>OZ024903.1:13832401-14162401 GCA_964017125.1 Flabesymbios commensalis
ATTACAGGATACACCAAACAATGCCAACATGATGGTGCTGTGTTGACAATGGAGGGTGGGGGGAGGGGGGCATTACATGATACACCAAACAATGCCAACATGATGGTGCTGTGTTGACAATGGAGGGTGGGGGGAGAGGGGCATTACAGGATACACCCAACATGATGGTGCTGTGTTGACAATGGGGCATTCAGGATACACCAAACAATGCCAACATGATGGTGCTGTGTTGACAATGGAGGGTGGGGGAGGGGGGCATTACAGGATACACCAAACAATGCCAACATGATGGTGCTGTGTTGACAATGGAGGGTGGGGGGAGGGGGGCATCACAGGATACACCAAACAATGCCAACATGATGGTGCTGTGTTGACAATGGAGGGTGGGGGGAGGGGGGCATTACAGGATACACCAAACAATGCCAACATGATGGTGCTGTGTTGACAATGGAGGGTGGGGGGAGAGGGGCATTACAGGATACACCAAACAATGCCAACATGATGGTGCTGTGTTGACAATGGAGGGTGGGGGAGAGGGGCATTACAGGATACACCAAACAATGCCAACATGATGGTGCTGTGTTGACAATGGAGGGTGGGGGGAGAGGGGCATTACAGGATACACCAAACAATGCCAACATGATGGTGCTGTGTTGACAATGGAGGGTGGGGGAGGGGGGCATTACAGGATACACCAAACAATGCCAACATGATGGTGCTGTGTTGACAATGGAGGGTGGGGGGAGAGGGGGCATTACAGGATACACCAAACAATGCCAACATGATGGTGCTGTGTTGACAATGGAGGGTGGGGGGAGAGGGGCATTACAGGATACACCAAACAATGCCAACATGATGGTGCTGTGTTGACAATGGAGGGTGGGGGGAGGGGGCATTACAGGATACACCAAACAATGCCAACATGATGGTGCTGTGTTGACAATGGAGGGTGGGGGGAGGGGGGCATCACAGGATACACCAAACAATGCCAACATGATGGTGCTGTGTTGACAATGGAGGGTGGGGGGAGGGGGGCATTACAGGATACACCAAACAATGCCAACATGATGGTGCTGTGTTGACAATGGAGGGTGGGGGGAGAGGGGCATTACAGGATACACCAAACAATGCCAACATGATGGTGCTGTGTTGACAATGGAGGGTGGGGGGAGAGGGGCATTACAGGATACACCAAACAATGCCAACATGATGGTGCTGTGTTGACAATGGAGGGTGGGGGGAGAGGGGCATTACATGATACACCAAACAATGCCAACATGATGGTGCTGTGTTGACAATGGAGGGTGGGGGGAGGGGGGCATTACAGGATACACCAAACAATGCCAACATGATGGTGCTGTGTTGACAATGGAGGGTGGGGGGAGAGGGGGCATTACAGGATACACCAAACAATGCCAACATGATGGTGCTGTGTTGACAATGGAGGGTGGGGGGAGAGGGGCATTACAGGATACACCAAACAATGCCAACATGATGGTGCTGTGTTGACAATGGAGGGTGGGGGGAGGGGGGCATTACAGGATACACCAAACAATGCCAACATGATGGTGCTGTGTTGACAATGGAGGGTGGGGGAGGGGGGCATTACAGGATACACCAAACAATGCCAACATGATGGTGCTGTGTTGACAATGGAGGGTGGGGGGAGAGGGGCATTACAGGATACACCAAACAATGCCAACATGATGGTGCTGTGTTGACAATGGAGGGTGGGGGGAGGGGGGCATTACAGGATACACCAAACAATGCCAACATGATGGTGCTGTGTTGACAATGGAGGGTGGGGGGAGAGGGGCATTACAGGATACACCAAACAATGCCAACATGATAGTGCTGTGTTGACAATGGAGGGTGGGGGGACGGGGGCATTACAGGATACACCAAACAATGCCAACATGATGGTGCTGTGTTGACAATGGAGGGTGGGGGGAGAGGGGCATTACAGGATACACCAAACAATGCCAACATGATAGTGCTGTGTTGACAATGGAGGGTGGGGGGACGGGGGCATTACAGGATACACCAAACAATGCCAACATGATGGTGCTGTGTTGACAATGGAGGGTGGGGGGAGGGGGGCATTACAGGATACACCAAACAATGCCAACATGATGGTGCTGTGTTGACAATGGAGGGTGGGGGGAGAGGGGCATTACAGGATACACCAAACAATGCCAACATGATGGTGCTGTGTTGACAATGGAGGGTGGGGGGAGGGGGGCATTACAGGATACACCAAACAATGCCAACATGATGGTGCTGTGTTGAACTGATATTCGTAATTCGTCAACCCAGCGATGGCTCAATGTTGAGGGTATATCACAAACGTTGGCCCAGCATTGTGCAAATGCCCCTGTCTCCCATGTTGATACACATTTGCAAATCTTGATGATTAAACACTCATTTCGTTCCAAATGACAGTGATTTAATCTGCTAATAAAATGGATTAAAAACGACTAGTCTTGCTTAGCGGTTAAATCGATGCTGTTTCACCTTGTAGTGAGTCAGGGTCTAGCTGTTCTTTCAGTTTTCTTTGTGGCAGCATGACAGCTTCTAGTAGCGGGAACCATAACGCCTAGCAGTGGTAGAAAAAACATAAATACATACAAAATAAATACATATATACATATAAATACATATAAAAATAATAACATAGACTGATTAACTAGGGTAGGTACGAGGTAACAATATGAGAACATAGACCGAAACAGAAACTTTTAAATGACTACGCAACTTTTTTATTAATTATATAAATAAGCACTCAAAGTACACCTTATCTATTTGAACCGTTTGTAGCTATGTGAAATCACAACACCACGGCTCTGTCACCACACTTGATCTTGCCTGAAGGCTCGTGCTTGATCTTGCCTGAAGGCTCGGGCTTGATGCTACGACTTATGCTAAGATGAGCCCATCCCTTCCCAACGATGCTGTATGCAAATAATATAATTCAAAAGTTTCTATGGGTAAGTTTCTTTGAAGATTGATCCTGACAATGATGTAAAACGATGAGTAAACGTCGTGGTTTTTTTTACCTCTCTTTCTTCTTCGTCCATTTTGTCAGAGTTTCTCTGGCACAGCTGCGTGACTACATGAAGAGCGGCCTCAACTGAAGACCATCCCGTAGATAAATCTGCAATAGGTATACATGTGTAAGTATTACACAATCTGTAATAAGTGTACAGGTGAAAGCAAACACAATAATATAATCTGCAATAGGTATACATGTGTAAGTAATACACAATCTGTAATAAGTGTACAGGTGTAAGTAAACACAATAATATAATCTGCAATAGGTATGCATGTGTAAGTATTACACAATCTGTAATAAGTGTACAGGTGTAAGTAAACACAATAATATAATCTGCAATAGGTATACATGTGTAAGTATTACACAATCTGTAATAAGTGTACAGGTGTAAGTGAAGACAATAATATAATCTGCAATAGGTATACATGTGTAAGTATTACACAATCTGTAATAAGTGTACAGGTGTAAGTAAAGACAATAATATAATATGCAATAGGTATACATGTGTAAGTATTACACAATCTGTAATAAGTGTACAGGTGTAAGTAAAGACAATAATATAATCTGCAATAGGTATACATGTGTAAGTAAACACAATCCGCAATAGGTATACAGCTGTAAGTATAACAGATTCTGCAATAGATATACAGTTGCAAGTACAAACACAACTTGCAATAGGTAGACAGGTGTAACTATAAACACAATCTGCAATAGGTAGACAGGTGTGACTATAAACACAATCTGCAATAGGTAGACAGGTGTAACTATAAACACAATCTGCAATAGGTAGACAGGTGTAACTATAAACACAATCTGCAATAGGTAGACAGGTGTAACTATAAACACAATCTGCAATAGGTAGACAGGTGTAAGTATAACAGATTCTGCAATAGATATACAGTTGCAAGTACAAACACAACTTGCAATAGGTAGACAGGTGTAACTATAAACACAATCTGCAATAGGTAGACAGGTGTAACTATAAACACAACTTGCAATAGGTAGACAGGTGTAACTATAAACACAATCTGCAATAGGTAGACAGGTGTAACTATAAACACAATCTGCAATAGGTAGACAGGTGTAACTATAAACACAACTTGCAATAGGTAGACAGGTGTAACAATAAACACAATCTGCAATAGGTAGACAGGTGTAACTATAAACACAATCTGCAATAGGTAGACAGGTGTAAGTATAACAGATTCTGCAATAGATATACAGTTGCAAGTACAAACACAACTTGCAATAGGTAGACAGGTGTAACTATAAACACAATCTGCAATAGGTAGACAGGTGTAACTATAAACACAACTTGCAATAGGTAGACAGGTGTAACTATAAACACAATCTGCAATAGGTAGACAGGTGTAACTATAAACACAATCTGCAATAGGTAGACAGGTGTAACTATAAACACAATCTGCAATAGGTAGACAGGTGTAACTATAAACACAATCTGCAATAGGTAGACAGGTGTAACTATAAACACAATCTGCAATAGTATACTATAGAGGTGTAAGTAAACACGCAGTTCGTTCCCAATTAGATTTTACCAAATACAGGGAAATAAGATTTTTTTTCATGTTTAATTGTTCCAACCTGTGAACATAATCTGCAATAAGTATACAGCTGTAAGTATAAACATAATCTGCAATAGGTATACAGCTGTAAGAATAAACATAATCTGCAAAAGATATACAGCTATAAGAATAAACATAATCTGCAAAAGGTATACAGCTGTAAGAAGAAACATAATCTGCAATAAGTATCCAGCTGTACGTATAAACATAATCTGCAATAGGTGTACAGCTGTAAGTATAAACATAATCTGCAATAGGTATACAGCTGTAAGTATAAACATAATCTGCAATAAGTATCCAGCTGTACGTATAAACATAATCTGCAATAGGTATACAGCTGTAAGTATAAACATAATCTGCAATAAGTATCCAGCTGTTAGTATAAACATAATCTGCAATAGGTATACAGCTGTAAGTATAAACATAATCTGCAATAAGTATCCAGCTGTACGTATAAACATAATCTGCAATAGGTATACAGCTGTAAGTATAAACATAATCTGCAACAAGACTACATAAGTCCAGGAGCTCCCGCTCCAAATTAGAATTTGATTTAAGCAATTTTGTGTAGGGTTATTAATGAAGTCCTAGGCTAGGTCAAAAATCAAGACGCAAGACAACTAGGTCTAAGAAGCTCAGTCTAAGAGTAAGATAAGAACTAGACAGTCTGTCAGAGATTGCAAACCTTCATTGAAATTAATGATCCTAATCAGTATCCCAGTAATGGTCTACCTATCTGGCACGGTTTACCCGATATCAGGCCAATCGAGGTAACTAATAGCTGATTTACAGTCATTTTGAATTCGATATAAACTAGTTAAAAAATTAGGGTGCATCCTTCCCCGAAACCTCAAATTTTGTTTTATAGTAATGGACTAAAATCTAACACAGTTTGCAAAATATTGGGCATGTGAAATAAATAATGGCCGATAGGGGGCCTTGTTGAATTTGATCGAGTCAGAATTTTTCAAGATGCATTCTCAGCTGAAATCTCAGATTTCATTCTATAGTAATGGTCTAGCCATCTAGCACGGTTTACCAAATATCGCCCATGTGAAAGTGGATAATGGCCGATAGGAGGCCATTTTGAAATTGATCAAGTCAAAATTTTTCAAGATGCATCCTCTCCTGAAATCTCACATTTTGTTTTATAGAAATGGTCTAGCCATCTAGTACGGTTACCAAATAACGGCTATGTGAAAGTGAATAATGGCCGATAGGCGGCCATTTTGAATTTGATCGAGTCAATTTTTTTCAAGATGCATCCTCTCCTGTAATCTCACATTTTGTTTTATAGTAATGGTCCAGCTATCTAACACGGTTTACCAAATATCAGCAATGTGAAAGTAAATAGTGGCCGATAGGCGGCCATTTTGAATTCGATTGAGTCGAAAGTTTTTAAAAGGCATCCTCTCTAGAAACGTCACATTTTGTTTTATAGTAATGGTCTAGCTATCTAGCACGGTTTACCTGATATCAGGCCTAGCGAGGTAAATAATGCTGATTGTCGGCCATTTAGAATTTGTTCAGTTAAAAATTTTCAGGGTGCATCCTCCCCCGAAAACTCACACTTTGTTTTATAGTAATCAGGTAATGGTCTAGCCATCTAGCACGGTTTACCAAATATCAGCCATGTGAAAATGAATAATGGCCGAAAAGGCGGCCATTTTAAATTTGATTAAGTCAAATTTTTTCAAGATGCATCCTCATCTGAAATCTCACATTTCGTTTCATGGTAATGGTCTAGCCATCTAGAACGGTTGATCAAATATCGGCCATGTGAAAGTGAATAATGGCCGATAAGCGGCCATTTTGAATTTTATTGAGTCGAATCTTTTCAAGATGCATCCTCTCCTGAAATCACACATTTTGTTTTATAGTAATGGTCTAGCCATCTAGCACGGTTTACCAAATAACGGCCATGTGAAAGTGGATAATGGCCGATTGGCGGCCATTTTGAACTTGGACGAGTTGAATTTTTTCAAAATGCATCCTCTCCTGAAACCTTACAATTTGTTTTATAGTAATGGTGTAGATATCTTGAGCGGTTTTCAGGATATTCCACAATATCAGGCATGTCGAGGTGAATAATGGCCGATAGGCGGCCATTTGGCCATTTTGAATTTTATCAACTTGATTTTTCAAGAGGCATCCTCTCCTGAAACCTCACAATTTGTTTTATAGTAATGGTGTAGCTATCTTGAGCGGTTTTCATGATATTCCGCAAAATCTTTCAGTCGGATTTACAGATGTTATAAATTAGGTCAAGTGCTGGGTCAACTTCAAGGTCAAGGTCCAAAAACCTGACAAGGCACAACTAGGGACCTCAGATGTGCAATATGACTGTCATCGGCCCAGTACTTTTCGAGATCTGCTCCGGAAACGAAGTGCGCGTCAAAACGTCTAAATAGGTCATAGTTCTGAACCAAAGGTAGGTCAAAGTTCAAATACCCCAAAAGGCACAACTAGACCCCCTAGGGGTGTTGTGTGTAAAAATTGAAGACAATCGGACAAGTACTTTCAGAGATATGCTCCGGAAACGAATTGTTTACGGACGGCCCAACGCCGTAACATCATCATTTTCTCCTTTGCGACCTTGCGTATTTAATTCAGATTAAAAATATTTTAACCTGTCCATTATCCACCTGGGAGTAACCCACATACCAAACATTGTTATCCTAGCTTATTTTCTCATAGTTATAGGCAAAAGAAGAAAACGGAGGCGGAATCCATAGCTCCCTCCATCTCACTTACGGTGACGGCGGGAGCTAAAACAAATGTTCAAGACAATAATATGGAGTACTTTATTGCTGAGATTCTTTCAAATACAAATATCAGCATATAATTTTGTGGTGTCATTAAAGGAAAGTTGCAGAACACTTAAAGGTGTCCATATTTAAAGCCAATAAAATTAAATATAAGACATTTGCGTGACAGTTACGGGGGCTTATAAGTATAAGACTAAGCAAGAACATTTTGCAAAAAAAGGGCTAAGGTTTAAAAAAAGTCACAAATACGGGGAATAAGATTGTTAATTGTTCCAACCTGTATCTGTGGATGCTGTTTGGTGGGGATTATCAGATGATTATCAGTGAAAGTTTAACTATGCGGAAAAATCTTACCATAAATGAACGTTTTTAGTTGCATATATGTATGTATGCATTACTGTGAATATTTCATAAATATAATTTTTTTTTTTTCACTGTTTTATCTCACTGTTTCATCCGTTATTCATTATTCTTCATCTAATTATCAAGTCATCTTCTCATTTGCATGTTTTCCCTCTTTGCATTAACTATTTAAAAGTCATATAATGTGAAGTTTGTTTCTAGTATACTTGTTTTCTTTTTATATTTCTCGCCATTCTGTGTTAATGACCTGTGTTGACAGGGTGAGACCGAAATAAATGGTTTACTACTGCTTTTATGATAAGACATGTACGTTTTCTTATCTAGCGGTGAAATACGTTGTATTTTGTAAATCGTCACATTTAAAAGAAAACATCGAAATAAGCCTGCGCAATGAATTGATATATCATTGGATCGAAACAGACAAGACTACATTCCTAAGAAACATGAGTCATTCATCCATTGCTGGATCAATGTTTGTCCAACGTCTACGACACTGTCCCAACATTTATTCAACAATGGATGAATGACTAATACTGTTTGCTGGGTTGTAGGTTGACACCTGTGTGATATCGTCACTCAGGTTTAAAAACGGCCACTACAATGTGGCAGATAGGACTATATAAGGGAAAACATGTTGCCTGCTTGAACGCGTGGTCTGTACACCGTAGCGGCATGGTTTCCACAGAAGACTATTGTTTCATTAATAATATTACATATTCAGATACTTTCCAGAAAAAGTAATGAAAAAATGTATACAGTCTCCACATTCCCTACAAAGTCGACTGAGGGAAATGATTGATGGCATAACCCATCTCCCCTACAGCAAGAATGAACGATAAAGCTCTCCTGTATCCGATTTCGTTACAGCTTTAGTATGACTGTATTTCAAATGGCTGTATATGAATCTAATGATGTGCATATAACGTCAGTGATGGGTTCAAGGGTACATGGTACCAGTCACTAGCTACGTCTGTTGAACCCCAGGGGACATAAATACTTACTATGATCAATAATTAGCGCTAAGAAGATGATAAAAAAAGTTTATATAAATTATACAATATCAATGTTATTAATCAAGTTATGCAAATAAAAAGCTAGAAATGAGAGCTGCATGCGCTAAAAATCTACAGAATAACACAATGTTTAAGGAATTAGTAAACTTAAAGAATGACAAAATTTAAAACAACAATCATGCTTCGCATGCTCTTCAACAAAGTATATGGGATAAAATCTGGAGATGATAGCTTGGTGGAGAATAGAGTATAGACTTAGTTTAGCAGACCAGGCCATGAGGTCGTGGGCTGCACACCTAAACATGAGAATAGAGTATTGACTTAGTTTAGCAGACCAGGCCATGAGGTCGTGGGCTGCTCACCTAAACATGAGACTAGAGTATTGACTTAGGTTAGCAGACCAAGATATGAGGTCGTGGGCTGCTCACCTAAACATGAGAATAGAGTATTGACTTAGTTTAGCAGACCAGGCCATGAGGTCGTGGGCTGCTCACCTAAACATAAGCACAGAGTATTGACTTAGGTTATCAGACCAGGCCATGAGGTCGTGGGCTGCTCACCTAAACATAAGCACAGAGTATTGACTTAGGTTAGCAGACCAGGCCATGAGGTCGTGGGCTGCTCACCTAAACATAAGCACAGAGTATTGACTTAGGTTAGCAGACCAGGCCATGAGATCGTGGGCTGCTCACCTAAACATGAGAATAGAGTATTGACTTAGGTTAGCAGACCAGGCCATGAGGTCGTGGGCTGCTCACCTAAACATGAGAAAAGAGCATTGACTTAGGTTAGCAGACCAGGCCATGACGTCGTTGGCTGCTCACCTAAACATGAGAATAGAGCATTGACTTAGGTTAGCAGACCAGGCCATGAGGTCGTTGGCTGCTCAACTAAACACGAGAATAGAGTATTGACTTAGGTTAGCAGACCAGGCCAGAAGGTCGTGGGCTGCTCACCTAAACATGAGAATAAAGTATTGACTTAGGTTAGCAGACCAGGCCATGAGGTCGTGGGCTGCTCACCTAAACATGAGAATAAAGTATTGACTTAGGTTAGCAGACCAGGCCATGAGGTCGTTGGCTGCTCAACTAAACACGAGAATAGAGTATTGACTTAGGTTAGCAGACCAGGCCAGAAGGTCGTGGGCTGCTCACCTAAACATGAGAATAAAGTATTGACTTAGGTTAGCAGACCAGGCCATGAGGTCGTGGGCTGCTCACCTAAACATGAGAATAAAGTATTGACTTAGGTTAGCAGACCAGGCCATGAGGTCGTGGGCTGCTCACCTAAACATGAGAATAAAGTATTGACTTAGGTTAGCAGACCAGGCCATGAGGTCGTGGGCTGCTCACCTAAACATATCATGAGAGGCCTTGCAATAAACCCTTACAACGCTGAAATATTTTTGTATAAAACATGGAGACCAAAGGTTTTTTTCCAATTCGAAATCATCATAAATGTATTAGTCAGATCTTTCGGCTCCATTTGAATACCTGTGTTATGGGTCCACGGCCATTAGAAATTGTTAATTATTTCAGTGCGGGGACCGTCTTTAGACGTCAGAATCTGACGTCTAAAGACGGTACACGAACTAAAAGGGCTAATTGTCCTAATTACCTTGTATATGTCATCTAGCAAATGTTTTTTAATGTGGGCTCACCGTGTTCAGGCTTGTTGGCGTTGCTGTCTTTCAAGATGGCTGTCAGATCTCTCAGTTTTGTCTGTAGGTTCTATTTGATGTAAAATATGAAAAAAAATGAAAAAAACATGTTAAAAGAAACCTGAGCATCAATAAGTCAGGGCAATGATTCTTACAACATAGCAGATTTTATGAAATCTATTGATAAAAATTATTTCGCGGTAAAAAACAGTTTGATTTTATAGTAAACAGTTACTGCTGTTTGCCTGTACACAACAGAAATGGCGTCATTATTCATTTTCGTCTTTATATCGACAAAAAAGAAGCTAGATGCGGGGCCTAATCTACAGTTGTTGAAATATTTTATTACAAAAAACTTCCACCAGGCAATATTTGTCAAGAAACGGTTTCATTATTATTTAATATCTTTGTGAGACCGTTATTCTCCTTACATTTCAAGAATGAGAAATTCACAGTATTTCACAACATATAAGAACCGTCCTTCAATATATTAAAGCTTTGTAATGCAATAGGAAAAAATGATTAAATAATTCCACAGATTATGGAATCTCAAAATGAAGCATGGTAATTTTAGTGATATAAATTTACCAATAGATGCGTCGAACAAGTGGGACATGTGTGTCCGTTTTTTTATAGGTAAAATTTTGACTTATTTACTTAATAGATCGATTGAATCATAAGGCCCATTCGAGTCGCTGTTTTCGGCGTCGACGTTTTTTACGTTTTGTTATATCCTACTCGATTGGCTGTTTGATTTTTTTCCGTCGTCGACGAAACGAGACGGAAAAATTCACCGTCAAATTTTTGTTGAATGACCTTTAACCTTTTTGACGAAAAAACGTCGACGACGAAAACAGCCACTCGAATGGGCCTAATGATAATTAGTCATAAAATTCAATTTGGAAGCAGAAAAGAGAGGATAAATGTTAAAAAAACGTGTTTTGAGAACGGTCGCAGAAAGGTGTCCTCTCAATAATGCCATATGTGCGATCGCAGTGAATGATGATTTTCTGTCCTGTGTGCGACCATTGGTGTCTCATGTTCGACCAAATGTTTGACCATGTGGACACGAATTTTCTTCGTGTCATTTCTTTCTAGTATTGATTTTCAATGTTACGACCATTGGTGTCCTATGTTACGACCACTTTCGTGTCTCGCAAGGTTTTGTGATCTTCACTTTTCACTGATTTGTAGGTTTAATCCCCAATTTTCACAAATCTATATAAATTTAGATACAGACTAAATCCAATATTGATTCTGCTATTTTAGCCAGTGATTGTAATATAAAAACACGATATATGATCGGTCGTAACGGTCGCACATTTCACCATATTTTCATGCCCTATAAAAATACCTTTTTCTTTGTGTTCCATATTGTTTTGTGTACAATTATGTAATACACATACAACCCGTGTAAACATGGATGTATACACATCAATTTGAACACTAAATGGCGACTTATGTTTAAGAAAACGACATCTAAAGTAAATGCATGTAGGACACGAAAATGTTGTGTTCAGTGGAAGTAGTGATTTAACCTTTTTACTTGGTTTTCATTTGTTTCCAACTATTATTTTTGTATCTGCATCATATTATTCGGCTTTTAAGTTTACCTTTCAAGCAATTATGGCATGGTGGTAAAATTTACGACATGATTTGGTAGTACGGACACGAAATGTAACGACCACCATAGCTTAATATATTTCATAAAAAAGACTCTTAGTATTATAATTTGGCTGCTAACGTTTGATTTTAATATAAAATTAGTTACTCCTCAACAGTTTTTGCTTAGAAAAAAAATCGGTGTACTGTAATAAACAATTGTTCTGGATATGGTTTGAAATGTCCCATTTATTTGCATAAAAAAATGCATCCAAATCCAGTTGAATTTGTCATAACTAATAGATTAAATGATCATATTTAGATTTAAAAACTCTTCCAGCTTCTTTAGTTTGGTAAGAATTCAAAAGTGTGAAAATATTGTATGATAAAGAAATATCATTTTTGCCTATTTTAAAAAATACACCTTTTCGACGCACCTTTTGAGAATAGCCCATATACAACGGCTTACCTCGAGTATAATGTTAAATGCTCCCCTAATATCGCCCGCTCGTTCCAGTAAATAAGCAGTGGCTTTCCAGCTCTGGTGACGACGACATATCTGATAAAGTAAAGTGAACCATTATATGATTAGAGCTCAATAGACATATTTGCGATATTGATCAGTACAGGTTTTCTTTCAAAAACATATGATGACCCAATGGCGATTTCTGATTTGAACCCGTTTTTTCACTAGGTGAGAGGCATTGTCATATGTCTTTAATTATGCCTTGTTCCATATTTTAAATGACTAAACACATTTGTATAAAATCAAATCCGAACATCCAAAATTAAATTATTTTATCAATTAAACCAAAACTATTTTACTAATTGAAGGGATATTTTATTTGAAGCTTGCTTGAAGCCACCTCCCAAGTTTAATTCTCTACTCGGGATCACGGCCACTCTGTAATATTATTATAAGGTAACGTGACTAAATGATGCCTGTTTATTGGTTGGAGTAGAGTACCATACGTGGCCCAAGCTATCCTAGAAGTATGTTTTCTGCATCACATAAAACAAGATATGTTTTATTGTTTTAACCTTAAAAGCGAGGAAATATGTTCAGGCCTATATAAACCATGGAGACCAAAGTTTGTTTTACTAATTTGAAATCATCATAAATGTCTTAGTTAGCTTTTTTTGCTTCATTTGAATACTTATGCTATGGGTCTACGGCCATTAGAAATATGTTCAGCGCGGGGATGGACTCTAGACGTCAGATTCTGACGTCTGTAGACGTCAGAATCTGACGTTTAAAGTCGATCCGCGCTGTAAGGATTAATAATACAGTAGGTCCATGTACCTCTAGTGTTTCTTCTAGTCGGTAGCCTTCTGAAGATCGTACATATGTGTACACATCTTCAGGCTGCTTCTCGCACATCAGCTCTATGTACAGCTCCTGTACGTGTGACTCTATTGTTACGTTACCTTCTCCATACAGAGAACTGTTGGAGCTTTCTCTGTGGAAAATGAATACTTTTATCACATACAAATAAAATATTAACGAGACAGTACAGTAAAACCTATCCATACCGGAATGCCTTGGGGACAACGTTTTATTCCGGTTTGGACAGGTTCCGGTTTAGACAGGATTTTTGCTTTTGGAGAGGAACAAACAACGATAACTTGACATGACAGTTGACATGAGGGTTATAATTCAAGATGTGTCCTCGTTAGGACCACAAATGATAGATGGATGAATGCAAATAAATTGATATAATAAAAATACATTTTTTATTATCTTTTATTATATATGCATACATTATTTTTTCCAAACATTATTCAAATATAAAAAAAATAATCTAGCTAGTATACATAGTAAAACTAGTAGCGGGTATGCATATTGTGTCTGTGATATTTATCAATGTATTTACAATTTTAGCACTTAACTTGTCACATATTTCACACACAAAGCGCATTTGTAATTTTAAAAAGATTTATTTTTTTATCGCCTACTCTAAAATAACATTACATTCGTGTAATCGTCCTTCACACATTTCAAACACGGAGCATATTAATTTTGTTAACAACGACATCATATTGCAGCAGTTTTTTTTAACTGTTTCATGACGACAACACTCGTTTGTTTGGTTACTTTATATATTTTCTGGAATGTATGATTCTGGATTAAATGATCCGATACTGTATAATTATGTCATTTAATACAATCAATGCTTTGACTAGGAGTCAAAAATAATTTAGGAATAATCCAGCGATGAAAAAATAAATCAAATATTTTTATATTTTACCTACCGTTAGTTATTTATTTATTGGGTCAATTAGTATCACAAACAGAATAAATATATATAATAAATAAATGTAATGCATAGGGCATCGCTGGGAAGGAGAAATGGGATGATCTCAGTACAAGTCATCACCTCCAGCCCGAGCCTTTAGGCGAGACTCTTATGTGGTGATGAATGCTCAATCATGCACGACAATCAGCAATGGTAATCGCTTGTGATCGATCAGAGAATGTGGTAATTTGAGGCCCTCCAAATAGTCAATCTGGGTCACGACTCGTGACCCAGATTGACTATTTGGAGGGCTTCTAAGTTCTGTAATGTTGTTGATATAGTTATAGTAACGTTAGTGTCAAGCGACGCTTCTGGTGTCTCTAAAGTTGTTTATATAGTTATAGTAATGTTAGTGTTAAGCGACGCTTCTAGACAGCGGCTTCTGCAATGTTGCTGATATAGTTATCTTAACTTTAGTGTTAAAGCGACACATTCAGGCTGAAATCATCATAACATCAGTATTTTTCTTCTAGATCCTTGATATCACCCCCACCTTCTGTACATCATTCATCTCATCAATTGATTACAACGTTTTTATCGTTGGCCCCATTACAATGTCACTTAAAGACCATTTGTGCCGAAAAGTGACGTAAAACAATGTTTTACTACCACTACTACTAGAATTGTGTAAGTTTTTAAAATTTTGTGTTGCACATTTGTCAGCTAAGCGAGAAATAAGGACGCAATTTAATTTCGACATCTAAAATAAAAAATACAGCCCTTCTGTAATGTTGTTCTGTGGCAACTGTTCCTGTTGCAAATCTGTTGTTGTTGCCGCCTGGTATAAATAAAATAAACCACAGCAGATTCGCAGATTCGACAACCCTCGCTGCTGACGTGAGGTGGCTGTATACTGTACCAGGGTTGGGGCAAGTACATCGGCTCAGTACTTGGGTACAAGGACATTAAAAATGTTCAAGTACAAGTACAGGGTTTTGCGAAATGTACTTGGGTACTACCCAAGTACATTGGGTACAATTACCAAGTACCAAGTACAAATGTATAATATAATCCATAAAAATATACCGACAAATGTATCAATTAAGAAACAAAGGTCATACTGAGTTGAATAACTTTTTTATTCATTGAATATTGCAGTATTGAATTATATTAATAGTCAATGTGATCTCAATAAATTGTTTATTCATTCCATATTCATGCATTGAATGATATTAACAGTCAATGTGAGATCAATAAATTGTTTATAATTCATTGCATATTGGTGTATTGAATGACATTCACAGTCAATTTGAGCTCAATAAATAGTTGTGTATTGAATGATATTAGCAGTCAATGTGAGCTCAATAAATTGTTTATTCATTGCATATTTGAGTATTGAATGTTATTATACAGTTAATTATTTCTGTGAATTGCATCCGATGAATATAACTTTTTGAAACGTTGAATCCCTCAGTTGGCATCTCACTGGTTGAAATATCTGACCTGCAATACTAAAAATCTCTCAGGTACTCTAACGCCAGCTTTATTAAAGCTGCATAACTGCTTTGTTTATTTCGATATAAATATTCTAAAAAGTACAAAACAATCATTCATATTGTCTTAAAGGCCTTATAAATGCATTAAAACTGGGTAAATGTAGCGGAATTGGTTCACCATGCGATACACCATCAAGTATTATTAAGTAGTGAATCGGTTTGTGTACAATATGTATGCAATAGTGGTAGGGTTATGGGCCAATATAATGTTACATTGGCCAACACCAAACCGCCTTAAAGCAAGTACTAAACGTTGAACTGAATCGGTATAATGTTGGGCCTGTACCGCAGACGATGGGTCGACATTAGTCTGCCATTAGATCAATGCCTCGTGTTAGCTGAGATGCAAAGCCCAAATAACCAGTGGTAAACGTCCTGAGACTAGGTCAAAAAACTGTTGGGAATCGTTTACAGTAAAGTCCGATGTTTTAAATATTATTTTATTTTACCGCATAGCGCGATTTATATCATCGTATGTGATGATTTACGATAAAATAAAATAAAGTCTGATATTGTATAGTTGCATTTTGACTTTATTTTGAAATGCCCATGAGATACAGAATAAAGAAATACAAATGTTTTTCAAGAAAATCACAAAAATCAAAAGAGCGAAAAAGATGATTTACATCACTGAATTTTAGCGCTAATTCCGCCAACAATTTCCCACGGACTGGGGAGAGCGTCTTAATAGTGGGCCAATGGCTCAGATGCTGGCCCACACTTAAAAGCACCATACTAAAATAGAGTACTATTTTACGGGTGAGTGACATTCTCCATACCGGTACTTAAATTGAACATGACATTATTTGCATATATCACCCATATCACACAAAGTAATAACTCCTAGACATGTCTAAATGACATGAAATATTACACTTTTTACTGTGAATTGTATATATGACCACTGAAAAAATAAGAATGATATTTAAAAGCTTCAACTTTTTCCAATGATGATCGTTATCTGCCAGTTGGTACTTTTAATGTCCTGATTATACAGACAGTGTGTCTTACTACGCTGTGATCACGCTTGTTTTGGTGGGACAACAATATTAAAAAACAACAAACTTAAATCCTTAATAACTCAGTAACCGGGAGAGTAAAATTAAAAATTAAAACACCATTCTCCATGGATTAATATTTTGAATGAAATAAGCAAAACAGTTATGCAGCTTTAAATTGGGGAAACCATTTCTATTTGCTTCCTAGTATTAATGAGGATCAGTACTATGGTCTATTGCGGGTTGACTACAGCGGGCACGGCTCAATGGCTCAATGCTGGTTTATGGTTGTGTAGCTCCTTATTACTTATCTCATCTTTTTTCCTCCGTTTCTGAATATCATACTGTTTCAACACGTAATGCAACAAGTAATACTCCACAGCAGCCCAGGTGTAATCATTTTTTATATAAATCATCTTTAAGTGTAAATGAGTCTAGACTTTGAAATAAGCTATCTTTAGAAATTAGAAATAAGAAGACATTTTCTGCTTTTAAATATAACTTTAAATTATATATGGCTAATAATCAAACCCTTATTCAATTTTAGTCAGGGCTGCAGTAATGATATCGCTGTACATGTCTTAATGCTTTCTCAAATTGTTGTAGGTGTTTGTAGGAGTTTTAATGCGGGGACATTTGTGTTTTCTTTTCTTTACACTTTGCTATAAATGTACATACATTTGTAAACCTATTCAATTAACTCAAATGCATCTATCATCGGATTATGATCTAAAATGTCTAATGTACCTTATATTTTATTGTAACTATTGTACATATGATAATTATTGTTCAAATATGTGTTTTCATATTTTATGCAAATGCTTGTCATAAAACAGGGCACATATATGGCTAATAATGCTTTTACCCCGTATAAATATGTTTGAATAAATAAATAAATAAATAAATAAATAATCATCGACAATGTTGACCCACAACTAAGACAACCTCTCGAGGTCGCTGAGTGCAGTACAGGGAGGTGTAAAAAACCGCTCCCCTGTTTTTAATAACTAGGGTATGTCTGTTAAACATAATGACCAATGTGCTGCGAAAAAATATTTCTTTCCTTTCACTAGATGTTATTTTCATAGTTATTAACGAGGAATACGATTAAACTTCATTTGTTAGAATTCTCAATTTGCCAACAAAAACACCATGGGCAACCACATTTTCCACTCAATTGAACACATCAAATATGAATTAATTCAGCATGTCGATAATGTGTTTAGTGCTGTAATGGTTTGGTGTTGTAAATTCAAATGTTAAGAAAAATTAAGCGTATATATTTTCAGAATTATTGCACATTTATTTGATCTTGAGGGGTATTTATTGTGGTTAGACACATAAATATAATCATGATAATAGCTCGACGCACTGAAAGTGTTAATGAAGGCGTGATTAACGCAGCTGTTAATTGCTCTCACATGCGCCCGGTCAATCTGACACTTCTAACCCTTCTAACGCTAAGATGTCTGCAATTAAAAGTCTATTTTTATTATGCGGCGTGTTTGTACAATGAAAGCGCACCCCTTCTAGAGCAGACACGAGACGTTAATCCAATCTCGATTCAATATTGAGCCTTCATCTACAACGCTGACCCAACAAAAAACCAACACTGGATTAATATATCGTTTTTGCAGGGTCAGGCTTGTGTGTTGTTTTATCAGTACATCTGTCTGGACGGCTCACCAGAAGTATGACTGAAAGATCTAAGGGACAATATACAGCTCACTGAAAACAAGAATGTGCCATAACGCTTCATTTTAATACATCTAGATAAACTAAATTTGTTTTGCGTTCAACAATTGATTTAAAATTGATATTCAAACAAATATTGCACTGAATAACTGAAAAAGTAAATTATAATATATATATTTTTTTGAAAAAAACGGCATGTACTTGCAAGTACTTGGGTACAAGTACATTTTTGAATCTCAAGTACAAAGTACAAGCAAGTACTCGAAAAAATGTACCTAAGTACAGGTAAGTACAAGTACCGATGTACTTGGCCCCAACCCTGTACTGTACCTGTATTCAAACACTCCTCCCAGGAAGTCAAACAGGAGCTGCTTGTCATCTCCCAGAGTGCTCAGCACCTGTTGTAGACCCGCAGCGAACCCCACCAACATCAGCTGAGCCGTACGCCGACTGTCTATACAAACCAACTCCTGCAAAAAAGTCAGCCTTGCAGTAGCATATTATAACTGTGACAAGCTGGATTTGCTAACCGAATTGCAAACTTCAAATGAAAGAAAAACATACCAAAGAAAAATATTTTTATGTGATAAATTAAAAAAATTATTGGTTACATTTAAAAATAATTATTCGTGACATTTTAACTTCCTGCAGGAGAAGAACAAGTCTTCACAAAATGACCCTCATGTAGGCCTAAGCTTTAGTAGCACTTTTAAGAACACTTCAAGTGAAATTGTAATCAGTGGTAATAAGTTAAAAGTCAGTGCAATGTTTAAATGAACAAGACTACATAAGTCCAGGAGCTCCCGCTCCGAATTAGAATTTGATTTAAGCGATTTTGTATAGGGTTATTAATGTAGTCCTAGGATAGGTCAAAAATCAAGACGCAAGACAACTAGGTCTAAGAAGCCCAGTCTAAGAGTAAGATAAGAACTAGACAGTCTGTCAGAGATTGCAAACCTCCATTGAAATTAATGATCCTAATCAGTATCCCAGTAATGGTCTACCTATCTGGCACGGTTTACCCGATATCAGGCCGATCGAGTTACCTAATAGCTGATTTACGGTCATTTTGACTTCGATATAAATTAGTTAAAAACTTGGGGTGCATTCTCCCCCGAAACCTCAAATTTTGTTTTATAGTAATGGACTAACATCTAACACAGTTTGCAAAATATTGGGCATGTGAAAGTAAATAATGGCCGATAGGGGGCCATTTTGAATTTGATCGAGTCAGAATTTTTTAAGATGCATCCTCAGCTGAAATCTCACATTTCATTCTATAGTAATGGTCTGGCTATCTAGCACGGTTTACCAAATATCGGCCATGTGAAAGTGAATAATGGCCTAAAGGCGGCCATTTTTAATTTGATCAAGTCAAAATTTTCCAAGATGCATCCTCAGCTGAAATCTCACATTTCATTCTATAGTAATGGTCTAGCCATCTATCACGGTTTACCAAATATCGCCCATGTGAAAGTGAATAATGGCCGATAGGAGGCCATTTTTATTTTGATCAAGTCAAAATTTTTCAAGATGCATCCTCTCCTGAAATCTCACATTTTTATTTATAGTAATGGTCTAGCCATCTAGTACGGTTACCAAAAACCGGCTATGTGAAAGTGAATAATGGCCGATAGGCGGCCATTTTGAATTTGATCGAGTCAATTTTTTTCAAGATGCATCCTCTCTTGTAATCTCACATTTTGTTTTATAGTAATGGTCCAGCTATCTAACAAGGTTTACCAAATATCAGCAATGTGAAAGTAAATAGTGGCCGATAGGCGGCCATTTTGAATTCGATTGAGTCGAAAGTTTTTAAGAGGCATCCTCTCTCGAAACGTCACATTTTGTTTTATAGTAATGGTCTAGCTATCTAGCACGGTTTACCTGATATCAGGCCTATCGAGGTAAATAATGCCGATTGTCGGCCATTTTGAATTTGTAAGTTAAAAATTTTCAGGGTGCATCCTCCCCCGAAAACTCACACTTTGTTTTATAGTAATCAGGTAATGGTCTAGCCATCTAGCACGGTTGACCAAATAACGGCCATGTGAAAGTGAATAATGGCCGATAAGCGGCCATTTTGAATTTTATCGAGTCGAATTTTTTCCAGATGCATCCTCTCCTGAAATCACACATTTTGTTTTATAGTAATGGTCTAGCCATCTAGCACGGTTTACCAAATAACGGCCATGTGAAAGTGAATAATGGCCGATTGGCGGCCATTTTGAACTTGGACAAGTTGAATTTTTTCAAAATGCATCCTCTCCTGAAGCCTTACAATTTGTTTTATAGTAATGGTGTAGATATCTTGAGCGGTTTTCATGATATTCCACAATATCAGGCCTGTCGAGGTGAATAATGGCTGATAGGCGGCCATTTTGAATTTTATCAACTTCATTTTTTTCAAGATGCATCCTCTCCTGAAACCTTACAATTTATTTGATATTAATGGTGTAGCTATCTTGAGCGGTTTTCATGATATTCCGCAATATCAGGCCTGTCGAGGTGAATAATGGCCGATAGGCGGCCATTTTTAATTTTATCGACCTGAAATTTTTCAAGATGCATCCTCTCCTGAAACCTCACAATTTGTTTTATAGTAATGGTGTAGCTATCTTGAGCGGTTTTCATGATATTCCGCAAAATCTTTCAGTCGGATTTACCGATGTTATAAATTAGGTCAAAGTGCTGGGTCAACTTCAAGGTCAAGGTCCAAAAACCTGAAAAGGCACAACTAGGGACCTTAGAGAACATGTATGTGCAATATGACTGTCATCGGCCCAGTACTTTTCGAGATCTGCTCCGGAAACTAAGTGCGCGTCAAAACGTCTAAATAGGTCATAGTTCTGAACCAGAAGTAGGTCAAAGTTCAAATACCCCAAAAGGCACAACTAGACCCCCTAGGGGTGTTGTGTGTAAAATTTGAAGACAATCGGACAAGTACTTTCAGAGATATGCTCCGGAAACGAATTGTTTACGGACGGCCCAACGCCGTCACAGCATAATTTTCTCCTCTGCAACCTTGCGTATTGAATTCAGATTAAAAATATTTTAACCTGTCCATTAGCCACCTGGAAGTAACCCACATACCAAAAATTGTTATCCTAGCTTATTTTCTTACAAAGTTATAGGCAAAAGAAGAGGCAAAAAAAAAACGGAGGTAGAATCCATAGCTCCCTCCGTCTCACCTACGGTGACGGCGGGAGCTAAAAACGGATGATGACACGACTGGGTATGGATGACTGGGTATAGAGTAACATTGATAGTGTTTTCCTGTGGTCACACAATGAAGGAATTTGGGCATGCCTAGGGGACATACATCATACATAGATTTAGCTGTCTCTACAATTTAATTAGCATACAGTGTCACATTTAACCCAGTTCTGGTTTCCTCAGACCAGATAGGCTACTCCACAGGGGAAGAATGGTTAAGTCCAAAGTTTGAATCTAATATCACATGATCTTCATTCTCACTGCTGCTGAGTGGATGTACCAGAACACGTCACTAACTACGGCCATGGCATTTGTACGTCAAATACGTCCTTAGTGGCTGAAGATTTTTTGGATGGTTGTTGTACCGTACTGTGTTGTGCAGTTAAGCGGGAAACACATAGGACGCGTGCGACACGCGAGCGACACGCGATAGCTGCACGAGCGTCGCGCGACAGATCAAAACACATAGGACGCGTTAACTTGCGAGCATTAAGCGTTAAATAGTCAATCTGAGCAATCAACATCAAAGGATTTTTCAATTTTAATATTTCAATTTGTGCATTCTCGTGATAATTACAGAACTGTCACTTTTGGTCAGCTAAGTTTGTTTTTAGAATAAATACAGAGTTTTCGTAAAATGAAAGCTCTTTTTATCGGACACAAAATAGATTATTAATCTTAGGCGAATCCCAAGCTATGTAATTCGTGGTTTGTTCGGATCTCGATTTGTTTGTAACAGTCTCTTTTAGCAATGAAATCTTGAGAATGGTTCAAACCAAAAATTTATCCGAAAGAAATATAAATTTATATAGCAGATTCTATGTCTATCAAGAAAATCTTGTATTTTAAATACGTTTCAATAGTTCTTTTATATGATAGATATAGTTTTGCATTGTTTTTGAATATGTTCAACCATGTGTCAGTGGTTTTTTAGATTATGACTTCGATTGACATTGCCGACATCGATCCGGTCGCAGTCACGTGGTTAAGTCCACTTCAAATTCTTATATTATCGCTCACGCTGAATTCATGTTTTTATTAACTATTATTAATAGTATTATCCGTACGCGCTGTTAATCAAATGTCAAAGTTACTTGAGTCTAGATATAGTCTAGACTCGTCTCTAATTGTTACTCTAACTGTTAGTAGACTCAGACTATACTATATACATAGTATAGTCTATAGACTATGGCCATAGGCTCCTGGCCTAGCCGCCCTAGGCCAGGGCTAGGACTAGACTTCGGTCTAATTCATTTTAAATCTAATAGTCTAATTCTAGACATTGCACATTACAAAATTGTAGCTGTCTACAAAAACGTATATAGGCCTAGTCTAATCGCTTTTCGTTTCATTTCATGAAATCAAAAAATTTGCGCTGCTTAACCTCATTTTCATGGAATAAAAATTAAAACATATGATGTAGACTAGTCTACCATAAGACTGGTTGAATCGTCATTATTAGTGTAATAGTCGGCAGCACTTCCAGTCACTAGTGACATATTTTTGGAGTGACAAATTCATAATACAAAATTCATCTGGATTAAATTTGGTTTGGACTGTTCTTTCATGATTTTAATAAAATGTAGTCTAAAAAATATACAATCTTAGAAATTTAAGCGCTAGTGTTAACTTTAAATTAAGTTAAAAGCACAATGACCATATAATTTTGATTTAATTTAAATCAATGAGAGTGGTGATAGTTCACCAGTTTTAAATTTGATTTAAAATAGCAAGATTTGATGAACTTTTGGAGGCGATAACCAATTGCACATTAAAAATTTGTAGCTGTCTATACTTTATTTTTATATGACTATAAAGATCTATAAATAAAATTTATGTTACAAATATTTTTAATAGTTTGTGTATATATTTGATAACAGCTTTGCGTGGTTGTTATTGAATCTGTCTGACCAATTATTTGGATTATGACCCTTATCTTTGTCTCATTGACATTGTTGGCTTTCCATGTGGTCTAGTCAGTCTCTAAACCTTACATTATCGTTCACTCATTCTTTGTTTCAATCGTGAATTTCCGTTGTTATTAAATTATCAAATTTAACAAATTGAGCATAAAACAAGAATTCTCATAATGCAGAGTAACACTGATCGGTTTCTCATTTATCAAACATTTGCGGAATGACATAATGAAAAAATCATTTGCATTTTTGCATCTAAATTTGGGTTTGGATGATGCTTCCATAACTTTTAATATGTCAAGGGGGATGGAAAATAGTTTCATCTTTGTTATATAAAAATTTTGGTTTCATTCAGGTGAAAAAGTACTATGTTAACTTGTTGTGATTCGCTGAGTAAAAATTTGAGATGGCGTTCACTTTAGACAATATTAATTTTATAAATCAACGATAATTGTGTCAGAGAATTTGTTTAACAAAGATTGATTAACTCTTGAGGCGATAACCACTTTAGCTGCTTTTATGCTTTTATGCTAGTTTGTGGTTGACTCACTGATTCCTTTCAGGAACTGTTTTTCCTGTGGGCCATTCTTTGGCATTGCCACTGCGGCCTTATGGGGTTTCAGATAGGTCTTGTTGTCAGGAACATATGTTTTTGGCCTTTTTCCTCGTTGGGAGTTTCATCTTTGTTACTTAAATTTTTTGGGTACATTTTATTGTGTGATTTGCAGGGTCAACTTTATAAATTATCTTGATAAGAAGATTGATTCTTGTTGTGATTCGCTGAGTAAACATTTGAGATGGTGCTCACTTTAATGCAATAGACAATATTAATTTTAAAAATCAATGATAATTGTCTCAGAGAATTTGTTTAACAAAGATTGATTAACTCTGGAGGCGATAACCACTTTGGCTGCTTTTATGCATTTATGCCAATTTGTGGTTGACTCACTGATTCCTTTCAGGAACTGTTTTTCCTGTGGGCCATTCTTTGGCATTGCCACTGCGGCCTTATGGGGTTTCAGATAGGTCTTGTTGTCAGGAACATATGTTTTTGGCCTTTTTCCTCATTTTTTGGAGTTTCATCTTTGTTACTTAAATTTTTTGGGTACATTTTATCGTGTGATTTGTAGGGCAAAAATTTACAAATAATATAAATAAATAAGAGGAGCAATTGTTGTTTCTAGGATTTGATTTAGCAAGAATTGATAAACTCTGGAGGCGATAATCACATTGGCGGATGCCAATTTGTGGTGGACCCACTGATTCCTGTCTGGATTTGTTTCCTGTGGGCTATTTTCTGGCCTCGCCAGTACAGCTTTCG
This sequence comes from Flabesymbios commensalis, assembly GCA_964017125.1. Lineage (NCBI taxonomy): Eukaryota > Metazoa > Annelida > Polychaeta > Terebellida > Flabelligeridae > Flabesymbios > Flabesymbios commensalis. The sequence continues at coordinate 13,857,382 of OZ024903.1, forward strand.
GTTTCAGATAGGTCTTTGTCAAAACTTATGTTTTCGGCACCTTTCCTCTTTGATTGGAGTTTTCTTTTTTTTGTTACTTTTGGTCAATGAAGCATACATACAAGCCACTCTTAATCTCAAATTAAAATATACAATATTAGTGCTCATAAGGATATTTAAAAATAATTCATGTTAGGAAGTTAAGATTTAACGTTCTCATTAGTAATAATATAAATTAATGAGAAGAGATATAGTTGATAATCTCTTGATTTCATTTTATATAATTAATGCAATTATGCCAATTTGTGATGACTCTGGAATAATCCCAGGGGCTGGTTTTCCTGTAGGCCATTCTCTGGCTTTGCCAAAGTGACCTTAGGTTTCAAGTGGATCCTACGAAATTATGTTTTGGGTCACCTTTTTCTTTCTAAGTTTTCTTCTTTGTTGTTTGTTTTGTAAAGCTTAGTGATCCAGCTGCTTTGAAATTACATAATAATTTAAAAAAAAAAAAAAAAAAAAATGGCCACAAGAATTAAATCTTTCATCATTCTTACTTAGATATATATATATATAATAAATAATTGGTAAATTAAAATAATTCGGAAGAGTATCCAAGTGTAGGAGTGTAAGGTAAAAGCAATATAATTATTCAATTAAACTACTGCAAGAACATATTATTAGTCAATAAATACAAGGTCAGTTACAACAAGACTTGGCCAGTTGTTACAGGCCGCAGTAATTATTGCATACCTTATACGCCAACTACATGATGCTCTCTGTCTAGCTTGATTAATCTAGCATCAGGACTTGCGCCAGCTGCTGAAATCAGTGCTAGTAATGATAGACAGGATGCATCCGGACTTGCGCCAGATGCAATGAACTTCATGAAGAACCAAACATATGATTATTCATTTGTTAGTTCGGCAGGACTTGCGCCAGCTGTTCTAACTATAGCAAACATGATGGGGAGTGATTTGCCAGTTGGATTTGCGCCAGCTGCTGAAATCAGTGCTAGCAAGGATGGGCAGGATGCATCCGGACTTGCGCCGGATGCAATAAACTTTGTGAAGAACCAAACATATGATTTTTCATTTGTTAGTTCGGCAGGACTTGCGCCAGCTGTTCTAACAATGGAAAACATGATGGGGAGTGATTTGCCAACCCGATTTCGGCCAGTCGGTTTTTGATACAATATCCACAAGCTCATTCTTACAGGTGGAATTAGTTTATTCTAGCATCAGGATTTGCACCAGCTGCTGAAATCAGTGCTAGCAAGTATGGGCAGGATGCATCCGGACTTGCGCCAGATGCAATAAACTTTGTGAAGAACCAAACATATGATTTTTCATTTGTTAGTTCGGCAGGACTTGCGCCAGCTGTTCTAACAATGGAAAACATGATGGGGAGTGATTTGCCAACCCGATTTCGGCCAGTCGGTTTTTGATACAATATCCACAAGCTCAATCTTACAGGTGGAATTACTTTAAATGTGAATGATTTATGTCCTTTTTCTTCTCCCGTAGAAGAGAAGAAAAAGCTAAAATTTTACTTTTTCGTCAATAACTGCGTGAGTAAGAAATTATTATTATTATTATTATTATTATTTTTAGAATTCTTTAGATCTTGCTTTTGAATGTATATGTAAACACCATTTTTAGTGAATACAGCAATACTCAAGATGTGGACCATTTCTTCATGTTCCTAATTTGCTTCAAATCCTTCTAAATCTATGTTTTGTGGTCTTCTTATGTTTTCAAAGTCTGTCTGCAATACCTAGGTCAGCTCAAAATGAGGTCTGTATACTTCTGTTGTCAGATTTTACACTTACAGAAAATAAAATTCCACTGACATATAAATCCAGCCAGTCAAAACACTACTCAGACTTGCTTCAGGAATTATAAATACAATAGATGTTATGATAATGTGTCCCTTATTATCTACATTTGGAAATTTTAATTATTTGGTTATCTATTCATTACATGTAAATTTCAAGTTTCACTTCTGTAGACATCCTAATTTCAATTTAAAAACTAAATTTCAGACTATATAGCACTTCACTATTTAGAATTAGTGTTGTTTCTGATGCCGCAAGTAATGGTGGATCAGACAGATGAGAGGTTGGAATTCATATGTGCTCTTACGATGCATTCGTAAGTTTGTGTTGTGGGGGTCAGACACTTTGTGTCTGTGTGCCGTTTTCATACCCTCCTCAACAACAGATAATCTTGTTTAATAATGTTATTGATAGATTTTGTCAATATTATGTAATTTGTATGTAATGATACAAGAGTCAATGTTCATTAATATATTAATGTGAACAATTAGTAGATTGTTATTGATAGGTTTGGTTTTGTGTGAACAATTACTAGATTGTTATTGATAGTTTGGTTGATATTATCTAATTTGTTTGTAATGATACAAGAGTCAAAGTTCACATTTAAATAGTAGATTAGATCAATCAGAGACATGTATAAATATTCATAGTAGATTAGATCAATCAGAGACATGTATAAATAGTCCTAGTAGATTTGATCAATTTGAGACATGTATAAATATTCATAGTAGATTAGATCAATTAGAGACATGTATAAATATTCACTGGTTAATCCTGTTAACTGACTGTCAAGTAAATTTATACCTATTTTGGTCTTAGGGCTTCACTCTGTTACAACCACGTTTACATTAACAACATTTGAAGTGAAGCCCTTTTTATTTGTAGTCGTTTAATTTGATGTTTATTTTTAATAAACAAATTGTCCCCATTTTATGTGTCTGTTTTTTGTACGATAAAAACATATAAGGTACATATTTGATCATAAATCTATATATGCGAAGCCACTGAAGCGACATTTGAATATGCACTATACTTTAAACTCAATATAATGAGTTAATATAGCCTATTAAGTTAATAACTCGATATCTTGATTTCATATGTCGATATATTGACTTCAGAACTCGATATATTGACTTTAGAACTCGATAAATTGAGTTGTGAACTCAATATATTGAGGTGTCACCTCAATATATCGAGAATGAAACTCAATTTATCGAGTTGTGACAACTCAATATATTGAGTTGACACCAACTCAATATATTGAGTTGACACCTCATTATATCGACTTCACTACTCAATATATCGAGTTGTGAAAACTCAATATATGGAGTTGACACCTCATTATATCGACTTCACTACTCAATATATCGAGTTGTGAAAAATCAATATATGGAGTTGACACCTCATTATATCGACTTCACTACTCAATATATCGAGTTGTGAAAACTCAATATATGGAGTTGACACCTCATTATATCGACTTCACTACTCAATATATCAAGTTGTGAAAACTCAATATATGGAGTTGACACCTCATTATATCGACTTCACTACTCAATATATCGAGTTGTGAAAACTCAATATATGGAGTTGACACCTCATTATATTGACTTCACTACTCAATATATCGAGTTGTGAAAACTCAATATATGGAGTTGACACCTCATTATATCGACTTCACTACTCAATATATCGAGTTGTGAAAACTCAATATATGGAGTTGACACCTCATTATATCGACTTCACTACTCAATATATCGAGTTGTGAAAAAATAATATATGGAGTTGACACCTCATTATATCGACTTCACTACTCAATATATCGAGTTGTGAAAACTCAATATATGGAGTTGACCCCTCATTATATCGACTTCACTACTCAATATATTTAGTTGTCAACTCGATCTAATGAGTTGTGACAACTCAATATATTGAGTTGACAACTCATAATATCGAGTTGTGAACTCTATTAAATTGTCATAACTCGATATTTTGGGTTTACAACTCGATATATTGAATTCACAACTCATTATATCGAGTTGTGAACTCCACTCGACTTCACTACTCAATATATTTAGTTGTCAACTCGATCTAATGAGTTGTGACAATTCAGTATATCGAGTTGACAACTAATAATATCGAGTTGTGAACTCTATTAAATTGTCATAACTCGATATATTGAGTTTATAACTTGATATGTTGAGTTCGCAACTCATTATATCGAGTTGTGAAGCTCGTAGCTCAATATATCGAGTTGACAACTCCATTATTTTGATTTGACAACTCAATATATTAAGTTGTCAACTCGATATATTGAGGAGCCTATTTTCTGCACTTTTACATTTCGGGCTTATAAATGTATGCTTAATTGAAACAAAGTTTGTTTTACCGAAAACACGTCACCCACACACATTTGCTGGATCAACACGTGGATGTCTGGAGAGTCCCCAATAAATCATCACATGCTGACGTCATACTGTGGATTGAAGGTCGAAATACATTTGAAGTGGTTTTTTACAGCTATGACCTTGAGGAATAAGTCAAGGTCGAGGTCAATAACCAAGTTCCAGTCATATACAATTGCTCAGCATTTAATTCACAAAGGCTATAGTACGCATGTGGGAAATAATTAATTGTAGCCTTGAATATAAGTATCCACTTGCCAAACTCCGAGTGCTAGCATGGATCACAATATTTAACCCTTTCAAGCCTGACTGTACATTGTCATCTTCATCCACTACAAGCCGCGTTGTAGTGGATGGAGATTATTTGATGTGGTTTAAAGAGTAAAGAAAATTGTGATGGTATGCCAGTTTCATGAAAATTTCCATTCTGAAACCCTTGGTTGTAGGAAAATTAAGTGTGTTTTCAGGGATTTAAAATGATGCTTTAATGCATCGTGAGGGCTTAAATGGTTAACTTGTTTGTCAAACATACATGCACATACAGTTGCTGCGCATTGTCGGCGGCATTTTATGACCATGTCCAATCACACACACACGCCCATGATTTTCTGGGCTGACTCAACTGGGCCTATGCCACATGTCCTCTTCATTTTATACATTAAAAACACACAAAATACTGATTTCCAAAATAACGCTAGTTATGTATTTCGTAATTGTTGCTTTTGTGGTAATGTGACAATAATTATAGTGAAGATATATTGGTCCCTTGGACATTTCTAAATTTAATATTTTAATTCGTGCATTCTTGTTATAATTACAAAACTGTCCCTTTTAATCAATTGGGACTGTTTTGGATTAATGAAAATCATATAGGAAATATATTTGATCACATTTACTTTATAATGTCAGTAACAATATCAGCTTATCAGCTTACCAGTAGGCCTATTCAGGATCGTGGTTATCTCCTCCCAGATGTTACAATCTTATCAGCATCTCTATAGAAATGATGCTCAGGGTCGTATTAAAAGGCATGGTCTTTCCTGGACCTGTGTAATTAACAAATCCATATCGAGGGGCCTGTTTTCTGTTTTTTTTAGATTTCGGCATCATAACTATAGACTTAATTGAAGGAAAGCTTGCTTGCCTAAAAACACGTCACATACGTACACTTGCTGTATCACCACGTAGATGTATGGGGATTCCCTAATAAATCATCATATGTTGACGTCATACTGTGGATTCACCTCGCGTAAAGCTCGCGTCACGCGTTAAATGTCGCTTCAGAAGTGATCGGTGACGCTCGCGTGCCGCTCGCGTGACGCTTGCGAGCTATGTATTTATGCAATGTGAAATGAACTAAAGTGATTGCTTACGCGTATGACGCGTGACGCGTATCGCTCGCGTGACGCTCGCGTCCTATGTGTTTTAGGCTTTATGCTTTACGCTGCAGATGGGAACACCTCCCTGATGAGCTGCCACTAGATTGAAATGTATTACCACCAGCAACTAAACAATCATAGTGGGAAGGAGCGCGCCGCCACCCTGCACGAAATTAACGTTCATAGACTTGCTTCAACATTAACTCGGCGAGGCTGCCATTAACGTGATCGCCCAATCACGTTGAGAAGGGGGAAACAAGGTTGTTTCTCTGAAAACCATATGCAGAATCAGCGTGGTTCGAACCCAGGATACATGCATGACTGACGAGACAGTCAGGGGCTCTGCCAATGCACTATGTCCCCTTCTCTACCATCCTAGTGCCCAAAATTAAATTGTGTTTATAATTAAGTGCGGGTGATTGCCCCCGACAGTAGAGTTACCTTCAGATGATTAAATACTTCTATTTGTACATTCTCTTTCTCTTCTTGTGTAAAACCAGATCCAGTGATAACTTGGTGAACAAAACGGAATGCCTGACTCTGTGGTAAATAAAGTAACATATCAACTCAGTGTGGAAGAAAATATATTCTTAATATTTTTAATAACAAGTTTACTGGTCAATGTAAATTATAAAATATACATTGAGCATTCTGCTCTAGTATTATTATATTTTTATTATATTTTTGGCCGGGTAAAGTGAGAAACTGTTTTATTATTATTCAATTAAGAACAGTTCTTATTGGTTCATGTAAAGCAGGAACAAGCGACAGTGTTTCTTATTGAGCCACAATAAGCACGAGGCGTCGACAAAAAACATTAACTTATTTAACTCGGACCATACATGGCATGGAGTATGCATTAGTACATAAGAATATCATATATATTATAATACAAGTTAATAAGGTAATAATACAAAGTAATAAAATAAATAAATAAATAATTAAGTTCTTTATATATATAGAAAATATAATGCAGAAAATGAGGGTTATTTTGACGGTAAATCAACATGGGATCAACGCCTGGTATTTTGTTTGCCTGGACGTCAGCTTACCCATAACAACGCTAAAATATTTTATATAAATCATTGAGACCGAAGGGTTTTTTCAATTTGAAATCCTCATAAATGACCTAGCCAGCTTCTTCCGCTTCATTTGAATACATATGTTAGGGGCTTACGGTCATTACACATTTTTAATCCTGTCAGTGCGGGGATCGAAACGTCAGAATATGATGTCTATAGACGTCAGATTCTGACGTCTAAAGTCGGTCCCCACGCTGAACCGGTAAGCCGATCACTTGATTACAGGGATAGTTTCAGTGACACATACCTGTCTGTGAGGGTCTCGCAGGTAACACAGAAAAATTTTGTCAAATTCACAACGCTTCTCGTACAGATGTTCACACACTCGGTAACTACAAGAGAGAATCACATGTCGTCAGCTTGCAATCAAAGGGTGTATTCCCCCTTTGTAAAGTGGGCGATAAAACCTTTCAGTTCCAAAGGGGCGTCACCTTGGTATGGCTCTTTGGAAAACGGAAATCGAGTGATCATATGGAGATTACGTTCTTATATATTATACACACAAAGAACGACAGTTTGAAAAGCCAGGGTACTAAATTGACATAATAAATGTTCATTATTTTCTGTTAGTGAAAAGTAGATATACGTCTGAATAATTAATTATTTTATTAACTAAGGGGCTATAACCTATATGCGGAGCTGGGGTGACCTATATACGCGGGCCTATAGAGTAACGTGTAAATGCAGGCCTAGAAATCAGATTAATTACAAAGGTAACTTTCATAGCTAGGCCTAATCATCCTAAATAACACAAATCTTACAACTTAGCTTTCTCTGCCAGCGATATGAGTCTGTCCTCGTGGAAGTGCTGCAGACCCCCAGCAGTGACTAGTTCTATGAGGGCCTGCTGTCTCTCCTCGTGACGGGATAGCTCACCCGGGGCGCACAGCGACGCCAGCACCTGTACCATCAACAACATACCTCATAACCATAGATGCTAGGGAGGGAGTACAGTGTCGACTTAATACCGCTACTGTAGATGTTTTAATTTCCGTGTGTTTAGATTTTCGTAAATTTGTGATTTTGGGATAATAATTGGTTTTAATAATAATTCTTGCGAGATTCTTAAATTCGCGAATTTGTCCTTCTCGCGAAAATTAACACTGTCTTATTATATTAAGATATTACCAGATCTACAATATATCAGTACATGCTATTTTTTCAATGTAGTTTTCGTGTATGGATTTCATGTTGCAGTGATATCGGAATCATCAATATTGAACGGAAATGATAAATTCTACATAATTAAAAAAAGTAATTCTTCGACCAGAAAATCGTAAATTTGGGAAATACTTTTCAGGCAGTTATTATTAAAAAAAATCATAGAGACTAAAGGTTTTTTCAATTTGAAATCAGCATAAATATCTTAGTTGGCTGTTTCTGCTTCATCTTGAATACAAGTGCTATGGGTCTACAACCATTATAAATGTTTTACTGTAAGCAGTGCGGGGACCGTCTTTAGACGTTGCTGATGCGTAAAGACGGTCCCCGCACTGAAAAGGTTAAAACAGAGATAGAACATCTCATTAAACCTGGAAATTGTGTTGTACTCAAAATATGAAAGTATACTTTCAATAAAGAATGTCAATAATTTATTTTTGTGAATTGGTGAATATGTTACTGGGGAATTTCTCCAGTAACATGTTTACCAGTTCACAAAAATAATTTATTTCCCAGAAACTGATAAAAATGGATGTCTGCATAAAAGAAAAGCGATAGGACTAAGCAATATAATTAAACTTGATGTAGATGATTTTAGTCATATAGATATGATGAGCTTGCTATAAATGTATGTATAGAAGATGTGTAAACACATCTTAAAATTTGCTTTACACACGGATAAAGTAAGAAAAACCACTATCAGATAAGATTACACAGTGAAAATGTTGACCCGGTGTAGATTTGATGGGTTTTTTAAAGTTTACAGCCATCATGGATTTGTGTGTGAAATATTGGTCCAACATTCAATATTGGTCAAAGACTCAAGAAATGAATATGTCGCCACAAATTACATAGAAACCATACATTACACATATCAAAGTGGTGTACCAAAATTATTTTTCGTAAATGAATAAAACAGCAGCCATTTCGGATTTGTGGGTTGACTATACATCATATTATGGATGAAACACAATAAATGATATTCTCGAACCCAAATCACCTAGTAATCACAATAATCCAATGGCTGAGGGGGGTTCTGTGTGCATTGTTAGGTCCCCTAAGTTTCTATTTAAATTTGTTTAGGGGACCACCACAAGAGTCAAAAAACCTTGGGTAGACATGCTGGATCATGGTAGAAACTCAGGAAAACGATTTTCAAAATGGCCGCCAGAAGCCATTCTGAAAAACCTTTTATGTCTATATGTTTTGCATAAGTTGGCCAATTTTATTGATCAAAATGTCCAGTCGTGGGTTTTTCAAGGTGCTGAATCGATTGGAAAGGGTTTTAGTATGACCTGAAGTAAGGATCATGCAAAATTTAAAATGGCCGACATTTTTACTTCAACAAATTTTATTTTATTCATATCTTGAATAATAATTGGCACAGGTATCCCATGGGCCACAATTGGTAACCATGCACCCCCACCACTCTTGATTTGGATCGGGGGCTTCCTGGGAATGTTGTTAGCGATGTCACGAGGAATAACTTTGGTGCGCGATATGGGTTTCGGTTATTTTTTTAAATGGCTGCCATGAAAAGCTAATTTAGGCAATATTTCTACTTCTAATTGACATAGAATCATAATTTTGGTGTCTAAACCTATATTTTCAGGGTTAAAAAATTGAACGCAACCACTTATAAAAATATTGGGGCATTCCTATGTGGCGAATTTGAAAAAATCCAAGATGGCGACCGGTGAAAATCATATAATAACAAAATCCGAATGTATATATCGAAAACAAAATTTGTTGACATGTTATAGTAATGAAGACAGGTATGGCTATAATGCATAGCTTGTGTCTGTCATGATATTGTATATATAATGCAGTTATCGTCCAGAAATACGTAATATTGATATCCTTAGTTGCAATTTAACCAATATATCGAGTTCTAATCGACATAGAATCACTATTCTAGTGTTTACACATATGTCTTCTGGGGTCAACGAATCGCGTGAAATTACTTGAAACATACTAGAGCAATACCACAAGGCAAATTTTAAATATTTTATGGCATTTCTGTATAGCAAACTGTTTTTTTTTGACAAAATCACTATGTCTATATATTGAAAACCAAATTATTTTGCTGACATTGTATAAAAAAATATTATAGAACTGAGAACATGCATGGTTATTGAATATAGCTTTGTGTCTCTGAACTTGTACATTGCGTGCAGTTACCAGTATTGAAATCCTGCATTGGAAATTTAGCCGGGCCAACATCTCGAGTTGCAATTGAAATAGAATCACAGTTCTGGTGTCTGCACCTATGTTTTCTGGGTTAACTATTCAAATGAAAAAAAAACATACTGGAACATTATTATGACGGATTTGAATAAAATTCAAGATGGCCACCGACGAAATGTTCTTTGTTATAGTATTGAAGACATCCACATGATTAGAAAACACTCCTTCGTGTATTTGAACATATTCAATGTTACTCCCTTACCAACCTGTCATAAAATTGGAGTCGTGATACCCATTGTTCACAATCTAATGTGGACAATACCCCGAGTTATAATTGACAAATCGAATCATATTCGGGCTGGCTACCGTTACACCTTCGTATCCGGGTCACTGGGAAAATAAAACATAATAGGATTATCCTTGAAGGCTCAACTACAGCAAATGTGGAGCAAACTTTGTGATGAACTAGATATTCTAGATGACCATACGCAAATGGCAAACCGTGCTGGAGAAGGAACGCGAAGAACAACACGAATCAATATGAAATACTGTATTTATTCCAATAAACGCCTGTGGGGTGTCAATTAGAATAACTCATGAGATTACATGGGGATGGGCTCTTATAAGAGTAGTTTTTTATATAGTCATATAGTGTACATGATCGCAGGTTTTATTTACTTGCGATTTGAAAGAATTCGTGACTGAGTATTGTGCTGTGAATTCCTTCGCCAGCTCACTCATACTGATAAATTTACTTTCGGTTGGCTGTTCTTGTGTGCTGCATATATATTTTTTTCATATGGTGTACATTCAACAGACAAAAGAATGAATAATAAGTAACTATTATGAATTGTCATATTTGTCGTTTCATATGTAGTAGCTTATAAAATATATCTTGTGAATATACACATAATTCTATATAGCCGAAAGACGCTGATCAGCTACATATCTCATTTAGTTGATGGTATCCATGTTGAACGAAGAACGGGGTCGCCAGGGGGAGGGGTGCATCATTATGAGTACACTAAAAGATTTCACAGCACAATACTCAACTCCAATCGCAGAGTTCCATATGTCCACATAATGTGACACAACCAGTGCATTGAAATGTCAAAACTGCTTTGAACAGCACATTTATCGTGCTATTTATCAGATGGAAGAGTGTGTATTCTTTCTAATGTACCTTGTGGTTTTCCTCTAGTATGCTTTAAGTGGTTGCAGTCGATTTGTTGACCCAAAAACATGAAACCCATAAACACCAGAATTGAGATTCTAGGCAATTAGAGCTCGAGATAATGGCCCAGCTAAATTTCCAACATAGGTTATCAAATTACAAGTTATCAAGTTACAGACACAAATCTATCTTTTATAATCATTCCTGTCCTCATTACTATAACATCTTTTATTATTTTTATGGAATTTTAGCAAATAGAATTTGGTTTTTAAAATATACATTGCTATTTTGTCAAAAAATTATTTTTGCTGGCAGCCATCTTGGCTTTTTCCGAATTCGGAATATAGGAATGACCCAATGTCTTTATAAGTGGTTTCATTCGATTCTTTGGCCTAAAAAACATGGTGTAGACACCAAAAATATGATTCTATGTAAATTAGAACTGGAGACATTGTCCACATTAGATTTTCGTTGCGGCAATTTTGAAAAATGGCCGAAACCCACATCGCGCCCAATTTTTCCTCTGGTAACATCGCTAATATCATTCACGGGAGTCCCCTGATCTAAATGAGTAGCGGAGGTGCACGAGGAGCAATTTTGGCCAATGGACTACCTGTGTCATTTATAAATCGAGATGTGAATAATAATAAAATTTGATGAAGCATGTCATGTCAGCTATTCTCCAGTTTGCCATGCAGAAATGCCATAAAATATTTAAAATTTGCCTAATGGTATTGCTCCAGTATGTTTCAAGTAATTTCACGCGATTCGTTGACCCCAGAAGACATAGGTGTGAACATTAGAATTGTGATTCTATGTCGATTAGAATTCGATATGTTGGTTAAATTGCAACTTAGGATATCAATATTACGTACTTCTGGACGATAACTGCATTAAATATACAAAATCATGAGATGCATAAAGCTATGCATTATAACCATACCTGTCTTCATTACTATAACATGTCAACATATTTTGTTTTCAATATAAACATTCGAATTTTGTCATAAAATGATTTTTACCGGTCGCCATCTTGGATTTTTTCGAATTCACCATATACGAATGACCCAATATTTTTATAAGTGGTTTCGTTCGATTTTTTGACCCTGAAAATATAGGTATAGACACCAAAATTATGATTCTATGTCAATTAGAAGTAGAAATACTGCCCAAATAAGATTTTCATGGCGGCCATTTAGAAAAATGACCGAAACCCATATCGCGCACCAAAGTTATTCCTCGTAACATGCTAACAACATTCCCAGGAAGCCCCCGATCCAAATCAAGAGTGGTGGGGGTGCATGGTTACCAATTCTGGCCCATGGGCTACCTGTGTCAGTTATTAATCAAGATATGAATAAAAATAAAATTTGCTGAAGTAAAAATGGCGGCCATTTTATATTTTGCATGATCCTCACTTCAGGTCATATTAAAACTCTTTCCAATCGACTCCGCACATTGAAAAACCCCCTACTGGACATTTTGATCATCAAAATTGGCCGACTGGTGCAAAACATATTGACAGAATAGGTTTTTCAGAATGGCTTCTGGCAGCCATTTTGAAAATGAGTTGCTACCATGATCCAGCATGTCTACCCAAGTTTTTCGGACTCCTGGGGTGGCCCCCTGAACGAATTTTAATAGAAACTTAGGGGACCTAAAAATGCACACAGGACCCCCCTCAGCAAGAGGACTACAAATTACACATAGTAGATTAATATTGGCGAAAGTCAATCACCATAATTAACCGTGTGTATATAATCGCACACCACCTCGTCAATCACCATAATTAACCGTGTGTATATAATCGCACACCACCTCGTCAATCTCCATAATTAACCGTGTGTATAAAATCGCACACCACCTCGTCAATCACCATAGTTAACCGTGTGTATATAATCGCACACCACCTCGTCAATCACCATAATTAACCGTGTGTATATAATCGCATACCACCTCGTCAATCACCATAATTAACCGTGTGTATATAATTGCACACCACCTCGTCAATCCCCATAATTAACCGTGTGTATATAATCGCACACCACCTCGTCAATCACCATAATTAACCGTGTGTATATAATCGCATACCACCTCGTCAATCACCATAATTAACCGTGTGTATATAATCGCACAACGAAAGACACAAAATTCAATTTTCGAATTTGCCATTTAAAAATGTGTTAAAAACGGTGATTACCAGCTCTACTAAAAATATATCTAACACTACATTCTAATGATTGTTTTTTTAAACCCGTTCTTTACAGCTTCCACAGCTGCTTCACCAAGTCTTTCTCAGAGACCTTACTGCGTTTTGCAGCTTTTGTCCCAAATTTTCCTTTTTCTCTGGTGGCAGGCTGGAGCGCCAGCATAAGAGTAGGCTGGTAATGATACCGCAGTCACACGTGTGCATGTGGTAGCATGAGAGTAGGCTGGTAATAATACCACAGTCACACGTGTGCATGTGGTATCATCAATTCAAAAGCAACGAAAGCAAAAGGAAAAACATCACAAACACACTTTTTGAGCTTGTTGGTGAGTGCAGTTCAAGAGCTCCGGACGCATTAAGAGCGCACAGAGCGCAATGACAGATATTTCAAAGTGCACTAATGATCGCAGTGGGATCGCAGGAAAAACTTTATTTCCTGTGATGACACTATGGTTTGACAAACTATTTAAAGTACGGCAGCTCATAGCGGTCACAGGATGAGAGTTACTGTAGCCTAGTGTGACAGGGGTATAAATTACAAATAGATTACCTGTTCAAAAAGAACACGATTGACAAATATGGTGTTGTCATGACGCGCCATCTGACGGGCAAGGAAAGTGAACAGAATACTGATTTGCATGGGCTGAAAAAAATACAAACTCATGAATACAAGAATAAAAAATACTGCGGCAGTTATCAGTCTGATCAACAAAAATTCGGTGTGCATGTTATTTACATTGTGATAGCATAACTTTAACATTTAAATTTAATTTAAGAAAACATAAACATATTTCATTATTGTAATATCCGCGTGGTTGATTTTTTAAGTAAAAAGAAATAAATATCTCAGTATTTACTGTGAAACCAATGCTCTCGACCATTATCCGTAGTAGAATATCCACCACTCTTTGACGTTTTTGTATGCTGTGGAAATAAACGGTAAAAAGGTTAATTGGATGACACAGGAGAAACGACAGAGCTAATACCGGCTTTGTATATCACTAAAAAGACAGTTAATATGTACATCACTCAACAGGGTTCACTCTACAGTGATCGCACTAAGTTCAAACACTCAGTATTCAATCACTGTGGTGGTTAGAGCCATTTCTGGATAATGGCAACATCCTGATCCCAGGTTTAACATGGCAGTGTGGGCCACTCAGTATTTTGATATAGCAGGAACTAATAATTGTGAACCTAATGGGCATTGATCTACCTATTAAACATATGTATTTTTTATTTAATGGAAGTTGGAAATTGAGTCGGCGGTGCCTTCAAATGAATAAAAAATGTCAAAAAATGATTAAGCAGTTAAAAAGCAGGGTTTCCGCCAGGAATGTTTGAGGGGGGGGGTCAAAAAAGGGTGGGGGTCTGGGGGTCCACCCACAGGAGAAAAAAAAGCGGAGTTTCAAATTTTAGTGCTTAAAATGGCCTATTTTAACTGAAATAACAAGGGAGAGATATCCCCCCCCTAGTTGCTGAGTGGGAGTTCAGAACCTCGGACCCCCCCCCCCCCTGGCGGAAGCCCTGAAGAATTAACTAATATTCTAGTCATAGTGTACAATCTACTTAAAATTGCTACATACCCGTCTTCACTGTTGAATTCCGGCTCTTGAAATGCCTGTTTAAACATTTAATATATATTAAAAATTGCATTTTTACCAATTCAAAACATAGACTTTTAATAGAATTTTGATATTTTTTGCTGATAACTAATTACTAAATATATATTATGCGAAGTGTGTTTACTTACCAGAGCGAGAACGTTGAAGAATTCTCTAGTGTCAAAATGTAGAAGTGTTTTTAGATGTGGATAAACAGGTTCAGCTGTATTCAAAATACATGTGATTAGAAATAGATAGGATAATAATTACAATAATGTGATTACGAATACATGCATGTTCTAATGCCCTATGCAGAAATGATGCAACATTTTCAACATGTACGGTTGACATTAAACCCAGAAAACAAGCGACGTTGGCCCAAGGATAGTCTTATACTGGGCCATCGTCGTAGATGGCGGGCATTTGGTGAACGTGCAGCCTACTGGGAACCCAGGACAAATGATTGCAAAAATAATTATAAGTATAATAATATTTGAATGAACACATGCGCAATTTTAATGATCATTTCTTTCAACTCTTCTTGATTGAGAACAGACACAAACGCTAAAAACTTGGCGAGATGTGACTGTTACCTGAAGGGCTCAAATTTTAAAGTCGATGCTCTTACCGTCGGAATGTTTTTTCGTGTGTATGCATGTCACGCATTGGAACACCTGAAAATAGAACAATCAAAAGTTTGCTTAGGAACACAAGGAAGAAGACAAATTTTCAAATGTTTCTTTATTTTTGGATCAATATGCACTAATATGTGTCAAAATAAAAAGATAAAATAACTTTAAAATAATACACAAATAGCTAATAAATTGTTTTGCATGACACAGTCATTTGGTACATAATAAAATTAGCCGAAACACAGTGATTACAGAAAAGAGTTGATGTTAGACAAACACCGCTTTCTCACCTCTTCTTTAACACGAGGACCTATTTCAGGTGGTATTTCGCCAAGTGGATACGCCCGGCCAGCAAGACAGCAACTACAAATGAAAACAGTCCATCCCTGATTTTACAAGAAAAACATATGATGCCTGAGTGAATGCTAATAATAAATCCCTCCCTTAGATATGAAAGGCTAAACCTGTCAGATTAGGTTTAGGTTGTAGATACACTCTTTCTTACCCAAGGGAACACAATGTAAATATGGTGTTTCCAAAAACTAGGATGCCTTAAATGTTATGAAAACTGTTAAAATATTGAGGTAATTGACAGGTACGTTTCTTACTGATTTAACAATACTACATACATGACTTACCTGATGTAAACGAGCAACTTGTTTCCCAACTTAATCTGATCATCTGTTAAAAAAAGAATGCAATGAATGAACATGTAGCCTATAGCGAGTGGGGGGGGGGGAGGGGTGTTACAGACCTAATAATCTATCTATCTATTTTCGCATTAAGGCAATGATAAAGTGCGTATAAATGGATTCATATTAACATCACCAACACCAGCATCTTTTGTGCTTAGCATATACTGGTGTGTATTCTATCCAGCAAACATCATTAATTAGTTATAGATAGTTGCTGGAAAAGATATTCTCATCCATTTTACACCAGATACAATGTTTTAAGTGAAAAGTAGGCCACCACAGATCATGCGAAATAGCTCTCAATGAACTTGTATAATTATTAAAAATAGTAATCTGTTCTATGTCATTTTTAACGCATTCGGCGAATTTGTAGCGAGGGAATGACACACAGACAGACAGACAGATTTATTTTTGACCAAGAATGTACAAACATATATGCCTTAGCATAACAGAAAAGACATGATAGCAATATATCCATACATATAATTCTGAATCGGGAAAACTACCTTGATTACCTATCAAGTAGCAATCTCACTATTCAAAATCAAACACAAAACTATAGCTACACAATAGCACTAATGATTTCGATCATTCATGATAACTAATTTCAAGAAATATGTTAAATAGACAAAATACTGTAATGGTTCGCTGTAAATACAAAAGACCGTAATTCAGACATTATCAAATGACGCTCATTTGCACTCGTGTAGCGAAGCTTTTTATATACACACTCTCACTAATCAATTAAACTGTGGATGTGTAATAATAGTTTTATTATGAACAGGTGTAGCAGTTTTCTATATTACATGATGTTTTATACTGATTTAGCGCATATTTTGAAATATAATTGGAAAGACCGTGGAGACTATGAGTATACATTTTTTCTGTAATACAAAGAGGAGTAGTGTTAACTATTTGTGCTATGCTATATCTAATGCATTTCCTTGCAAATTCATGCCGTATTTTAGGCGCTACAAGTTTTTTGTTATTTCGTGTAGGATATGAGTGTATATGGGAGTGCTGTGCGAGAATCCTGTTGGTATGAAAGTATTGAGGAATGTTTTTTTATGAATTAGCTTATACTAAAATTTCAGTTCATTTAGTTTATGTAGATCTTCTCTTTCTAAAATTTGTAAGTTTTGGAAAAGGGGATCTGTGTGTGCATTAAATTTGCTCCTGGAAATGACTCTAAATGCCCGTTTTTGCAGTTTAAATAGCCTATCAGTATTATAACCCCAAACCAATATCCCATAGTTTAAACTGCTAAGAATAAAAGAATTGTACACAAAGAGCAACGTTTTGGGCGATACATATTTGTTTTTGGTTTATTTATAATTCCGATGTATTTGGATATTTTATTTGCAAGACTATTTATATGGTCTTGCCAGCTCAAATGTTTATCTATGGTTATGCCAAGGTAGTTAAAGCTATTTACAAACTCTATAGACCTTCCGTCAATCTCTAATTTTGGAGTTGTTACTTGTTTTTGAGGCATGTGAAAAATCATCGCTTTTGTCTTTTTAGTGTTAAGTGACAGCTTGTTGACCTTTAACCATTCACTTATTTTCGAGAGTTCATTGTTGGTGTTCACATTTGTATTACATCTAAAAGTGTTGAGAGTTCTCGAAAGCGAGGTGTCATCTGCATATATTATTGCTGTGAAAATTTTACTTGCTCGTGAGATATTATTTACATAAATAACAATTAGATGAGGACCAAGTATTGACCCTTGAGGTACGCCGGTTTTTATATTGCTTGAATCAGATTTTACATTTTCAAATTCAACATATTGTGACGCTCTAGGTCTACCCAACCCGTCACAGGTTACGGAATTACCAGGAGTCGCATCACATGTGGGAGGATGACCAACAATTGAAGCCAGTGCAAAGTTTATTATACACATACAAGACTACATAAGTCCAGGAGCTCCCGCTCCGAATTAGAATTTGATTTAAGCAATTTTGTATAGGGTTATTAATGTAGTCCTAGTCTAGGTCAATTATTAATGTAGTCCTAGTCTAGGTCAAAAATCAAGACGCAAGACAACTAGGTCTGAGAAGCCCAGTCTAAGAGTAAGATAAGAACTAGACAGTCTGTCAGAGATTGCAAACCTCCATTGAAATTAATGATCCTAATCAGTATCCCAGTAATGGTCTACCTATCTGGCACGGTTTACCCGATATCAGGCCGATCGAGTTACCTAATAGCTGATTTACGGTCATTTTGACTTCGATATAAATTAGTTAAAAACTTGGGGTGCATTCTCCCCCGAAACCTCAAATTTTGTTTTATAGTAATGGACTAACATCTAACACAGTTTGCAAAATATTGGGCATGTAAAAGTAAATAATGGCCGATAGGGGGCCATTTTGAATTTGATCGAGGCAGAATTTTTCAAGATGCATCCTCAGCTGAAATCTCACATTTCATTCTATAGTAATCGTCTAGCTATATAGCACGGTTTACCAAATATCGGCCATGTGAAAGTGTATAATGGCCTAAAGGCGGCCATTTTGAATTTGATCAAGTCAAAATTTTTCAAGATGCATCCTCAGCTGAAATCTCACATTTCATTCTATAGTAATGGTCTAGCCATCTAGCACGGTTTACCAAATATCGCCCATGTGAAAGTGAATATTGGCCGATAGGAGGCCATTTTGAATTTGATCAAGTCAAAATTTTTCAAGATGCATCCTCTCCTGAAATCTCACATTTTGTTTTATAGTAATGGTCCAGCCATCTTGTACGGTTACCAAAAACCGGCTATGTGAAAGTGAATAATGGCCGATAGGCGGCCATTTTGAATTTGATCGAGTCAATTTTTTTCAAGATGCAACCTCTCTTGTAATCTCACATTTTGTTTTATAGTAATGGACCAGCTATCTAACACGGTTTACCAAATATCAGCAATGTGAAAGTAAATAGTGGCCGATAGGCGGCCATTTTAAATTCGATTGAGTCGAAAGTTTTTAAAAGTCATCCTCTCTCGAAACGTCACATTTTGTTTTATAGTAATGGTCTAGCTATCTAGCACGGTTTACCTGATATCAGGCCTATCGAGGTAAATAATGCTGATTGTCGGCCATTTTGAATTCGTAAATTAAAAAATTTCAGGATGCATCCTCCCCCGAAAACTCACACTTTGTTTTATAGTAATCAGGTAATGGTCTAGCCGTCTAGCACGGTTTAAATACCAAATATCAGCCGTGTGAAAATGAATAATGGCCGAAAAGGCGGCCATTTTAAATTTGATCAAGTCAAATTTTTTCAAGATGCATCCTCATCTGAAATCTCACATTTTGTTTTACAGTAATGGTCTAGCCATCTAGCACGGTTGACCAAATAACGGCCATGTGAAAGTGAATAATGGCCGATAAGCGGCCATTTTGAATTTTATCGAGTCGATTTTTTTCAAGATGCATCCTCTCCTGAAATCACACATTTTGTTTTATAGTAATGGTCTAGCCATCTAGCACGGTTTACCAAATAACGGCCATGTGAAAGTGAATAATGGCCGATTGGCGGCCATTTTGAACTTGGACGAGTTGAATTTTTTCAAAATGCATCCTCTCCTGAAGCCTTACAATTTGTTATATAGTAATGGTGTAGATATCTTGAGTGGTTTTCATGATATTCCACAATATCAGGCCTGTCGAGGTGAATAATGGCTGATAGGCGGCCATTTTTAATTTTATCGACTTGAAATTTTTCAAGATGCATCCTCTCCTGAAACCTCACAATTTGTTTTATAGTAATGGTGTAGCTATCTTGAGCGGTTTTCATGATATTCCGCAAAATCTTTCAGTCGGATTTACCGATGTTATAAATTAGGTCAAAGTGCTGGGTCATCTTCAAGATCAAGGTCCAAAAACCTGAAAAGGCACAACTAGGGACCTTAGAGAACATGTATGTGCAATATGACTGTCATCGGCCCAGTACTTTTCGAGATCTGCTCCGGAAACGAAGTGCGCGTCAAAACGTCTAAATAGGTCATAGTTCTGAACCAGAAGTAGGTCAAAGTTCAAATACCCCAAAAGGCACAACTAGACCGCCTAGGGGTGTTGTGTGTAAAATTTGAAGACAATCGGACAAGTACTTTCAGAGATATGCTCCGGAAACGAATTGTTTACGGACGGCCCAACGCCGTAACATCATCATTTTCTCCTCTGCAACTTTGCATATTGAATTCAGAAATATTTTAACCTGTTCATTATCCACCTGAAAGTAACCCACATACCAAAAATTGTTATGCTAGCTTATTTTCTTACAAAGTATAGGCAAAAGAAGAGGCCAAAAAAAAACGGAGGTAGAATCCATAGCTCCCTCCGTCTCACCTACGGTGACGGCGGGAGCTAAAAAATACAAATCACTCATACACATAGATAATACAGACATCCGGAAAATGAATGGTAGCGTGGCAAATATCCTCAAACTAGACTTACTAGTCACCGAGATATCACTCACAAAAACCTCATAGGCAGCCCAACCACCAGAATCACTTGTGGTATAAGGAACTAGCCTATATATAAAATACCAATATATAAATGCCGACAACCAGAATCACTGGTGAAGTGGCATGTACCTCAAAACCAATCACTGGAATCACCAGCGAAAAATGGTATACCACTATATATTATAGCCCTACAACAATGTAATAATACCTAGCTATAAAAATACCTAAGCTCTTCCCCTCCATGAGTCAGGACTCCATCCTCTCAAGCTGGTTCAGCTAACAAGTGTAAGATCACTACTTTGCGTACTTCGCGAATCTCAGGGACTATGACAGGCCTCTGCTGCATGTTATCCTTGACATTTCTCTATCTCAAATGTAGGCCCGGGCCTATCGGAATTCACACACTTCATTAGCCCCACGCTCAGGTACTATCCCTGCGGCCTTCACACCCTAGGTCCAGGCATCACACTTCAGTTGGCATAAAATATGAGACACTCTTCTGGTATTACACTCAGGGAATTTACTCCTCATGATACGACTGCGACCTTGGTTCTCTCGCGCGAATCCCTCGCCGTCCAATTCCTTCATTAGGTACTTGTATCAGTCTGCCAGATTGCAAATAAGAGCCACTAAACTATATACATAGCCTACTACTATTCAATGAAAGTCACCCAACTAACCTTAACTCTCTCAAGAATAGACTATGTTTACACCAAAAGTGCAGCTAAAAGTCCAAACATAATCCAGTCTATCCTTAAGATCCACAGACAAAAAAGTTGATAAAAGGTATGAAAATGTTCCCAGAAATGTTCCAATCCCAAGTCCAGAAACTCTCATACAACACCACTATAAAAGATAAATTATGAAATAGAATAAATAGTAAAAGGCACAGGGAGGCCTGACATAATTTGCACCAGCCAGGATCCTCAATTCAACTGAGAGATGGCACTCCTATTTCTAGGTTTTAGCCTAAGTGGGAAACCGAGTTTTCGGGTTTCGGGGAATTTGGAATATCGGGTTTCCGGGTATTCGGGTTTCCGGGTCTTCGGGATTCCGGGTATTCGGATTTCCCAAACAAGGCTATCAACAGCCACTCCCCTCAGCTAGTCATGAAGCATAAAATATGAATTTATATTATTTATACATTGTAGTCTAGACTATTTAAAATATAGAAAAATATTAGAAAATAAAATAGTATTATTAAACCTAACACTAAAGTCACTGCTAATTCCCACATTTAATCCCAAGACTACAATAAGGCAAACTTAATAGCCTAGGCCTAGTCTAGGAATAATACTGACTACAATAGATCAAGCATAAAGGCCAAGGACAAATTAATAACCACTCATTCTAACATAGAGCACACTAATACATCAATTAAATACTGGCATATTAACAATAACCCAAAAATGATCGAGCCCCCCTTGGCACGTGGTCGTCACAATATTGTTTGCGATCAGACAAATAACTTCTTAATAGTTGCAGTGCGGGTCCTGTTACTCCATAATATTCTAATTTAAATAACATAATTTCGTGATCAAGCGTATCAAAAGCCTTGGATAAATCTAGAAAAATATTAAGTGGGGTGTTACCTTTATCTAATTCTTGAGTGATCCTCTATCATTTCTACGGCTGCTAGTTCAATGGAGTGTTTTTTTCTAAATCCATATTGGCCTTCAAAATATAATTTGTTGGTGTGAAAATAATCATGCATTTAATCAAAAATAACCCTTTCAATAACCTTTGAGATAGCTGGTAAAATAGAAATTGGTCTCTAGTTTTTAAGTTGAGTTTTGTCATCCTTTTTGTGGATTGGAATTACCTTTGCAATTTTTAGTTTATCTGGGAAAACACAAGTCAATATACACTGATTGGTTATTAAGGTGACTGGCTTAATTATCTCATGCTTGATTTCTTTAAGTAACTTTACAGATATTGCATCAGGGCCGCAACTGTTTTTAGGTGCAATCTGTCTATAATTTTTAAGATGTTTTCTTCATTTGTACATGCCAAATTAAATTTATGGGACGTTGGATTTATTAAAAAATTCTTCAACGATTTCGAATTGGGTAGTTTTATGTTAGCGGCTAGATTTGGTCCGATATTGACAAAAAAATTGTTGAATGCATTTGAAATTGCTTTTTGATCAGTTATTTGTTTACCGTCGATGACAAAGTGGTCAGGAAATTTAGTTTTTTTAGTTTGGTTGTGTAATATTTCATTAATTGTGGACCATTGTCTTTTCATGTCATTCTTTGCATTTTCAAAACACCGATGGTAATATGATGATTTTGCTTTATTTATAGAAATGTTTAATATTTTATTATAGGCACGCAAATTTACGCGAAGATTTAGATATGTTGTCGATTTTTTTGGGGTGTCTTTCAGTTTGTTGTACATTTTATCTGTGTAAGTAATTGAATTGACGATACCTTGCGTAATCCATTTAGATTTTTTATGTTTTTTCTTGTTGAATTTGACTAATTTAGTTGGCATTGATTTTTCCATTGCTTTGGATATAGTTGTTGTTAGTACGTTATAATTTTCATTTGGATTAGCACGCAAGTCTAAAGTGAGTTTACTGGTCATATCAGAATTGCGAATTTCTGATATTAAATTGTTTATTGCGTCTGGACCACGTGTTCTTACTTTTATATATTGGGAATTTTTGTTGTTATATGGAGAAACGTCTAGGGATAGAAAGTAAGGAAAATGGTCAGATATACCACATGGTACTATTCTAGCAGTGGTTTGAAGGAAACAATGTGAAAATTTACATAAAAAGTTATCAATTAGAGTCCCACGTTTATTTGAGAGTCTAGTAGGCAACGTTATTTTGGGAAAAAAGCTAAGTGAAATTAGTGTATCGAGATATTGAATCAATTTTGGTTTTTGTTTTACTTTTAGCAGGTCTATGTTATAGTCTCCTGCTATGACTACTTCACATTGCCTTTTTTGAAGATCGTATAGTACGGGAGTGAACTCATCAATAAAAGTTTGATAGTTTTCATTCAGATCTCTAGGTGGCCTATATGCATTACCGAGCACAAGTGGTCTTTTACCTTTTCGATCTATTGGTATTTCTATGAATTGTGCTTCCCATATAGTGGATTTTACGTAACTCCTAAAGTGGATGAAGTTAAAATTGTTATTTAAAAAGATAGCAAGACCCCCGTGTGAAGTGCATGTTTTACCTTGTGATATTAATTGATAGCCATCTATTTGTAGAAGAGAAGTATCACTATCGTCTGATAATCAAGTGGCACTAAATTCTAAACCATTTTCTCTTAGATATTCTATTTTTAGTTTAATTTGATCTATTTTTGCATTTAGACTTTGGCAATTCAAGCTGTAAATAGAGAAATTTTGAGATTTCGTTTTTAGCGAGCTGATTAATGTTTTGTCATTGAAGTATGGCGACGGCATTTTGAGGTCACACTCTGAATCTTGAGTATTATCGTTATCATGGCTGTTTGAATTTTTTAATATTTCATTAAGTGACATATGGAAATTTAAAGATGCCGTAGAGAAATTATGATTTGTGCTACTTTCGCTTACAATGTTATTACACGAGTTATTATTTACCTTATCATGAGAATTATATGTCAATTCATCAACACAATGAGAGTTCTTTTGGTGTAACACAGTTGATAGTTCGTTTACTTGCGTGTTTACAGTCTCTTTCTCTTTAATGTCACTACACAAATGTTTCTTGTAAAAGTCACACAAGCCTAACAAAGAGAGAGGGGAGTTGTTCACTTCAGGCCTGATGTTCACACGGGGCAAAGCTGTGAGGTAGATTTAGCTGTAAGTCCATCAAAGCTGGTGTGTGCTAAGGTTAAGAACATTGGTACAACAATTCCCTAGTAAATCATGCTTACAAGTTGATATCCAAGAGGTGACCATTTTAAATCTTTCCCGTGTTATTTTCCAGCTTGTATGGCAAATTCATCCGGTATGTTTCTATGGTGAACACATTGGCCAAGTTTCAGAACAATAAATAAAACCATGCAGCCTAACTGCTCTTACAAGGGAACGCCGATAGGCAGGCAGACAGACGGACAGACATATGCTACAGGGTTTACAGTTGCCTTTAGCCAAATAGAATGAGGGCTATAAAATTAATTAGGTTGATTTCGATAAACTATTTTGAGTGACCTCTACTTGATCCCTCAAATCACCCAATATCAACAGTTAATATGCAATTATGCCCATTGTGTGTTTTTTTTTTTATAAAGAAAACTAAAGATTTATTTGATTTATTTTGAAAATATTTTGAGCTATAAAACTTGTTAATGTTTTCTATTAATTATCACTAATTGAAACTAAAGCTCCACCTTACATATCTTTTGAAGTTATAAACCATTTAAGTTTCATTGCTTTTCGTATGGCTGCACATTCGAAACGAAACTAAGCAATATGTATAACTAACATCCGAGGGCGGCAGCAGTGATTAATGAAAACATGTATATGACGAACACACTGCGTATGCTGAGAGAAACGGTGGTAGAATAATAAGAAAAGAAAACGTCCGTCGGAAGTTATAGATGGTTACTGGATAAATCCGTCAGAATGACACCCCTGATACAATTAGTCACAAATGACTTACCTGTTAGTTGTTTTCCCGTATTCACGGCACCACTAAGGCTGCACAATAGCTCTTCTAGAGGTGTGATATAGTCCTGCATACCTCTGTTGTAGATATAAAGGATGGCATCAAACAGCCCATGTGACCAGCAAAGCACAACAACCTGATGACATATATATAAGGTTAGACAACAAAAACACTTTAAATGATCTTTTTTTTGTACTGTCTACTTCGTCAAATTTTGTATTACATGTACTTATTTCTACATTCACTAGATCGTAGTTGCGTGAACTTAATATAAACAGATTTATGTCTATTTAATATTACCAATGTTTTATTTGTTTTGATGATGAGTACTATTTTATTTCTAACACATCATCTATCCAAAGTGATTCTCACAATTTTTAAATTATTTCATCTTTGATTATATCGTCCGCACTCGCAACTGCATCATCTACAAATAGGTTGATGTCACTGAAATGTTTCTCTACTGATATGCCGTTGATGAATATAATAAAAAGAGTGGTCGAAGAAACGATCCTTGAGGTACTCCGATTTTATTTTCAATGGGTCTGACTATGTACCATTTATTCCAACCCATTGTTTCCAACTACTAATTAAAATACGAACGATTTTAGCGAGACAGAGCTACATTTGTAAATTGTAGGTTTTTAAATTAAGATATTGTGATCTAATAGACCGAATACTTTGCCAAAATCTACCAGCAATAAGCCAATTTATATTCCTCTAATTCGTGCTGAGGGCCACTTGATATCTACCATGAGGGCAGCTAGGTGCAGTCTCAAATTAATTAGTGGCTCTAAAACTCGATTGTTTTTAATGAAGTAAATTGTATGATGTCAGAAATCAATAAAAATGAATTCATACATGTTTTTTCTAATATTTTTAAAGCTATCGTTAAAATGGATTAGGGTCGATAAATAAAAATATCTTCCCTAGAATTTTTTGTATAGATTGTGGTAACTCTTACCTTTTTGTTTGGGAAGTTATGCTACAATTACATCTTTTTACCATCGAATCTGTTATAAACAGGTAGGAGAGCAACCCCTTTTCGGATGGCAATGTTAACAATACTAGCGCCCTTACTGTTATAACATCAGTTATGTCGCCTAGGGTTAGCATTATTGAGGGGGTTCTAATGATAAAAAACTATGGAGACGTCGAAGTGAACATTTTGTGAAGTAAATTTATTTAATTATTATTTATTGAAACACTTTATACAGGGTGAACTAAATATAAGCTTCTGAAAGGATGCGTAAAATAATTATCAGTGATTATAAGAACCCCTGCCTACACCAGCACCATCAGATTGTGGTTCAATCGCTAGACGAAATCACCGATGTTATAAGTAAGCAGGTAAGGGCGCTAGTACTAGTATATATACTATCGCCAGCTAAAAAGGGGTTGCTCCCCTACCTGATAAAAGGACCTGCTAATTTGATAAATCGTGCGCTTAGACCTATACCATCACTTATTTATTTGTTTCCTTTCATATCCTTAATGATATCAAAAAGATATATCCGTGATTATGCATTATATACAAACATTGCAACCTTTTTGGACTTAATGAAAACATCTAATGCATACAAACCCAAACAACCGTCACATTTCCTATTTTATGCTATGTCTATAAAAAAGAAATATTGGAATGAAATTGTTAGCACAAATGCACAGCAATTGTAATGCACTGCACTATGGGCCGATGGCAAATAAACTTACTTATATATGGTAATTAATGACAAACTGGTGACTAATTAAAGGAATTTCAAAAGTGTTAGGAGGAACTCTCTGTTCTATAAATTGTTCGAGTTAAGTTTGATAAAATGTGTTTGCTAGAGAATAGTCTTCTATAATTGCAAAATTATCCTTGAATAAATTGACAATCTCTGCTATATTTTCAGTAATAACTTATTTGTGTTTAATTTTATTTAAATAATCTCTCATAATTAACATTTTTTAGTTCGCAAGTCAATAAACATTTTACTAATTTTCTCGGGTAATTTTTCTCTTTTTCTATTGTTTCTTTATAAAATGTACTATTTCTATTTTGCATCAACATTTACATTTATTACGAAACTTTTGTATTCAGTATGGCTTTTCCTCTCTCTTACGCCTTATGTCAAGTACTACAATGGTAATTCACTTTGGTTGTTCATGCCTTTTAATTCGCTTTGCAATTGTTGGATAATGCCTGCTGTTCATCTCATTGAATTATTTTTTTCTGAGATTTACAGTAGGCCCTTACTACTTACATCATTTTCTATTTTATATCTAAATTTGGTTGGGAAGTCAACAACATTGCTTGTACATTGTACAATATCGTTACAAAAGAATTCCTCGCTCAGTTTTTTCGATGGGATATGTTTTGATGTGTTTCACACATGTTCAACATAAATTGAACTAAAATGCTATCTGATACATAAATAATTAAATAAAGTAGGCCTAGGGCTAGGCCTAGAGATTTGTTGGGGTCTGGAGTGACTCTGGTATGATTCGTAATAAGCTGAGAAACCTCCACAAGTTCACAAAAATGTCGTTTGGTCTGTTTGTATCGCCTATAAATGTATCATCTACCCGGCCAACGTAAGCTCAAAAATATTGACATAAACTGTTTTACTGACGACATTAAGACATCAGAACTTATTACATCCCCTGGAACAGACCTTCAAGATGCTGTTCGGCAAGACAATGAAGTGTTGTCGGGTCTTCTAGACACTCATGCTCCTGTTAAGTAGAAGACCATTAAAGTAGACCACAAAGCAACCTGGCTTAGCGATGATATCTACAGTGCAAGGGGAAAACGACGTCGGTTCGAGAGGACATGGCGCAAGGATTAACTGGAAATACACAGACAGCTGTAGCCTGTATAGACATCAGCACCAGCTCGTTGTTCGTCTTATTCAGGATGCTGAAAAAGACTTATTATAACGACTTAGTTGATCTGCAGATGTCAGACTCGAAACATCTATTTAAAGTGTCTAAACAACTTATGCATCTCGACAAATATCTTCCACTCCCTAAGTCTTCTTCCACTAAAGACTTAGCAGAAAATTTCAACAACTTCTTTATTTCCAGGATTGAGAAGATTCGAAACGGATTTTCTGATGCTAAGCCTGATAGAATAACCCATAACTGGTGATAGGAAAGTGCTTAGCAACTTTCGACTTTGTTCAACAGAGAAAATAAAGAAGATATTAAGCAAGTCACCAAGCAAATCCTGCTCACTAGATCCCATACAAACTGCTCTCTTGAAGCAGTGTACTGATACTTTGCTCCCAGTGATAAAGGACATTATCAACATCTCTATTGACCAAGGACCTGTACTTGATTTATTTAAAGTTGCTCACGTCAGACCACTTCTAAAAAAGGCTGATTTAAACCCTAATGACATGAAAAATTACAGGCCAATTTCAAATTTATCATTTATTTCAAAACTCACAGAAAAGGTAGTATCTGCACGACTCCACGAACACATCGCATTGAATGACTTGCTGAAAAAATGAAGTCCACAACACCACAGCATTGAGACAGCACTTACATGTGTCAGCAATGATATTCTGCTGTCACTGGATCAAGGCAAAGCTGTGGTCATGGTACTGTTAGACCTCTCCGCTGTTTTTGATACCGTTGATCATGCAACCATACTCTCTAGACTTGAGCATGACTTCTCTATAAAAGGGAACGCTCTGGAATGGTTCAGATCCTACCTCAATTATAGAATGCAGTACACCATCATAAGTGATGCATCGTCACCAGGAATAAAGCTAATGTGTGGAGTACCACAAGGTTCGGTGCTTGGACCACAACTTTTTAGTCTGTACACAGTGCCTCCTGCTGCTATCGCACGAAAACATGGCTTAAAGTGTCATTTCTACGCTGATGACACCCAGCATTATATCACTCTAGAGCCTGATACATGTTCTCTAAACTCCACTCGAGAACGTATAGAGAAATGTATTGAAGAAATAGCGGCATGGATGGGAAGTAATTTCCTCAAATTAAATGGTGACAAATCCGAATATCTCATCTTGGGCTCTGCAAAGAACTTGAATAAGCTCAATGTTCCGTCAGTTTACATCGACCAAGCTTCAGTCAATAGAGCGTCACATGCTAGAAATTTGGGTGTAATTTTCGATTCCAATTTCACCCTGGAAGCCCATATAAATAAACTTTGCGCAAATGCCTTTTATTATATAAGGGAAATCAGTAAGGTCAGAGCGTACATGTATCGTGAATCAACAGAGAGATTAGTACATGCAACTTTAACATCACGCCTAGATATGGGGAGCATCTTGCTTTATGGTCTGCCACAGAAGCTAGTCAGTAAACTCCAGCGTGTCCAAAATGCAGCGGCCAGGCTTATGACGTTAACCAGCAGAAGGACACACATAACACCCATACTTAAAGAACTTCACTGGCTTCCTATCTCTCAGAGAATCGAATATAAAATTCTCACCACTGTTTATCGTACCCTACACGGTCATGCATGCCCCAGATTATTTGAAAGACATGCTAAGGCACTATAATCCCTCTAGGGCATTGCGATCAAAATCTTGTAGTAATCTAGAGGTGCTGCGTGCTCGTGGAGCCTATGAGCTTTTTCCATCTGTGGACTTCAATTGTGGAACAAATGCATGCCTTGTCTTTTGAATAATGCCACAACGCTGGAGACTTTTAAAAAACACATTAAAACACATCTCTTTCAAAACGTTTATAACTAATATTTTAGAAAGTGACATTTATATTAGCCCTACTTATTAATCGGTTGTCCCCTCTATGAACAATTATTTTAACTAGTTTTTAATTATTAATGCGATGATTTTAAGGGTTTCTAGACACTTCGTACCATGTCCACTTCGTAACCTACCACTTCGTACCAGAAATCTACCAGCTCGTACCAACGTACCTACCACTTCGTACCAGAAAGCTACCAGTTCGTACCAGCGTAGCTACTACTTCGTACCAGAAAAAATATATATGTTTTTTTCTTAATTATAGCCTACTAGACTAGTAGTAGACATGTTTGTTATGCTATATATAATTATATATATGATAATTGATGATCGATTACTACATGATAACCACAGGTAGGCCTGCTAAGTGTTTAAAATTCAGATCACAGCTTTCACCCGTGCAAGCCGATGACAGCCTCAGCTACCTCTCAAAACATCTATGGCTCGGAGCTTAATCCCTAACAGGTGGGTTATCAGTTGGAGTAATTCACAACTCACCTTCGCAAGCTGATGACAGCTTAACTCCTCAACCGCTAAATTAAATATTTTAAATGTTCACCCACTTAAAGTTGTGTCTTGTTACCGCAACCCACAACTTCAAGTGGGTGAACATTACAATAGTCGCGCTTAGCGATTTAAGGGTTTTAAGCTGTCACTTACCTCTACATGGACTAAATCTACAACAGTTTATTATAGGAAGTTGAATAAACCACAAAAAAGCTAACATGTCTTACTTTATTATGAAACAGCTTATAATTAAGAAATCGTAATCGAGTGATAGTCTCATAATCAGGCTCATAATCAGTTGATAATATAAGCCTACTCCTTACTAGCTGATAGCAGAAAAAACAAACAGACTGTATCAAAATAGAAATGTTATTTACTAAAATGTCAGACGCACTGTAGGCCAATTTGGCTTCAGATACCTCAACAGTCTAATTAATCCCATTACTATAATCAGTGCAGATGATGCCGCTAATTGCCACAGGCATTGTTATGAAAACACACCTTTGCATCGCTTAAGCCGTTAATTCTTGCACCACTGGCACCCTTTGGATATGTGGAGAGACACCGATTTAGAGGCCTAATTATTTTAAAAAATACTATTTATACATCACCAGATGAGCTCGGCCCTCCATCTTCAATCTTTTTCATATCACGTTTAAGCCGTTAGTTATTCCCGATAATCGGCTGTTATAAATTATAATAAAACGTTTATAAAGTACAACATACTCAATATTAGTGTCATATATATGTGATATATATGTGCCATATAAAAACCGGTCGCACATTTCGAGAAATGAACCTCAAAAGATTAACCTTTTCACCGCTAATCACTACTATAGTCATTATTAATTCATTTTTTCAGGCGATCATGTCACTGTTATTGATGCAAATATTTCGTCTCAAATTACACAAATATGAGTAATGTCCACACACTTGAAGTTGTGGCTTGCGGCAGCGAGACACAACTCCAAGTGGGTGAAAAATTAAATAAACTTAATTTTTAAGGATTGAATTCATTTGCCAAATAGAAGTTTAAATATAGTAAATCAAAGTCTTCTCGCAACTGATCTTTTATGCAATAAAAATATTGTATTGTCTGAAAATATTGGCTATTGGCTGAACTTGTCAGCAGTCAGTGTACCACTCCCTTCTCTGTGATATTACTCTCTTCACAACATCGCTACGAAAATAATTATGTGATTCTGTGACAAATTAGTTTATAGACTAATAATCTATAAGTATGTGTCCGTTTTTAATTATGGTAATTTTATAATCAACACTTTTAAAATCCAATTGCCTTTCGTCACCTTCACACCTTCTCGTGAGTCACAGGAGTAGATTTACTACTCACCTTCTCCGAGGTAATAGGCCTACTCCCTTCGTTGAATGCGTGAGAACCTGTAGGATCCTCACTTCGTCAAATTTATGTGGCAGTTATCCCCGGCTTCCCGGACGCGAGAAGCTGTGGACGACTGCCTCGTTCCCGTACCGGGCGCACACAGTTGGAGCCCATGCGGTCTTGGTACTTTTCCCGCACTTCAGACGTTACACTCGGCGACTACGGACGTGCCGTAGGGCGCTCTCTCTGAGTCAAGTAGGACGTGCCGTGCGCGGGGTTGTGCGTTGTTATTGCCAGATGTCTAACAAATAAACATGACAAGTGGAGAAAGAGTTTTATGATTTATTTAGAACCGTCGATTCGACGGGGAAGGAAGTTTGTGTTGAAATGGTGAAGATTGGGCAGTTTTCCTCGTCCGCCATTGCGAGCCCATACTAGAGACCCCAACGGTCACTTACAGGTATCTTCGGCGCGAGGGGCTCTCCATCTCCCCATAAACCTACGAAAAAACTGTCCAGATTTGCGACAGGTGGCAGTATGACATAACCTCGAAAACGATATATATTGTAATAATGTAAGCGATTCCAACGATGTGTCACACTTCATAATAAATTGTAAACTGACAAATTTAGAATTGGTTCAAATTCGAGTAAGTTAGCGTGAATTGAATACTAAAGTTTTACATTAATTGTCGTGAATTTAATGCTGCTTTAATATTCGTAATTCTAACACAGTAAAAGGATAAAATACGGCGTTTTTGTAACAAAGTTATTGTTATAAAGTAAGCGATTCCAACGATGAATCACACTTGATATTTCATACAAATTGTCTAAGTTATAATACGTCACAGGTAATTCAAATTCATGTAGGCTCCCGTGAATTGATAACAATAAAACGGAGGTATAACAGTTCTAGCGTGAATCTATGGTGTGATGGAGAGCCCCTCGCGCCGAAAGTACCTGTAAGTGACCGTCGGAGTCTCTAGTGTGGGGTCACAATGGCGGACGAGGGAAACTGCACAATCTTCACCATTTCAACTCAAACTTCCTCCCCCGTCGAGTCGACGGTTCCAAACAAATCATAAAACTCTTTCTCCACTTGTCATGTTTATTCGTTTGACATTTGGCAACAACAAAGCACAACCTCCGCGCACGGCACGTCCTATCTGACTTAGCGAGAGTGACCTACGGCACGTCCGTAGTCGCCGAGTGTAACGCCTGAAGTGCGGGAAAAAGTACCAAAGCCGCACGGCTGCAATTGTGTGCACCCGTCACCAAGGTACGGAAACGAGGCGGTCGTCCACAACCTCCCGCGTCCGAGAAGCCGGGGATAACTGCCACCTTAACTGAACGAAGTCAGGATCCTACAAATCTACTGCCGAAGTTTAGAAAATATATATTCAATATTGTTATTGTTATTATATATCTACTGTTATTATTAGAAGATTTGTGATAGACTCCATCTCGCGACATAAAACATTTGAAAAAAGGGGTACGAAGTTGTAGGTAGAGGTGGTACGAACTGGTAGGTAGAGGTGGTACGAACTGGTAGGTCTATTATTTTTTGTGGTACGAAGTGGTAGGTTACGAAGTGGACATGGTACGAAGTGACCTGCTACCATTTTAAGACTTGTGAAGCGCACTGAGCTCATTATGTGGATTTTTGCCCTATAAAAAAACTATTTTTATTTTTATTATTTTATTATTATTATTATCCAGCCCTGCATCCAGCCCAAATCAACGATTTTGGTAGTCATGTGAATAAAGGGGAGCCTACACGAAAATGTAAGTTGTGATAGACAAAATTAATTTTGCAGACCATTTGAAACGAAACGACACAAGGATGACACTTCATGAAGGTCCGATATAAACATAACGCCTGGTGACAAAAAAAATCAAACAACTGTTATTACATGTAGGCTATTACATCAGCAGTGATAAATCTACGGCGCAAATTAAAAACCAAACTAAATACAAGTCAAGTTAAATAAAAATATGTTTTTTTGCATAGAGTCTAGACGGTCTTAAAATGTGATAAAATAACTAAATTGTGATAATGGAGTTCTGTTTATTATTTTGTATTGTGTCGAAGTACCAAAAGCCGGCGTCCTCGTTTGCAGAACTAGGTCACGATGATCGCGCATACAACATGGCGCGTTAGTGTATAAATGTTTTTATTTTACGCCAAATAAATGCAGTATTCGTGTTGAATTACACGTAACAAGATGAAATAATAATTAGAAAAGTACATGCAAAGAACACAGATTATACGCATTTAATTTTGAAGCAGGTAATATACATTAATCATCCTTTATTTATAAATGTAACGATGGTCTACCCTTCCCAAAATTAAGAAAGAAAGACAAACATGACAAACTGAAGACGTGATGTCCGTGGGAGTCCTGTAGGTCTACCCAGATTTATCTGGTGCTATGCGGACTCAGGTTAACCAGGGGTACAACTCATGATCAGAGAAGAAACAAAGAAGAGGGAGAGGGACTGATCTAAGGGTGTGGACCCCATCAAAGCAAAATAGGCGGGGGGAGTAAAGTAGATATAAAAATTAGAAGGTGGGAGGGGGTACGGGAGTGGGGAAATAGGTGGATGCTCGCTTCTCCAGGCCCATGGAGGCTTGGAGTCGCTGTAGCCCTGCGGAGCAGGTCACAGACAGCTGCGGAATTAGCTAGAAGAGGGTGGATGAGATTCTATTCTATTCATGAAGTCTGAACAGCGAAACAGTCAACAATGTGAAAGTGAATGTCTTATGACTGAACTTGAAGGTTCTGAACTGTGTCTTGACACCTCGTCACGTCCATTATCACGATGAGTGCCGCATCAATGTCATTGGCATTTGACTGGACGGGCCTATTCAAACTGGAAATCAGCAGGTCAAGGCGGACCGTCGATTGTAGTACCCACCTTAAGTTTGGGTACTACGATCGACGTACGTCCTTCGATCGTAGTACCTTGGTACGTCAATGCAAGTACTTCCACTGATATTTAAATAGCTTCCAGTATGATTGTAATAGGCTTTCCCATTGGTTGAATCCATCTAATCATAGGTGTTGTTCTCCAGAAGGTGGGTGACATCATTTGTGTTCCCCAGAACAACTAAACACGTGGTAGTGCCTTATTTTGTGAAAGAAACACAGCTTTGTTTAGGGGGTAAGATAAATCATTGTCAACATATAGTGTAAGGTCTAAAGCAAGTATTGGACTTGATTTGCATTGGAATCTATGGCATAATAATAATTAAAGTGTATTTTTAGTTGATAATGCTCACACCAAATCACAGTACCCAAATCGAAGTACCACATGGTACTACAATCAAAGTACTCCAGCAAGGTACGTCAATCAAAGTACCCAATGGTACTTTAATTGACGTACTACACATGTGGCTGAAAATTCCAGAGGGGGTGTGCTCAAATTTATCTTATTTCGATTAATTATGCCATAGAAAGTTCAATAATGTGTATTCAAAATGTTCTTGATATATTAACGTTTCGTT
The DNA here is from genome assembly GCA_964017125.1 of Flabesymbios commensalis. Taxonomy (NCBI): domain Eukaryota; kingdom Metazoa; phylum Annelida; class Polychaeta; order Terebellida; family Flabelligeridae; genus Flabesymbios; species Flabesymbios commensalis. Next base: position 13,892,871 of record OZ024903.1, read on the forward strand.
ATTGCCCAGAATTGTGTGTCCCCCATGCTTATTATACTAGTGTTCCATGTGTGAAAAGCCGCCAGATAGTATTCACATCCTTTGGGAAAAGTTTACTAATTTATTAACTTGCCTGTGGGACGTTAATATATTTCCAGCAGAAGCTGTGACATCAGAAGAAGGGAATCACCAGTGTCAGGCAATTGGGAGACCTTACACAAACTGCTTATTAGATTTCTTAGGAGGCACCCATGAAAAGGCTAAATGATCTGGCTTATAGATGACGGTACTTGCATTGATGTACTGAGGTAGCAACCGTACGTCGATCAAAGTACCCACTGGAGGTACTACAATCGACGGTCCGCCTGGACCTGATCAGTGACAGTGGAAAAAAGTGACCGGACAAAAAAAGCCTACTGTTTTCCAATTCCAGTGACTGGAATTTGATAGGGCCTATATTTGATGAAAAAAATCAGACGAAAATTCACAAAAAAAATCGGCAAATTTTCGCAGCCTGTGTTAGTAATTAGTAGTGTAGCTGGGTTCACCCCAGTGCCAGTTGCCCAACTGGATAAAGTCGAAAAAAAAAAAAATTGAATTTTAATTTTTTGAATTTTTTTTTGAATTTCCTTTTTTAGTTTCGTTTTGTACAGGGTTCCCACAGAGATCCGGAATTGAAATTCCATGACTTTTCCATGACCATTTTTCAGAATTCCATGACTTCGAAACTAACCAAATATACAAATGTACAGCCTCCACTACCCCTGCGACCCGTTTTATAACGACGTTCAATAAAGCATACCTGTACCCAGCGGGTGTCAACATGGTCGGACGACCCGTCCCCCCACAGACGTCCCCTCTCCCCCACACACGTACCATGTGAAATAGTTGACAGTTATACCCACAGAGAATCAACTTGGTCAAGGCAAATTGCATGTAAACATCACCTTTCATGGCCTCCCAGACATTCCATAAAAAAAATTCATCCTGGACATTATTTAAACCTACCTCATCCATAGTTATTACTCTTTTCAAACTGGCTCTGCTGCCCCGAGTATATCCATAATTCTAATACAAATTCAGGTTTTAAGCATTTTCTTCTGGCGATCATCCATAATATTTTCCCGATCTAGCCTTGTACACTCACGTGACAGAAGAAGTTCATGTGACAAGAAAACTGTCAGATAGGCCAAGCCAATAATCAGATTTGCTTATTGTCGTTACATCTGTCAGATTGATATCATGTCGATCTACTTTGTGGATATTTATCTCCTTCAGATTTTTAACATAGCCTATAGTATCTGCATCGGTAGGCCTATATGAAATTACTCCATGCATTTTATTTATTTCCACTGTGGTGTATATGGCACGTCGATCAATATTAGATTAATTATTTTAGAAAATATGGTAAACATGTAAACCCTTGACACAGAGGAAAATATGATCAACGATGACGTACAATAAAACCATGGGTTGCTGCGGACAGCGGTCATAGGCATGGTTACCATGCAGGGAATAAAACAACATCAAATTTACATGTAAATTCACATGCGGATTTTAAAACAAAATTTGGATGCTGTGAGTTAGTGCATAGTCTGGCCCATTTTTATACAATACTAAAGCTGTGGACTTCATTCATATGTAGGCTTCAGTCCAGCATTGGGCCGGCAACGGCTCAACATCTGTGTTTCTGGGCGAGCGAGGTGCGGGTTCATTGTGTCGCACAGGGTGGTCCATATAAGAGACAATGTATGTGTTTTGGTATCTCAGCTACCGACGAGCTATTTACATTTTTATGTATTTACATTTTTGTGTATAATAAATGAAACTTTGCAGTACATTATTTTTCCTTCGAACTGAAATTAGTGTATTTTATGATGTTTAACTCCAGAAAAGAATGACATCTCAATCTAACAATAGTAGCAACAATAAGCAAAAATATGTGATTAATAGGTTTGGCCTGCCTGATGATTTCTAGTCACCTGTTTCACGTGATCTTGTTTTGTGACGTGAGTGTATAATAGAGGATCGGGAACACAATACAGATGATTTCGAGATGAATTTGGTGATCTTGTTTTGTGACGTGAGTGTATAATAGAGGATCGGGAACACAATACAGATGATTTCGAGATGAATTTGGTGTTGCTCAAAACCTAAATTTGTACTAGAATTAATTACGGATATATACTCAGGGCAGCAGATCCCGATTAGAAAGAGTAATAACTATGGATGAGGTAGGTGTAATTTTCAGGATAAAAAAATGTTGATTGAATGTCTGGGAGGCCATGAAAGGTGTTTACATGCCTTTTGCCGTAAAACAGAGACTTCGATACCCTTGTTTAATAAATTAGAGCAACAAGTTATGCCGTGTGGTCGAATCCCTTTGGTTATACCCGCCGTCAAGTTAACTTGTATCGCATGTTTTTCGCTGACTTCACAGTCGATTCTCAACCAATTTTGATGAAATTTTGCAAGGGTTATTTACAAGTTACGCGGCGACTTCATTAAAAAATCTGATAAAGTTTAAAAGTTAGGCTATTTGACATGTAGTAAATTTGTAATTACAACGTCCCTCCATAAAACCCATTAAACTGGGTAATTTAAAGTTAAGTTTTTCAGCCCTGAATTGCATTACATGCCGGATGGTCTAACTTTTTAGCTAAACAATATTTTTCAATGAAAACTTCACGGTAGTCGCCGCAAAATTTCATGAAAATCAGTTGAGAATTGACTGAGAAATCGGTGAAAAACATGCGATACAAGTAGTCGCCGCAAAATTTCATGAAAATCGGTTGAGAATTGACTGAGAAATCGGTGAAAAACATGCGATACAAGTTAATCTGACGGCAGATAAAATGTGGATTGTCAGTTTCAATGTGTGTCAAAAGTGTAACCAATATACATATTTTTCTCAAAAAAATGCGAGAGATTTGTGAAAATTCATAATTCCATGACTTTTCCATGACTTTTTGCCAAATTTTCATTTTCCATGACTTTTCCAGGCCTGGATTTTATTTTTTGATTTTCCATGGTTTTCCATGATTTTCCATGACCGTGGGAACCCTGTTGTAGTGTCCTTCCATTTGCGTTTTAAAGATGGCAATTGAACTGACCGATTTTGTAATTTATTGGCTTTTACTTAGTAGACTATCAGTTGCAGATAATACTTATATCCGCGTCAGATTAACTTGTATCGCATGTTTTTTCGCCGATTTCTCAGTCAATTCTCAACTGATTTTGATGAAATTCTGCAAGGACTATTTTCGAGTCATGCGGCGACTACCGTGAAAATTTCATCGAAAACAATTATATAGTTCAGAAGTTAGACCGTTTGACATGTAGTAAATTTGTAATTACAATGTCCCTCTATGAACCCAATAAACTTGTTAAATTAAAGTTTATTTTCAGCCTTGAATTGCAGCAGCAAAACATGCCAGATGGTCTAACTTTTTTGCTATACAATATTTTCCGATGAAAATTTCACGGTAGTAGCCGCGTAAAACAAAAAAAATGCAGTGACAAAATAACTAATAATAGTCTACCAACGTTAGGCCCTATGCTACAGTGACATTAGACATCAGTGTGTATAAAACAGCATAATAAGTATCAAGTTGACATATATATTTCACATGAATACACTGTGGTCGTCGGCCATTTTGTTTTTTGTTGAGAATGTAAACAAACACAGAGTGTTTGGAATAGAGTCAATAAAATAGCCTATTATTGCTATATTTATAGACCGGCGACATTGACAGATACTAACAAGATCGATTGGTAATTTTAAAAATCAAACAAAGCCCTGTTGATGTCAGAAAAACGAAGGTAATGCCATCACAAATATTTCGCCACATGGCAACTATATTCACATTTGGCGACGTGGCTAGCGGGCAGTGCCATCGCTGCTTTTGACACATCATCACACTGACAGTCCACCTAGTAGTAGCTGTAAAATATTCCACATAAAAAGTAAGAAACTCCACGGCACCCACTGGTACGGGACTACATGTCTGCTTTTTTAGGTGGGTGTGAGTGATTGCTCACGCACACCATAACTCACGCAAGTGTGAAGTCAGGTGAGCGAAATACAGCTCACCTTAATCTTGTCAGATTTTTTATTAATTGCAAATTTATAGGTTTTACTCAATTTTCATCAACCAGTTAGCCATTGCATTTAACTATGGTGAGTGATCACTCGCCTCACCACTTTGAGGTGAGCTTTATTTCACCCGCCACCAATTTTCAAATCTGAAGGCCTGTAGATCGGGCCGCTGTGATGGTGGAGGCTGTGCAGTTTTAAATGTACATTTTTATATTCGGTTATAAAATCATAGAATTCCTAAAAAATGGTCATGGAAAAGTCATCACCAGATCTCTGTGGGAAAGTTTCATCCACAGATTGACCCCATACAAAATCATGGGATATTTCTTTGGACGGTCATATCTACGACTTGGCCTTTAAGAATAAGGTTACATTTTTTTTTATAATCAGTGACATTCCAGCTATTAAATGCTCATCTTATTTTCTGCACAGTCGTTAAAAGGTATGGTCATTTCGCGGACCTTGGGGTCGAGATCGCTCTTTGTTAATTTTGAGAGGATGCGTGGTCTGCCGTGGTTTTAAAGGTGGTGGGACACGCTAATTATTCACTCCAGTGTAGCCTGTGACCACACTAGCTTTTCCAAGTAAAAATAAAAAATAAGGTGAGCCTGATCTCAGATATCATAAAACTGCAAATTTACCTGAAAAAGGAAATTCGAAGACAATTTAATAAGTTATGCATGACCTTCAGGACTCTTCCAAGTTGGGCAGGATTCTCTCTGGGCAGGATTCTCTCATTTGTACAAGAGAGACAGTCCTTCAAACATTCACATAAATAAATGGTATTTACCAATCTTTCTCAATAAGCTCTACATTTCACTGAACAGTAGGTCCTGTAAACTTGAAACTTTTACCAGACCCAAAAAAATTTCACTAGACAGTAGTTGGTCAATGGCAGATTTTTACCTTGTGATCACAAAAAAACGACCAAAAAACAAAACTGACTAAAAAAATAAACAAATGTTGGGTACTAGTATTTTGCTGGACCTACCTGTGTTTTACCAGATATGTCCAGTCGGTCTGTCGTTATTGGGAAAGACTGATTTACATACAAAATTTATGATCAAATTACCATCGCTGTTAAATGGCGCTTGTGACAAACAGTGCGAAGCAGCAGAATGACCACGCTCTTGGTCCTACGATTCTAACGATTTTTGTGAAAACACTGGCTCACTGCTATCAAATGATCAAAAATAACATTGGATCCACACAAAAGTAGGAGCTGCTACATCTACGAATGATTTCACTCGATCGCTATCATGAAAAACCCATGTCCTGATTTTAATGATTTCGATCCTGAAAGGGCTGTATTATAATGGCTACGTACTGGTAGCACAAAGCAAGTCACCAAATAATATGCAAATGCCCTTTTGTTGTTGTTTCATTAATATCATAATTTGTGCAGTATAGAGCATCACTACTGTTGCATAGGGGGCATGTACCCTCCATGAAATTCCATGGATATTATATATATATGCAGGGGAAAATTTGTTTGAACATTTTTGATAAAGCAATTTTATTTTCCAATGTGTAACTTGCTAGACATTCTTATCATTGATGTATAAATATTTTGCTAATCAATTACAAATTTGATTATCAAATAGGCAGAATTGCATAGCATTTGCTATGAAATACTGAACAAATTTTTCCCTGATATGTATACATAGACCTCAAGGCAGATGTGGTTCATAACAGGTGAATAAAATTTTAGCGTATTTTACAAGCAAAATTGTCATTTTGTCTCTCGCAGGTCAACAGGTTTTAGATACAGGTCACTGAGACCCGCCAAATGTGGGCCACTTGCATCAATCATGTCTAGTTTTATTATGTGTGGACAAAATCACCTGCACATTTCCATATGGTGGGTAATGTGATTGTAAAATTTGAATTATTTCCGATTTCAGGTTCTAAGAGTTTTTGTGCCTACAAAAAAAGTTGGTGTTGACCTCTGGCTGCCATTCTGAATTTTGGTAGCATCTTTAAAAAATCACTTGCATATCCCCCATGTTACTAGGAATGTGATGTTGAAATTAAAAAAAAAAATGACTACAGTAATTATCCGTTATAGCACGAATCTTTACTACACGAATGGGATATAACGGGATGCAACCATGGATCCCAAAATTTTACACTATCTTTTTTACCATTTTTCTGGAAAAATAGTGTTATAAATATTTGAACATCCAATTAAGCATGATATCGTCCGCCAGCGTCACATGTTAAACGTGCAGTAGCGGTAGGCCTAATCATCACTCATGACGCAAAGTCGCCGGCAAGTGGTATTGCAAAGCACATAACGGCACCCTTTTAGAACAAGAGTATCTCATTTTGTATTTGAGTTTAAATTCAATGCAAGCACGAATCGTGTAATAGATAATATAAAACGAATATGACGTGCACGATTTGATCTCAGAAAATGTATTTACTTAATCAAATTAACTTAATGTGGCGTGTTTAGCAAATGAACATGTGTTTATTTAAATCGTGTAATAAAAATATTATAACACGAATAATAATGTTTTTACATGTTTTTTTTAATTTGTATTAAAATATTATAACACAAATATGGTGATTCTACAAGTTTTTAAAATCACGTTTATTGAAATATTATAACAAATATGATATGTTTTATATCGTGTTATAAAATATTATAACACGAATATGGTGCTTTTTATATCGTGTTATAAAATATTATATAACACGAATATGACGTGCACGATTTGATGTCAGTAATCCTAGCTATTAAATAAAATTAACTTAATTCAGCAGTTTTAACCAAAAAAATGGTTATTTTTTAATCACGTATTAGGATAGGTGATGACACGCCGATTGTTTGATGAATGCCACTTCTTCACAACTCACATTGTGCAATGTCAAGCAGCGTTCTCGTTTGTATTGCAAGATGTTATGTTCGCGACAATTTTGTGAAGCACATGATGTTTCTTGACGTGTAGTACACTGTTAAGTACTACATGACTAACTCTTGAATTATTTATCGCAGTCTTATTCCATTCCTAATTATGTAAAATAAACATAAATCTTATATGAACCTGATCTCCTGGGACCAAAACGTTTATCGACCATTGGCGGGCAGTTACCGATATCCGGCGCCGTCAGTGGAATGAAAGCAGTGGCTAGATGATACTTAAATATTGGCCCAGCATTACAGATGCCCGTCATTGTAACAACATCGTCCGCTTGCTTGGCCACGTTAACCTTTACACCCATCAAACCCGATTCATGTAAATTTAAAACCCAGTTTTTGTCAGAACAATACCAAGTACGGCTACAAAATTGCTACACCATGTTTCTGCAGCACGTTATTTTATTCAATAGATATATTTATATTACAATGAGGACTATGTTGTTCTAATTGTGAATGATTATTATTTTAGTTTTGATGACTTAGTTACAGCAAGGTTAGTGTCTGCAGTACGGCAATGTGTATTGGCGCTGGTTATATTTTCATATAGACTGGTGTATTGCAGATGTAAAATACACGGATTAGCTCGGGTGTTCTATCAAGTGTGTGGAATCAACCGTGACTGTAAGTGATCAGTACATGTATTGTTCAGTTTATTTTGGAGTACGTTATCCCCCTCACCCCTCCCGTTGCTAGTAAAAGTCTAGCCATGGTCGGGATAGTTTATTGAAGCGTTTTAAGCATTTTCAAGCCCACAGGTTGGTAGTTATCCTATTAATAATATAATATCAGGGATATAATACTTTATTACATGATTTAAAAGAGCAACATATTCGTGTTATAATAAATTATTACATAATTGAAAAACATACAAAAAGACTGGTGTTAGATTAGTTTATTAACCAATTTAAAAGAAAATATAAAGAACATTTCGTGTTATGAGAAACATGGCCTTTTGTTAAATAATTTATAAATTAATTTATTATATTAGATTTATTGGTGTTGCATAAATATATTTTTACGCCGATATGATCAGTCACAAATCACCGTCAGTATGGACAGCTAGCCGACAAGTTTGATTGACAAGCGTGTTCTAACGCTGATTGGTCAATATCTCCCCTCCCATCTCACCTGACCACGACGCTGGCCCAGCATTAAATCAGCACTGGTTCATTTGCGGGCAGTTACGCGATGATCGACGCCGTCAGTAAACGTGAGCGTGTCAAACCATTTTAAACACCCGCCTCCCATCGCACCGGGTCGTGTCAGGATGATTGACAGTCTCATGTGATCTCTACCCTCAAAACGATGACGTCATTAAACACTGTACATGACACGGACTTGTATACACAGCGTCACTCTGTTCGCGAGTCCTGTGTATCTCCAGTCATATTGACCTAGTAGTACTAGATAAAATCGGGCCATTTTGTATAACACGATCGGCTTATAACACGATTCGTACTTATGGACCCCACCGATCGTGTTATAATGAATAACTACTGTACTAGTTTTTCGAGTTTTTGCCAACAAAAAAGTGTGACGCCGGATGCTGGACGGAGTTCTGGCGCGACTAAAATCCCCCTTCCTCACGGACGGGGGATAATATAAAGTATTTCTTTGGGAAAGAAACAATATTTTCTCAATTTTGATTAATTTACCTGTTCTTGCTTAATTACCTGTCTCCTGTGCATGTGATAAATGAAGGAATATTTTGTTAAATACCTTATATTGCAAAGCTGTGCAATTCTGCCCATTTGCTAATCAAATTTCAGTTATTTTACTGAAATATTTATGCATTGATCATTCAGGGTTGGGCCAGGGTGTGATGAGTGGTGGTGGGAAATTCTCCTTTTTCAAGGAATCAAGCCTTCAGATTGATCAATAGTGCCTCAATTAGAAAATAAATTTGGTCGTCACACAGCCTGAGTGGTGGTTGGGAATTCTTGGTGGTTGTCCACCCCGACCACCATTGGCACAACCCCTTATTAACGATGAGGATGTAAACCATTCGAAGCTTGAGGGAGAAAACCACTAATTATATCAAATTGATTATTAAGTAAATTGGTCCCTGGCAGGTGAGAACAAATTTCCAAATGCTGTATTCATTCTAACAAACGTCCATGGTGTTTCAGGGTTCCCGCCAGGAAAGTTTTGAGTGTGGGTCCAATAGGGGTGGGGGATTAGGGGGTCCTCCCCCAGGAAAAAGAATTGAGTTTTAAATTTTAGTGCTCACTATGGCCCATTTTACGGGAATAACAGTAAAATATGGAAAATACTTTTATTTTATTTGTCGACAAGGGGGGTGGGGGGGGGGGGGAATCCGGACCCCCCCCCTTGTGTTTAAAATATAATATCCCCTGGGATTACAGGGGGATGCCATGGCCGCCTAATAAATTAGTTTAATGACTGGTTTTATTTTTAAACCAGGGGGGTGGGCATTTATTGGAATGAATACGTTATTTGTTATCACATTAAATATACCTGCTATGAGGCAAGTATTCCACAGTTTATTAAACAGTGAAAGGATACACATGCTACATACAGGTTTTCAATCAAAGAATATTCTATGGGAAATGCATATGACATTTGATACTGTCATTTACTTTGTTCATAAAAATATTTTTTTTGCTAAACTCTTTAAAATGTGTGATTTACTGATATAATTGTGATTATTTCAGAACAACTGTTGAAGTGAGCTGTCAGGCAACCTATTTTCCTCTGCAGCACAGAGAAAATGGCTGGCCAAATTAACCCTTCTCAACTTCAAGGACTATCTACTGGAGGGGCTGTGCAGTACATTATTATAGAAGAAGTTGGTGGGCAACCTGTTGAGATGAATGCGAGGCAGGACCAACAGATCATCGTGCAGGGTCTCCCACAAGAGGTGATTACATATTTATTAGTGTCACATTCTACCGCTGTTTACCTAAACAAATTTAATTGTGTTTGCTTGATGTTTTTTTTTTAATTCTTAATAGAAAAGATAAGATATGAATAATAGTTACAGTATTGTATTTTAAAAGACAATCTGTGTGACTCATAAAATATAACAAAATAATCACAAACATACATGCTGTATGCCGGCGTGGGTGAGCAGTGGTGGAATTTCACACTCGCCACTGAAGTTTTTAATGAATTGTGAAGATATGGCTAATCGCTCTATAGCAGATGTGAAGATATGGCTAATCATTCTCTAGCAAATAATCACATGAATTCACAAAATGTGGTTGTCCACCATAACTTCCACGTCATGATTTATGTCTACAGTGCTCAGCTCTACTTTATTTTGACCTTCAACAGCTCTGTTCCCAAGTGCAATTTTTTTCCCAAGTTCCACCTCTGCACCTTTGCTCTGGGAATGTGTTCGCTTTTGAAAAATGTGTGTAATGATTATGAAGACTTGATCCTTGTGTTTTTAGTCAAAAAGGGCAAAAATCAACAAGAAAAGAAGCCCTAACCGCACCTTTACGGCAACGGTATAATTATCATCGTTTCGAATGACTAAAGCCTTTCCCAATACTGTCGGACCTACGGGTGAAACACAGGTAGCTCCGGCAAAATACCCAACTACTGTATCGGGCCTACGATCCAGCTATTTTTTTGTCATTTTAACACCTTTTTTAAAAGTTTACACAACCTACTGTCCAGGGAGATTTTGAGCTTATTGGGAAAGACTGGTTTTGTGTGGAAATAGTTTATTCATTTATTAGCTCTTTACAAGCCACTGTCATTTGACTCTAATGTCACTGTTTTGAATGTGGCTGTCGCTAAACACTGCTAAATCAGGGGTGGAATCTCATGCACGAGGCACTACTGTAGAATGATGTGGAATCACCCTGCTGCCAATCTATATGGCGAATAGTTTGAATCTGAGACTGCCTGACTGAACTAAGTCATAACCAGTCTTTTCAGATTTTAAATCTCACCTATAAAATTCTTCATCAGCCACTATTTCTACACTTGGTTTAAACTATTTAAGGTTCCCATACACAATTCAAAATTGCCAACTTGTGGCCATTAATAGACGATCTTACTTTAAAGTAAAATGTGATACTTCAAGGAGGGATATACCATGAAAAGTTTTCAAGTCAATAAAATTCAAAATGGCAGACTTATGGCCAATTGACTTTAATATGCGTTATACTGTTTTTTTTTTTTGAGCTCTTTAACTCCCACTTGATCATCCTTATAATTCATGTATGAATTTTTCGCTAATTAATTTCAATTTTTTTAGTAAATTGCCATTCAACATTGCATAGCTTTTCGCTACGCAGGGGTCTATTTTAGCGCTGGCCCGTGGCCAGTGAAAATATAGGAGGGCCAGTCAGTTTCACTTTTGACTGGTCCGTCTGGCCAGCTGATAATTTCACACTGGATCGCAGAAAAAAATGCGCTACTGACGTACTGTGGTTTCAGGGGCGGATCTAGCTTTTCAGTGAGGGGGGGGGGTTAAAATTTGACAAGAAAAATATTTACTGTAAAGGGGTCGAGGGGCCCGCCCCCGGGGAAATTTTTGATTTCCAAAGGTTTTCTCATGCAATCCAAGGCATATTTGGCACTGTTTCTCACTTAGTATATCACCAAATCATAAGAAAAAACCTTAAATAAGGTGATGATTTTTTGTCTGAGGGTTCAACCCCCGACCCCGTCCATCCCCCCCCCCCCATGGATACGCCACTCGGTTTGGAAATTTGTGCCATGCTGTATTTTCGTATTCCATGTCTTCCATCTCAGTCGAATCATTTACTCTGGTAGTGTTCTGTCTCGTTGCCCGGCGTTATCGTGAATTGATAATTCAGTAGAATTTCAAGCTGGTTCAAAGAGGCATTTATCCAGACGGTGCATGTGATTTCCATTTCCTGGCTGAGAATTAAAAACCACCTTGGTATCTTAGGGCAGATCGCAACTCACAAGTTTTGACAGCAGTCACACCGGAACTACGTGTGAGCACAACTCTACAATACATGGTGGCAGAGTCACACCTCATGAATGTTGATGCAAGGTGTGATTATGAACTGCAATCAGCGATCACAACGCAGACGTGGTGACAGGAATCGCACCTCAACGGGTGGAGTGTTACAACTGTTGTGAACAGCAATTGAAAATCACAACTCAGCTGTAGGACTTCCTACACTGTAGACGTGTTGGCAGGAGTCTTTTATTCCTTAAAGTCAAACCCAAGCCTAGAGAAAGAGGGAGGATGAAATAAAATAAAAGCTTTAAAGTCTAATTTGAATAACCGATAATAATAGGCTAATGTGGCTAGTTAAATATGCAACATTTCCTTTTTCTCATTTTTGCCACAAGTAGCCTACTAAAATTGAATTCGAGATCTGCCCTATACCTTTTCCCGAAACATTCAGGTGGTTCTTAACGGCCTGAATTAAAACAACCTCTACCTTTAATGTAGGGCGATGTCAAGCTTATCCAGCCTACACAACACGATGATGCTGTCACCTGTGTTGGCCCAGCGTCAAACCAACACAGTTTCAGTGGGTCGTATCTGCTAGTTACATTTATGATTTCTATCGTGGACATATATTTGATTAAATCATCGTTGATTAGGGCCTATAGGGGCCTACTAATCACCAAAGTTCGACAAAAAGACACAGTAATTTTGTTTTCTCGGTTGTTACTATTATGAATCGGTCTATTGCTAAAATTTTACGGGGTTATATTTGATTTTGATAATAAAAATCAGGGCCAGTGATTTTGGTGGAGGGCCAGTAACTTCCAGGTACAACTGGCCCTCCAGGTCAGTAGAAAAATTGGTCTTAGCTCTACCCTTGCTATGCGATACTAACAAAATTTTCCCTGTCTGTAAGCTTAATCAACCAATATAACTGATCATCGAATATGAATTTCCCACAAATTTCGAACACTAGTTCCAGGGAAAAAACCCTGAAAAATTTCAAATTGATTAAATTCAAAATGGCTAACTTGCGACCATTGTTGACTTTATATGCAGAATATCTGGAAAATTGGGCCAGATAGCTAGACCATTATTATAAAAAATATGTAGTTTCAGGGAGGTATATCAGTCATTAAATTTTACGTCGGACCGTCTGACCGAACCTTGTAATAAATGTGAAGGTCTAATAAACAACTAAGTTGGATGTGTGAGGACCAGTGAAAGTTGGTAGTTATCGGTAAAAAAATATTATATGCCACAACAATTTTCAATTCAATCAAATCAAAATGGCTGATTTGCAACCATTATTGCAGGGCTCCATTATATGCGTGATATTTGAAAATCAGACCAGATGGCTAGACCATTTAAAAGGAAGTACTACAAAACAAATTGTGAGACTTATGGAAGGATGCATCCCAAAAGATCATTAAACGTCTTTTCAAATGATATTTGCTGTTAAATGATGATTACCAGAGTTAGAAATAGATTTTCTGCATCACTGGCCCAGTAAATCAACAACCCCCAACATGTTTGATCCTCTGCTATTTCTGGTAGTCCTGTCAGAATTTTCAGAATTGACTCGGAATACATAACACTTTCAAAAGATTTTGGGCAGAAAAATTTTAGTAGCTCGCTGCAGGGCTCGAAATTGGCCCTGACTGATCGTGCGAGACGACCAACAATCTGGGAAGGACGATTTCAGTTTCACTGAAAAAAGTGCCCCTGCTTGACAATTATTAGGAACACAAGTTATATTTTTGGGAAGGACTAGTAGATTTTTTAGCTAGTTGTCCGACTGGACAAGTGGAAATTAAGTCCAATTTAGAGCCCTGGTCTGACCAGTACTAGTACTACCCAGATTAGTGCTCTGGTGGTCCCATAGAATGTTTGGGCCACTGGACCACCGCAAATTAATTTCTAACCCTGATTAACGTACTTTCCCGCATTAATAAAGCACAATTTTTTTTAAACCTACTGGCGCGGCTTATGCTCTGGTGTGACATATTTATGTTTTTTGAAGCAAAAAGTGGCTCCAGGAAAAGTTGGTTGTATTCTAAATTAATGTCTAAAGAAAAAATATGTCAGACAGAAAATATAAATGTCAGACGCAGGGCCACTTCACATATGACATAGATGTCCTCTAAAAGTTATTGTGGACACTGATTGTAGCAATCGTTACTAACTCATAGATGATACATGTGATCTAGTCGTTTACTGAGGGGTCCACATTTTCAAGTGCAATACTCCTAACTAATAATTATGTGTTTTATTATAAGATGTTTCTTTTCTTACACTACAAGGTATTACATGGGAACCAAGAACTTATTCTGGAAGATGGCACAAGAGCAATTATTCAAACACCTGACACTGTGGTGCAACCATCTGCACCTCCACCGGGTCAAACAGTGATGCTGCAGCCAGGCCAACAAATCATTCAGCTTCCTGATGGATCAGAAGGCATTGTGCAAACAGACGGTGATCAGATATTAGTACACAGCGGTATGCCTCGATCAACGGCAACCTCTAGTGCAAAAACAGACAATGTAATTCTTTATCAAGATTCTAACGGGATGCCATTGGTGATGAAAGATGGCATTCCAGTTGAAGATGGTGTCCCTATGTCTGTTGTTGCAGCTAAGCCCCGCTCTGTCGTGCAGACTTCAATTCCTGTGACAACCACAGTGGAAGCAACATCAACACCGACATTAGAAATGAGTGAAGAACAAGATAAATTTGTGACTACTTCAGAAGCAGCAGCTAAAAATAAAGTTGTGGAAGAAGAGAGTGAGGTAAATAGTAAGATTTCTGAGGACAAAGCTGAAGAAACAGTGAGCAGCACAGTGGTTCAAGAAGAGATAGCTAGTAGCAGTGTCCAGGACAACATGGGGGAGAAGGAACAAGTTCATGTTCAATCCAGCATCGATGAAGAAACAGTGACCACAGAAATAATTTCCACAGATACAGTACCTACAGATGAAATGACTACAGAAATAGTGGAACAAACAACAGACAGTTTAAAGGATGACAGCGAAATTGATCAACTTCAAATTGATGAAAATACAATTAACAGTGAAGAGGTTATTGAGGAAAGTAACATCGGTGTTGTCAAGGTTATGGAAGAAATGGATAATTCAGCTGATGTTTCTCATCTGGAGGAGGATGAGTTGGGACTTAAAATAACTGAGACAGCAAGGTTAGGAAGCGATGAAAAGAGTGCAGAGCAATTAGAAGTGACAGAGCAAGTAGCACTCAGCATGCCTGATCAGTTGATGGATGATGGGGAGGAGAGTGCAGATGAGAAGCTACCCACAGAAGCAGATCTGATTATTACAAGTACAGAAACTCAGGCGGTTGCTAAAGTAACTCAAATTGATGCTGAGCCTCAACTAACTTCTTTATTTGATGATATTAAAAAACATACTCAAATAGCTGCACAGAAAGATATAAAAATAGCAGAGTCACCAGAAAATAAGGATCCTAAAGCATCACAAGATTCTATTGCTAATAGGAAAGGTCGGAGACAAAGACGTATGCCATCATGGTTATCAGATGATGAAGTGTCAACTGAGCGTAGTAGACGCTCTAGTGAAAGTCACGGTGAAATAAGTGCATCTGATGATGATATCACAGAATCATCGCCCAGAAAGAGAAGCCCCAGAAAAAAAGTTGGTCTGCAATCTGTCATGGAAGATTCCTCCCAAAGCAAAGTGCAACTATACGTGAATAAGCCAACCATTCTTGTATCACCTCCAGATGATAGTGATCATACAGCAGAGGAGGAAACTTGTGAAGTAGAGATACACAGGAATGTGGAAAGTATGGAACCAGTGAATATTGTCACACATGATGAGCCTAATGCTGAATTACCTACAGATGATGCTGAAACTAAGTCAGCTGAAATAGATACAAAACATGTTAAAAAGGAACCTGAGAAAAAGATTGAAATCAAACAGGTGGTAATATCTCCTCGCAAGAGAGGAAGGCCTCCCAAAAAAAGATGGGTAGAGGAATCTATGAGGGAACCGACCCAGGAAGATAAAGTTAGTAGCAGGGCAGAAGACGAAGCAGACAAAAAACAGAGCCCTCGCATGGCCAGTAAAAGTCCTAATAGTAAGAAACTGTCACCAGTTAAATGTGTAATATCGACGAAGGGCTCTGTTATTGTGGAAGCAAAAGTAGAAAATGACCAGCAACCATCAACATCTGCACGTCGCAGTGCCCGCAAGCCAAAACAGGTCGATTATTATGCTATAGCTGTGGGACCTAAATCAAGCACAGATACCTCGTCACAAGACGAGTCAGAGTCTGAGAAGGATATTAGAAAGGATGACACAAGTGAATCTAGCAAAATGTTTAATAAAGCAGATGATACAGGAGAGGATAGAGATTCTGATCCAGAAGACATAGGATCAGGAGAAATGAAGAAGAAAAGCAGACCCCCTCAGACAGAGGATCCATATGATATAGCAAAAATGTTTGATACTGATGGTGAAAATGACGACGAAACAAATAATGTAAAAGTTAATCTTGAGGAAAGATCAGCAAGGGGTAGAGTTAAAGTGGCAGACAATATTTTTGAAATTGCTCAGCAGTTTGAAGCAGCTGTCGATGAGGCTTATGAGGAATCACCTGCAGAACCAAAAACTGGTCTGCCTGGAACTCCTCCCCAATCAAAGATTTCCTCCCAGAAAAGTGAATCTCCAAGTGATAAAAGTATTAAAAGTGTTTCACCAGGTGACCAGAGTAGTGTTGGAGGTATTGCTCTGCGTGATTTGGACAGTGACGAAAGTGACAATGACGATTCAGTTGCCAAAGTTATGCCTGTACTCCCTGTGGAAGAAACTTTGACAAAGGCAAGTCCTAGAAAAGCTAGACTGGAAGAGTGGAATAGAATTGCGTGGAAGAAAGGAGATCCACCACTCTCTGGTTCACCTGCAAATAGCAGTGGTGCCGCCGACACCAACAAAACACCAGCAAGGTCAACTGATAAAAAAGCAAGTACAGTACTGAGTTCTGGAAAAAGAATTGGCATTCAATGGAACAAAATGAAATTCACAGTTAATAGACCTGATCAATCTGACAGAATGAGTCTGACAAGTCGCTTGAGTGGCTCATATCGTGCACATATGAGTCCTGACACAGGCAAAAAAGATGTAGAAACTAAAGCAAAAAATATAAAGAAACGAGAGGACTTAGAAACATTTGAGAAAGAGCTAAATGGTAAAGATTCACAGCTTGAAAAGCGAGATCAACGACTACGTGCACTTGATCAAGAATTAGATGGTAGAAGTTCTATGCTAAGAGTCAAGGAGGCAAGGCTATCTCGTTTAGAGCAACAGCTCCGTTCAAGGGAAAAAGACCTTAAGCGCAGGGAGCGATTGGTCAGCAAAAATGAACAGGTGTCTGTGGCTGAAAACGAAAGGGAATCTAAAGCAGTTTTAAAAGATAACAAACAAATTAAAGACCTAGAGAGAAAGTTAGAGAAAAAAATGAAAGATTTGCAACATTGGGAGAAGGATTTGACTGACAAAGAAAAAGATTTAAGTGGTATTGAATTTGATGTTGACGGAAAAAAGAACATGCTTGAGAACACTGAACAACAGCTGGGCAGACTTGCTCGGGAACTTTTTGAAAAAGCAGAATATTTGCAAAGCCAAGAACAAACATTCGACAAGAAAAAGATGGATGAAACACTTAAAGCATTGGAGTCCATAAAATCAGGAGAGCTTGTAGAAAAGATAGAACTTGCTCCCAAAGAAAAAGGCAGTACAGCGGGTAAAAAAAGGAAATCACAAAGCTCAGCAATCCAATTGCCAAGAAAGACACAAACAGCTCCAAAAAAGAACTTAACACCCAAAGGGACCAACACAAGGAAAAGAACTCATGATAAAATAGAGGATGACAACAGGCAAACCACAGTTAGCTTAGTAAATGTACTTCATAAGAAACGAAGAAGTGGTAGTTCCTTGTCCAGTAACACATTACCCACAAAATCTGGAAATGATTTTCCGATCACCAAGTCAACACCTGAAGTGACAATAAAACGGAAATCATTTTCAAAGGTTGATACACCAAAATCAGCAGTCAAATCGTTACCTAAGTCTCCTAAATCAACCAATAGTGAAGTTATTACATCCCCAAAAAGCGACAAATTTGAAGTTAAAACACCAAAATCTAAAGAAAAGGAAGACAATATTACTCATAAATCTAATCAAACCAGGACTGTGAAATCAAGTGAAATTGAAGGAACACCTAAATCTTTCGGGAAGAGTCCAAAGAAAACACCTCAGTCAACTGCCAAAAAAATTAAGCTGGAACCGACTACAGAGTCTCTTACTCAATCAAAAAACACAAACAATAAAACTGATTCTCCTATCAAACATCCGGACACCCCAAAATCTAGGGGTCGTCCAAAAAAATCAGATTCCAACATAACTCCAAAATCCAAAGTCATTACCAAGGGATCAACACCAAAAGAAAAGACTCCCAAATCCACTTTAAGATCAACTCCTAAATTAATTGCTAAAGCCACACCTAAATCTGCTACTAAAAAAACTGAATCTGATGAGAAACCCATGAAAAAGACACCAAAGGGTTCAACATCAAACAAAAATAATTCTAAAACCACTTTGAAATCTACACCTAAATCTACTCTGGGGGGAACTCCCAAATCTACTATTAAAGCAACCCCTAAATCTGCTGCCAACGCAACCCCTAAATCTGTTAGCAAAGCAACTCCAAAATCTGCTACCAAAGCAACCCCAAAATCTGCTACGAAATCACTTAAATCTGCTACATCCACAGCTAAACCTGTGAAAAAAACACCAAGTAGCAAGAAATCTCTAAATGTGACGCCTAAAAGTAAAGATTTTGTCCAAAAAAAGAGCAAAGCAACAACACCAACAAGCACAAAAAAATCTCTGACACCTAAAGTGAAAACCACTACTAAGAAAAGTATTGTAATCAAAAGGATACTAAAAACTGCTAAAAGTCCAACTGAAAAAAAGAAAGGCACTCTTGGAATAACAGCAATGAAAAGTTTAGCCAAGTCCAGGAATAGACAACCAACTGCAAAGGTATTTGATTTTACTTTTTTTCAGAATAACATTTGCATTATCAACTTTATTGATGTCAATGATAATTATGCATCCCTTGAAGTGTTCATCTGAGAGCCACTGCTGCTCACAGGGATTGTAAAATGAACTGCTTATCTGAATCTCATGAGTTTGTATGTAGGCCCCTACCTGCCAGTCTGTGAAATAGAAACATTTTGGTCGCAGTTCAGCGGTTTAAAAAAATGGTGACCATTTTAAATTAAAAATTTTGACATGGAGTGAATGCTTTTGTTTTCGCTATAAAGAAAACACATTCCAAGTTCTCTTATGTAACAAACCATGACATGCATAATGCAGTACCAGGCAGACAAACGGTCAGTAATTTTGTTTCTATACCGATAGATATTGTTATTTAGTATGTAAAATATATATATTTGTGAAAAACTAAAATGCTATAAATTGTGTGTCATCCGCATAGATAACACAAGTACCATAAAATTTCTAATTGTAGCCGCATCTCTAATAGGAGCCGCCCCCCAAACTTTTAAAAAACTTTAATTTTTTGACGAAAGTTTCCTAATTGGAAAACCTTTAATTGAAGCCGCAGGGCGACTTTTGAGATTTGTCAAGGACCACTTTTTTCAGCCGAAAATCTGCTTAAGATTATGGGTATCTTGAAAGGACAAGACCAGGTGTTGATCAAAACGTGCTGCTAGCTACCCACGCCAACAGAGCACACGCTATATAAGCCTTGATAGCTTCTAACCCTTCACAGGCATGAGACTTTATATTCATAATAAATGTGTGACGATAGGGCAGGTAATGTAACCCTATAAGCGCTACAGTTGTTGCCACGTTAAGCCTACTTTACCGGTCTAGCCGATTGAAATTGTTTTGGGTTGATTTAAAACTATTTGCTAGGCCTAAATAAATATTCATTGTGAAATACAAATGACAATTACATTATATAGGCCTACACTCCAACAGTTATCTGTCGTCATCAACCCACAGGACCCATACACATAATACAGGTCAACAGAAGGAGCTGACTAAATGTTGTTTCACTGTCAAGCCAGCATCGCTGTATGTGGACCAGACATTGGCCGACACAAACAGTGTGTCAAAGTAGTTTTTTTCCCAGACAGCTGATCAACATTAAGGGAGGGAGGTGAGCCTAGCAGCGTCTGCCAACTCTGTGAACTGAGCAATTAAGGTCTAAATTGTCCACATATATATATAGAGTGCCAACATTATACCAACATTGGCTGAACGTATGGTGTTTGCTGTAATAACATGACTGACAGGTGCACGCATTCAATACTGGAGAGGGGTGTGCTTGCCGACGGACAGGGCTCTGTATACCATAATTATGACGGTGTTTACAATACAAGGCGCAGCGATGGCTGTCTACCAACCCAACACACAACTGAATAACTGCAGACATTCACATTTATATAATTATTCTTTGCGTATCTTCTTATTACATTCTCTGAACAATTGAATACTATTGTATCTAAAAAAGCGTTTAATTCGCAATATGCAAATTATTTTTTTTAATTTTCGGACTATGTCAACATTAAATTGAATCATAGGGCATATTTGTTTTTGACCATTGGACATGAAGGGTTGGGTTCTACTGGCGGTTCAGCCCAGGGTGATAGACGTGCGCGGTGATTAATTTTTTTACACAAAACCTCCAATAGAAGCCGCAATTAGACTTTTAGCATTGAGCACTGAGCATGAGAATTTACATTCTAATTAAAGCCGTGGCTACAATTAGAAATTTTACGGTAGTACATTTTCAGTATTAAACATTTTTTCGACTACAAGTGGCACACGTTTGCATTAAGATAAGATTCTAAATTGTCCACATATATATATAGAGAAGAGCAGGGGTGACAATTTTTCACCCTGACATACACCAGCATTGCTTACTAAGCAAGCAAGCAATACTAAGAAGTCAGACAACTTTCTTCTGATGCAGCACAAGATTTTATATTTGATACATATTATACACAATATCAGATATTTTGCCTGTAATTCCTTTTCTTAAAAATTTGTATTACAGTCCTTAGCGCCATACAGTATCAAAAGCTTTAGAATAGTCACAATATATTTTGTTGTTGTTGTTGTTGATAAACAGGTCGTCTGAATTTTTAAATAAAGATATGTGGTGATCTATGACACCACAGTCTTTTCTAAAGACTGCTTGATTATAGTGAATGTCATGGTGTCTTTTTATTTTTCAGATGCTTGCACTGATGAAATCATCTTCTCTGGCCGGCAAGAAGAGGAAAACTGATGTAAAACCTCCCCCCAAAAAGAGAGCTAAAACATAAGTAATTAGCGATTGTGTGCACAAACTATAGGGCAAATGGAGTGTGAAGTCAATGATTTTTTGTGCTGGAACTGTTTTGTACACTTAGAATTAAAGGGTGATATTTCTGCCCAGCATACAACTAAGGTCAGCCCAATATTGGTTCAATATTGCCCAGCGTCTCATACTTGCCTCCCATGATAAACCAGAGTGTCGTTTTTAGTGTTTGTTGAGATGACATTTTCACTCTGACGTAATGTTGGTGATGAGGCTATTATTTTTACACAGCATTTTTAGGTTCTGTTGAATAGTCTTTCTGGATAAACAAGGGTGAAAAATATTTTTCCTGGAAGAGAACAAATCCCGCATGGCTGCGCCAGTTTTAATTGTCTAATAATACATGTACATATTGTGTGATACCAAGGCTCACCAACACATAGAATTTAAAAGTCAGCTCACATGACAGACAATGTTTAATTTTGCTGTTGTGAAGATTTTTATTCACAAAGACTGTGGCTCATTGGTATGGACAGTTTCCGGAGGACATTCCTGGTGACAAAATGTTTTTTTAACCCTTTAAGCTCCAATCGAGATAAAAATTACTTGAACCTTTATTGACAATCTAAAAAGTACCACTTTAAACGTGAAACTGTTCTTCAATCTGCAAGTCTTAAAAAAGATTATTTCATTGCCAATTGAAGAACAGTTTCACTTTTAAATGATTTCCCTCCATTTTTACAAATATCTGAATAATTTGTTGCTTACTTGAAGCTATGCATCTTCCAAGTGACGTGCGTGAAAATTTAAAATAAATATCTTGGCTCTTAAAGGGTAACCATCAACACATTGGTACACAGGAAATGTGGAGGCCTCCTGGAGGACATTTCAGTATAATTGATCATAATCATATTGTAAACATAGACATTATGTTGACAGGCTGTTAATCACCATGTGCAGTGGTGATTTCAATTTTACAATCATGGCAAACATTGTGTGGACCCTTATCAAAGATTGTGTGTTGACTCTTGTCCTGCTAGGTATATGGTTTCAAGCAAAAGAACCCGATTCCACCGATATGGACTGCAGAATAATCTTATTTAAATTTTCAACAACTTCAGGTTGTGTTTCGCTACCGCGACACACAACCTTAAGTGGTTGAAAATGACTAGTATTTGTTTAATCTGAGACCAAACATCAACAAATATTGATGTTTAAACAATCATTTCAGTCGCAATGATACTATTGTCATGATTAGCAGACAAAGTGTTATGTCTTGTCCTGATAGTGGTTGAAAAGTGGTTGAAAATTAACCAAACGCTATTGCTATTGATAAAACAGTTTGTGGCAGATACTCAGATAATGATATGAGTCTATTTCTGATATGCTTATTTTTCATAAATGGAAATATTTTGTGTCGCTGAAAATAGTAACAAACAATTTGGCAGGACAAGGGTTAAGCAATACAGTGAATTCATAATGGTAATCTAATCGATCATTTAAGTTTGAATATTGTTAATTTTTCCACAAAATGGCTTTTACTATGTGTACATCATTGTAGGAGGAAAATAATTGTTATTTTAAGATTTTAGTGTGAGACTTTACACCTGGTGGTATCTATACAAACCACTCTGTGCGATATTAACCAAAGTACACTTTTTAACCTTTGTGCTTAGAAGCCTAAACATTCACCTACTGTAACTGCCTCTTCTTATTCAAAAATATATCGGGATGTATAATATTAGCAATACTTTTAATAAGGTATAATATGTTAAGGTGGACTGTCTTGAAGGTAGAAGTCTTGAAGTGATAATAACAATACGTCAAAAAAAGTTTTCGTTTCCGTTTTTTTTTGTGGCAAAAGATTTACCATACAGCAGCTTTTTTTTAAAGCGTTTGTGTTTCAAGTTGATGACATTTTATTTTATTTTTTACTCTTTAAAGGTTGCCATTTTGCTCACCCACTGATTTGGAAAGTATTGAAAGTGCACGAATAACTGAGATTTTTTTTTTTTATTCATTGTATTGAATAAAAAAAATTCTCACATCAGGAAAACTAGCCCAGCCAGTCATCAAATAAAATACTATTTATTTTAATTCTGTATTAAAAATGTGCTTAATAAATATACTGTAACCTGAGAGTTCAGTTGAAATGTAATGATGTAAAAACTTGTGCCATGGGACACCACATAATTAGGAATACTTGTGTTATGGATCTATAACGATCATAAATATTTTAATTATCAGTGAATCTGACGTATAAAGACGGTCCCCGAGCTCAAAGGGTTAAATGTTAGCAAACTGATCCCAAATCAAAACTTGTTTAATAAGTAAAACCTTTCAATATTTAATATTTGACAGTAATGTTTTTTGTCCTAATTTAATAAGAGAAAAAACGCTACTGTTTAATATTTTTTTTTGAAAAGTATCCAGTACATGATTATAAAGTGTTGCTAAATGTGTTCGTAAGCTGGATTGCATTTAACTCGTGTGAGTGTTTAAAAGATAAGCTCAACACGTAGTCTTAGTTGTTAGATTTAGAACGTCAGAACTTGCCAAGCGCATGAGCAGCTGCTTGTTTTCATTATTAGATGGGTGAAAGGACAGCAGATTCAACTGTTGATACACCTGGCAAGTTAATTACTGATAATAAACCGGGCAAGTTAACGACTGTTGGTACACCTGACAACTTTGACAACCATGACTTGAGCTATGTGGTGTAGGCCTACATAGATTTTTCGTTTTCAAGTTTAAGCGAAATGAAAATGAAATAAAAGTTTTTTCAAAAGATGATCTGTAGCGATATAGTAAGCTTTAAAAGAAAATGACTTAATTTAATCAGCACCTTTTGTGGAGTATTCACTATCAATTAAATGTTTAGGGTATTCGCCCGAATACCAGAAAATACATGTAGTACTTCAAAATTTCATGAAAATTTACAGACAAAGCAGTGAAATTCACCCTTCATGGTTACTGTGAATCCTACCAAATTCACCCTTCATGGTTACTGTGAATCCTACCAAATTCACCCTTCATGGTTACTGTGAATCCTACCAAATTCACCCTTCATGGTTACTGTGAATCCTACCAAATTCACCCTTCATGGTTACTGTGAATCCTACCAAATTCACCCTTCATGGTTACTGTGAATCCTACCAAATTCACCCTTCATGGTTACTGTGAATCCTACCAAATTCTAAATCATGATAATGATAGTAGACCGTAACACTAACTCATTTTCGCCCGATATGTAACTTGCTGCTTCAAAATGACACAAACCAGTCGCTAAGAAAATTATTCTGTCTAGATGTACAAATTCTAAATTTATTGCTGCAGACATGACCATGTTCTTTATATTTAAGTCGATAATACCTAATTGTGGACTTTAAAATGTGCCTCGCTTATCAATAACCTGATACTAAAATAACATAATTATATGACCTTAATGATGTAGATATTGCTAACTAGTTGATTACTGTCTAACAATTATTCCCTAAAAATGTTTATTTTAAGTTAATTGAATCTGATATGATTAAAAGATAATGCAATTACTGTCATAAATTTTCTAGATATATACATGTTCCTGTACTTATTTTGTTTCAATTACACAATGTAATTATATACCGTCTTATTTCGTTGTTGAAGAATTATCCACGCCAGATGTGAATAAAGTGATTGGAATTTGGTTAAAAACAGATTTGTTTTTTAATTTATCTTCTCATGATTACTGTTTGAATGGTATGACAAAGAAAATTATTATTCTTCTCAACATTGCTAGTTTGAATTTTACTCACAAAGCAGTGGTGTGTCTCTTTACATTTAGAATATAATAAAGCTAGCTCTGGATGTTACACAAGTCTGGAAAGACTTTATTTTTTATATCTAACATAGTAAATAATGTTTAGAAGAACATAGGCTAGAATGAAATCAATTTGCCTATTATTGATGCTCACATTAATGAGTGTGGTTATTGTGTTTTTAAAGAAATATAGCTGACTTATCTTAAATAAAATAAAAAAAAAACAATTACGTTCAAGTACTGAAAAAGACGAAACTAGCTCTACTTCCAAGACATATATTGTCATGTGAACAAGCTTGTACACCATAGACCACAAAAACTGACCAGGGGGGTTCCCCCACAGCACCGATTGTCTGCTCAACGCTGGAGCGACTGCATGTAGCCCAATGCCGTAGGAACATTCGTCCTTTAGCAGGTGTTTAGGTATACAAGAAATTCGTTTGGGTTCTCGTCAGATTCACAAAAATGTGGATGCAAAATATTTTTTAAAATCTAAAAAAAAAAAAAAATCATGATCTGTGGGATACACTAGAGTTGTCGAGACTCGCGCCTATGGATTGGAGCAAATCTCACAAGCTCTCGTGAGGAGAGGGGGTATCTGAACCAATCAGCGCGAAGACAGTGATGTCAATCATCAACTGCAGAGGTGATAGCAGTGACAGACACGGCCACTGCCGATATATTATTCACATTTATTATATTGTGTGCAATTAAAGTTTAATAATGCTCGCGTAGTATTACATGCAAATGATAATCAAGGTATCAAAAACATCGTGTTACATACTGCGCACAATGATATGTATAAGCATGTAATAAAGAACTAAAATATAGCAAATTCGCTACTCCTCTGCTGCATAAAGATGTGTAATTTATTAGTAGAGCTTCAGCTCTACTCTTCTGATGATGCGAGTCTGAGTGGTTTTCTGTATGATTAATTTCACGACAATTTGTCGAATTGAGAACATATCTAACTCCATGTGTGTGTTAAAAATAACTTTTTTTGTTGCACCACGAAGCCGCATTTTGAGATTTGGGCTTGAATGGTCCGATGAACGCTGATATAAAATGACGCATCAAATCTTATATCTAATAAAATGTCAGCCATGTACAGGCGTACAGTTAGGTGACGTCAATTTTAACATGCCTTCGCTAGCACAGCTTTACCAACCTGACAGTACTGTATACGACACGTGACCTACTATGATCCAATGGTGTTTGAATGTTGGCCCGCCGTCTTTGACGTCGGCCCGGCATTAAAACAACATTAGGTCAACGTCTCGTGTTTGTTAGGAAGTGCACCTGTCATTATTAGTAGGCCACGCTGACCAACGCTGACCAAATGTTGGGCCAGCATCATAGACGGTGTGCCAGCATTGAGACAGAGCTGGCTGCATGTGATTGTCCAGCGGTATGAGTGTTTGCCTGTATGATCGTCGTAGATGGTGTACCAGCATTAAAACAACACTGGCTCCATGTGATTGTCCAGCGGTGTGTGTGTTTGCCAGGTCAGTCTGTCCCAGAGGCATACGCAACAACACTCTGCTGACACCAGGAGACGTTGAATCAATGTTTGTCCACTATCTACGACGTTGGATCAACGTTAAGCCAACTTTGATTCAACGTCTTGTTTCTGCTGGCCTGCCAATACACATGTATAGGGCCTATATAATATGCCTATTGGCCAAACAAACATTCACCCGATGTGGCATTATTGTTGGTCGAGCTTCATAGACGATGCTCTGACATTAAACCAGCAACAAAAAACCATTCATTTGTAGTAAAAACTTAGGCCTAGGGCCTACTGGTGCCTACAGTCTGAATACGTTCTGAAAACTTTAAAAACACCCCTCAGGCAATGCATAGCCTAATTCTGCTATGCTTAATAAATCTCATAGCCATATGCGAAGCCCCAGGAGTGATATTTAAATTAGGCTATTATTGTTTTAAACTCATTATCAAGTTATTAACTCACTAATTATAGTTATATCAATAACTTTGCAATCTCAATATATCTAGGCTTATCGAGTTGTGAGTTCTATAGTGAGTTGTGATAGGCCTATTGAGTTTAAAAAAATAAAATTGCAAAATGTTTCCTTCACACATAAAACATAATTAAAACGGAGTAGCAAATTAAAAATAGTCATTGACCTCGATAAATTAGGGCCCAGTGTTGCACATAAATCACGATGGAAACTGATTGTCAAGGGCATATGCCTATTGAAATCCTTGTTGGACTGAGATGGTCGGGCTAACGGTCTAATTTTCGGGAAGAAGACAACCCAAGTAGGTTTACACAACATGTGGTGCCAAGGCGCAGAAAACAAGAGAGATCCCCCCAGGTCTATTTAATGTTGTCCTGCAGTTTCACACTGTTATTACGCTGGCCTATCATTAAATCAACATTGGCTCAACAACCAGTGACACATATATGCAGATACAATATTTCACTTCAGCAGATGGCACAAATTTTATACTAGATTATCAAAGCTCCGCTCAGCTCAGCAGATGTTGAAACAGTTAATAGGCCTAGTTATATAATAATTCACAATAGTGGCTATTTTTTGGTATATTTCGTTAAAAATAAGAAATATCACATAATATATCATAGACAGTTCCTGTCTTGCACAGCACACTAGTGAGCCAGTCATACTGGTACGACGTATTGATATTTTTGTTTGCACACAGTTACATGAATTATGTACACTTTTGTATCATCCTTTGGCATTTGTGCTATTGTGCTTATATTTTAAATATTTGCCAGTAAAACATATGTTGGGATAATAGAAAGAGGTCTGTTTATGTCATTATCTGATTATTTTATTAATATATTTTTTCCATCACTGGATGTTTGAATCTGATTTTTTGCTGTTTTATATTATTTTTTTATATATTTTTTTTATATTAAGACTTATCTAAAAATGTTTAATACATAGTTTATTGAATTCCTTGACCTCATAAACATGGGCTTAGACACCAAGATCATGAAAATCAGATAATTATTGGCTATACTATAGCCAAAAATGTGTTTTACGGTGGCCATTTGGAATTTTCCATTTTTTGGCGGGAAACAGTGGAGACTTCGTGATTCCGGCTATTTTTGTATTGAGTGTGGTCAGGTCCACCATCTTGATAGTTTTTATGCTTTTATCTGGAAGTGCACACCTCATTCACATATCCGCCCCACTATTTAACTAGGCCTATTAATTATTGTGCGATATTAAACACTTTCATGGTAGCGCTAACGAGGCCTACAGCGCTAAAGCACCCAGTTGTAATCCACATTTAAAAAAAATCCGGTCTTGAGTTTTTGCGCCAACAAATAATAATTAAAATTTGTGGCGGCCATTCTAAATTTTAGTAAAACCTAGAAAAAATCACCCGCACATCTTCATGTCGTGGGGAAAGGGTTAGTAAATTTTAATAATTTTGAGTTTTTGCGCCTACAAAAAATTATGAAGTGGATACGTGCCAGCCATTTTGAATCTAAGTAGTATCTTTCAAAACTCATCTGCACATCTCCATCTTCTTAGGAAGGTGATTTAAAATTATTATTATTATTAAAATTACCAAAAAATTCGACCACTAGTTTCGTGCTGACAAAAAAGTGTGTCGCCTGATGGAACAAATAAACCCCCCTTTCCCCTACGGGCGGGAGATAAAATATTATACCCAAATATTATTTCTGAGTCTTCCATGTGGTTTTATTGGCTATGACTGCAGGCTATGTACCTGGATTACTGTGTTGATTTATTGCCCTACCTGATGTATATCCAGACTGGCGATATCCATGTGTACAATGCACGCCTCCACGTTCTGTACCATACCCTTTTCTTGATAGTGATCCACGAAGTCCTTCATGACACCAGGCGTGATGGACACCATCTTGTCACTCAATATATAAGGCTCCAAGCATTCCAGGAAGGTACCCTTTGCTATGGGATCATCACTAAACTCGTCATAGATGTTATTAAAGAGTATGTCTCTGTAACAATTGAAAGCTCAGTCAATAAAATTAATTATTATTAAATTGGCAATTTTTTTCTCGAAGTATTTTGGATAGAATATTTGAATGAGCAGTTTAGTTTTGGCTCACATTTTGAGTCAATTGGAACTACTAGATAAAATGAATGTCAAAAGTAGTGAGAATTTGTTTTTAGTTCTTTAAAAAATGTGATACCTATACTCGATCGAGGAATTCAATCATACATATCAGGTAATCTAAATAATCAAATTCAGTTGAGCTTTAAAATGACAAATACATGTATATGGCATACTGCTCAATTGACTCATTTGTTAGCTTCACTTCTACGGTGTAAAAATATTTAAACATTACAGTATTAGATGTCCTGGACTTACGTTCTTTCCAAAGTAAGACAATAATCCACACAAACGGGAATAACAGTTTGGTAATATTCTTCTAATTCATGGATTTTGCCACTGGGAGGTATGTGTCGTTTCACCGATTGACTTACATACTCGTCTAATATCCTGAGCATCTAGAAGAACATTTAAACATAGATAAGGAAGTGCTCATAAAAAGATACATTTTGTCGCCTATTGAGCTAAAAGTGTCCTAAGTTTTAAAGACGCATACGACCATTTAGCATTGTTTATCTCACAACAATATAATTAGTTAATATAACATATGGGAAATTACAGTGGCTAATTTGTGATAAATATATTTTTTGACCAGTCCTATTAAAATGTGTGTTAGAACAACAGTGTCAGCATCCTGCTTTAACCCTTTGAGTGCGGGCGACGCTTTTAAGCGCATTCATACTGTTTTTCCACAACTAAAATTTGACAGAAATTGAACAAATATGCATGTATAAATCTTGAGTAAAGCCCACATTGTGAAATTTAGCAGTTTTAATTTTTAAGTGAGGAGGTATTTTCCTTGCATTTGAAGTTGGCAATTGCGTGAGCAATGCCAACTTCAAATGAAAGGAAAATGTTAAGTAGTAATGAAGCACTTAAAGAGTTAAAGGTGTAGTCCACTTTGTACAAACAGCGGGACATATCTGTACCCAGAAAGCATCATGCTGATTACAGAGATAGAGGAAACTAGGGTACAACTAAAACCAGAAACATACATGGGGTGGTCTATAGCCTCAGTTCAAATTGAATTACAAAGCCAAATCATCCTCCTTCAAAAACTGAAACAAGTTTCTTCACTACCAGTATGTCTATTTTTATGACGTTTTAACCCCTTAAATTTTAAATTCTGGCACCATTTAACTTATCATGTCATACTTCATTGCAGCTGCCACACATATTTGATAATCATGATAATGAGGTCTACAGGTTTTTTGGGAGAAACGCTAGAGCAAGAGACAGGGAAATTTGTTTTTTTTATTTTTTAGCAGATTCCAGGGAAATACAAAAAGTGTATTTATTTGTATATTAGTCCACAAAAAAAAGTGTTATAAAAAAATCTGGTGGTTGTTCTCATTGAACCAGAAAGAATATAACAATCTGTAATTTTCACAAATTAGGGACGTTGGATCCGAAAACACATTTTAAAAAAAGTGTGGCCCAAATTTATTGAACTCATGAAAGGTCCATTCAAATGCCATAACAAATTTCGTAATTATCAATTTAAAGTTGTATGAGGTAATTCAGTCCAAATGCATATTATTCTATTTTTTAAGTACTAGTAGGCCCAAATATAAATACATTGCATCTCACCTTGGCCGAGACTGCTTGCCTTCTTCGATTGACACTTCCAGTGAGACCTACCACTCCTTTGGCTTTACCAAAGAAGAAGGATTCGCCCAATTCTAATGCTTCTTTGTAGCGGTCTTGACGTACCAGTACATCTAACCGCTAAAAAAACAAACAAAAATCATGTTATTTTCTGCTCCACTCATGATATCATTACAGTTATCTATGATGGATACTCAGCGTACCATCCTTCACACCTTATCATGTGTATGGCTTATCACACCTTATTGCTATTTAACACACTCGGCGTGGGGACCGTCTTTATCAAGGCTCAAAATTGTCCCCATCCGAGAATACCAACACTCCGGGAAGGACGAGTTCAGTTTCATTGGCCGGACAAGTACCCCTGCTACCCCACCATGTGCATGCAGAGGGCTTGACAAAGTCTGTGTCGAATTACAATGATGATGAGCACTGCAGTTGGCTAATTGAAGACAGCTTTTTATTACAGTGCTTGCGTAATATTTACTTTCAAAAATATTTCATTCAGATGAAGGACAAGAAAAAGACTTGTAGAATTTTTGGTCAGTTGTCCGACAGGATAAGTGAAAATTTGCTCCAATTTCGAGCCCTGTTTACACGTCAGAATCTGACGTTTATTATAATATATAGAAAATTACAGTGGCTAATTTATGATAAATATATTTTTTAACCAGTCCCCTCTAAATGTGTGTTAGAACAACAGTTTCAGCATTCTGAGCTTAGGTGAATTACAAATCCTCCTCTTCCAAAAACTGGAACAATCAGGATCTGACGTCTGTAGTCGTCACATCCTGACATATGAAGACGGTCCCGCGCTCAAAAAACTAAAATCTTTATAATGACCGTAGACCCATAGCATATGTATTCAAATGAACCCTAAAAAGAGCTAACTAAGACATTTATGATCAACTCAAATTGAAAAAACCCTTTGGTCCCCATGGATAACACAAAATATTTCAGCACTTAAAGGGTTAAGCTCCATCGTCACATAATATATGCACCACGACTGTGACAAGACATATTTCAATAAAATTCATTGAATAAAAAATGGCATAATCCATCACAAACACTATACGGATATTCTGAGCTATTATTAGAGATATTAAACTTGTTTTTTTTTATCCAATCAGGCGGTTTCATTCTCAAGGTGAATGAGAGAAAAATCACGGGTACTAGTAATGAAATACTGTTTTTATCTACATAAATATTACAGCTTTTTATGTCTTATTGGAGCATTGATTTGCCTACTTTCTAAGTTTACTGGGCTTTATCATGTGTATGGTTTCTTTTTTTACATTCAGTAATCTGTAAGAAATAACACAGTACTTCTACATACCTCTTTCCATGAGCGCATAGTCATGACATGAACACCTTTTACGCCCAGAAGCACCAGCTGTCCGCTATAACTGACAAGAGACTGGTAACAAGCACGCTCACCCGCAAATGCCTGAAAAAAACAATAAGATATTTTAAAACATAAAAAGCACCTTCACCTGGGGCCAAATTCATGTAGTAGTTTACAGACATGGGAAGTTTTTCTTATCTGTAACAGTAAAGTTGGTTACAGAAACTGGCCCTGCCAGTGAAGCATATAATATGCGGTAATGTCCAACTGACATTTAAAAAAATAAAGAAATTCATATGCATCAACTGACATTTAAAAATTAGAAATTCACACCTCAAGTAGATCTATAATATGTGTCAATCGACATTAAAAAACAAAAAAATCCATACCTCAAAATATGATGATTTTCCAAGGAAGATACAACCTCAACCCTTACAGCAAGGGGATCAGCTTTAGTCGTCAAAATCTGACGTCTATAGACGTCAGATTCTGACATCTTAAGTCGATCCCGGCACTGTAAGAGTGAAAATATTAATAGTAACCGTAGACCAATAACACAGGTATTCAAATAAATCAGAAAAAGTCAACTAAGACATTTATGATGATTTCAAATTGAAAAACCTATTTGTTTTTTACAACTTAATTCAGCGCTTTAAGGGTTAAGAATACTGGGCAGTATTTTTTTTAATATGTAAAAATACAAATCATCAATTTGTTATCACATGCTAATATTATGCTTTTAAGCCTTCTTAAAACCATTCACTTTTTTATTTGACGGCTCTCATTAAATTTTCCAAAAAGTTTTTTTTCTAATTTTTTTCACATTAGATTTTGGATTTTCTTCTCATTTAAAACAGAATAATTAACCATAGTGGCCTGCGCCTTTTTCACTGATAGATTTAGATCTTTATGTGATCAGCCTTTTTCACTGATTGAGTAAGGTCTTTATATGGTAAGCCTTTTTATCCCCCGTCCGTAGAGGAAGGGGGATTTTAGTCGCACCAGGATTTTCTTGTGGGCGCAAAAACTCAAAAACTACTGGTTAATTTTTTTTGAAATTTCAACATCACATTCCTAGCAACATTGCAATGTACAAGTGATTTTTTAGAGATGCTACCAAAATTCAAAATGGCCACCAGTGGTCAACTCTAAAAAATTTTGTGGGCGCAAAAATTCTAAAACTTAAAAGTCAGAAATTACTTAAATGTTACTATCACATTCCCCATGATATGGAAATGTGCAGGTGACTTTTTCAAGACTAACTGAAATTCAAAATGGCCGCCACAGATCAACTTAAATTTTTTTTTGGGGGGGGGGGAGTAAAAACAGAAAAATTCAAAACAGTAATAAATCACATTGTACAATCACATTGCCAACCATCTGGAAATGTGCATGTGATTTACTGAAATTTAAAATGGCCACCACAAATCGACTTTTTAAATATTTGTGACCGCAAAAAATATAACCTAATACCAAAATTCAAAATGGCCACCAGTGGTCAACTCTAAAAAATTTTGTGGGCGCAAAAATTCTAAAACTTAAAAGTCAGAAATTACTTAAATGTTACTATCACATTCCCCATGATATGGAAATGTGCAGGTGACTTTTTCAAGACTAACTGAAATTCAAAATGGCCACCACAGATCAACTTAAATTTTTTTTTGGGGGGGGGGAGTAAAAACAGAAAAATTCAAAACAGTAATAAATCACATTGTACAATCACATTGCCAACCATCTGGAAATGTGCATGTGATTTACTGAAATTTAAAATGGCCACCACAAATCGACTTTTTAAATATTTGTGACCGCAAAAAATATAACCTAATTTATGGTGGGGGATGAAATAGGACTTCAGTCCTCTTGTTCACTAATTGAGTTAGGTCTTTATACGGTAAGCCTTTTTCACTGATTGAGTTAGGTCTTTATGTGATCAGCCTTTTTCCCTGATTGAGTTAGGTCTTTATATGGTAAGCCTTTTTCATTGATTGAGTTAGGTCTTTATATGGTAAGCCTTTTTCACTGATTGAGTTAGGTCTTTATATGGTAAGCCTTTTTCACTGATTGAGTTAGGTCTTTATATGGTAAGCCTTTTTCACTGATTGAGTTAGGTCTTTATATGGTAAGCCTTTTTCAGAGAGCTCTAAAAGTCTTTATATGGTGACTGTAAAGAATATTTGGAAGCTAAGTTAGTCACATAAATTGTGACAGTAGTCAAACTTTAGACAATGAAAAATATGATGACAATTTCGTGGCTTAAGGAATGTTTAACATGAGCGCTGATGTTAACGATATCCCCCGCCATAAATTAAAATCAAATGGCCACAAAGTCAAAGGTAGAAAATTAGGGCGAAGGTCGAAATGCCCAAAAGTAACATCTACACCCCCAAAGGGATGTGTGTGTGCAATAAGACAAAAATTAAGCAAGCGGTTTAAATAAAGTCAATAATGACTGCAAAGTCGAAGGTAAAAAATTAGGTGAAAGGGCATAACCCCCAAAAGGCACATTTGCAGCCCCTATGGAATGTGTGTGCAATATGAAACCAATAAAGCTAATTGTTTCAGAGATATCGTTCGGAAACAAACTTGGACAAACGGGCAGACAATTTTCATCACCATACTTTGTGGAAAGGGAAAAAATTGACAGTGAATTACAGACGGAGGGGCATGATCCCCAGAAAATAAGTGCAAGGATTATCAAATCATCATGTTCGCAAGGCCTGTATTATCTGGATAGACCAGGGAATAATTTGTCTGGGGCTGTTTCCTACACAATCAGGACAAATCTTGATGTAGCTGCTTTTGGCATGGACAAGAGCAGGGCTCCACTATTTTAAGTAGAGTTTTCCCTGATGGATTTTAAAAAATCCAGGATAAAATTTAGATCTATTTCCACCTATTTTGATGAGTCGAGGCAATGGGTGTGGTGAAACTTTTCCCTGATTTGAGGCATTTTTCTCAAATTCCCTTACTTTTCCTTGCATGGAAAAAGTGAAACTCATATCCCAGGTTTTCCCTGGTGGGAAATATGAATCCTAGTACATCGGCTGTACCATCTCTCATTTGTTCATTAACCATTCCTTTGCTGAATTGTTTGTTTTTATGCAGCGGGAAATTGCATTACCAGTTCGAGCTTAAAATTACAAGACTACATAAGTCCAGGAGCTCCCGCTCCGAATTAGAATTTGATTTAAGCAATTTTGTATAGGGTTATTAATGTAGTCCTAGTCTAGGTCAAAAATCAAGACGCAAGACAACTAGGTCTAAGAAGCCCAGTCTAAGAGTAAGATAAGAACTAGACAGTCTGTCAGAGATTGCAAACCTCCATTGAAATTAATGATCCTAATCAGTATCCCAGTAATGGTCTACCTATCTGGCATGGTTTACCCGATATCAGGCCAATCGAGTTAACTAATAGCTGATTTACGGTCATTTTGAATTCGATATAAATTAGTTAAAAACTTGGGGTGCATCCTCCCCCGAAACCTCAAATTTTGTTTTATAGTAATGGACTAACATCTAACACAGTTTGCAAAATATTGGGCATGTGAAAGTAAATAATGGCCGATAGGGGGCCATTTTGAATTTGATCGAGTCAGAATTTTTCAAGATTCATCCTCAGCTGAAATCTCACATTTCATTCTATAGTAATCGTCTAGCTATCTAGCATGGTTTACCAAATATCGGCCATGTGAAAGTGAATAATGGCCTAAAGGCGGCCATTTTGAATTTGATCAAGTCAAAATTTTCCAAGATGCATCCTCAGCTGAAATCTCACATTTCATTCTATAGTAATGGTCTAGCCATCTAGCACGGTTTACCAAACAGGGCTCCAGATAACATGCGTATATGAGTAAAATACGCATGTAAAAACAGCAAATACTCATTGATAGAAAATCTGAGGAGTAATATTACTCATAAAAACTATTAAAATACCCATCAAAGTAAAAAAAAAAACCAGAAAAATGAAATGATTGTTGTATTTTTTACGTAAAGAAAACTATGTGACTGTAAGAAAAAAATGATGTAAATAAAGCTTTCATGTTGTTGTATGAAAAATACTGCTTGTTTATTTTTTTATCATATTTCACTCCTCATCACCCATTTCAATGAGTGAAATACTCCTCAAACCAAAAAATTATCTGGAGCTGTGAAAGTGAATAATGGCCGATAGGAGGCCATTTTGAATTTGATCAAGTCAAAATTTTTCAAGATGCATCCTCTCCTGAAAAGTAAATAATGGCGATAGGCAGGCGGCTATTTTGAGTTTGATCCAGGCGAAATTTTTCGAGATGCATCCTCTCCTGAAATTTCACTTTTCGTTTTATAGTAATGGTCTAGCCATCTAGCACGGTTCACCAAATAACGTCCATGTGAAAGTGAATAATGGCCTAAAGGCAGCCATTTTGAATTTGATCAAGTCGAAGTTTTTCAAGATGCATCCTCTCCTGAAATCTCACATTTTGTTTTATAGTAATGGTCTAGCCATCTAGTACGGTTACTAAAAACCGGCTATGTGAAAGTGAATAATGGCCGATAGGCGGCCATTTTGAATTTGATCGAGTCAATTTTTTTCAAGATGCATCCTCTCTTGTAATCTCACATTTTGTTTTATAGTAATGGTCCAGCTATCTAACACGGTTTACCAAATATCAGCAATGTGCAAGTAAATAGTGGCCGAT
The DNA here is from genome assembly GCA_964017125.1 of Flabesymbios commensalis. Lineage (NCBI taxonomy): Eukaryota > Metazoa > Annelida > Polychaeta > Terebellida > Flabelligeridae > Flabesymbios > Flabesymbios commensalis. Next base: position 13,929,682 of record OZ024903.1, read on the forward strand.
AGGCGGCCATTTTGAATTCGATTGAGTCGAAAGTTTTTAAAAGGCATCCTCTCTCGAAACGTCACATTTTGTTTTATAGTAATGGTCTAGCTATCTAGCACGGTTTACCTGATATCAGGCCTATCGAGGTAAATAATGCTGATTGTCGGCCATTTTGAATTCGTAAGTTAAAAATTTTCAGGGTGCATCCTCCCCCGAAAACTCACACTTTGTTTTATAGTAATCAGGTAATGGTCTAGCCATCTAGCACGGTTTACCAAATATCAGCCATGTGAAAATGAATAATGGCCGAAAAGGCGGCCATTTTAAATTTGATCAAGTCAATTTTTTTCAAGATGCATCCTCATCTGAAATCTCACATTTCGTTTTACAGTAATGGTCTAGCCATCTAGCACGGTTGACCAAATAACGGCCATGTGAAAGTAAATAATGGCAGATAAGCGGCCATTTTGAATTTTATCGAGTCAAATTTTTTCAAGATGCATCCTCTCCTGAAATCACACATTTTGTTTTATAGTAATGGTCTAGCCATCTAGCACGGTTTACCAAATAACGGCCATGTGAAAGTGAATAATGGCTGATTGGCGGCCATTTTGAACTTTGACAAAATGATTTTTTTCAAAATACATCCTCTCCTGAAGCCTTACAATTTGTTTTATAGTAATGGTGTAGACATCTTGAGCGGTTTTCATGATATTCCACAATATCAGGCCTGTCGAGGTGAATAATGGCTGATAGGCGGCCATTTTGAATTTTATCAACTTTAAATTTTTCAGGATGCATCCTCTCCTGAAGCCTTACAATTTATTTGATATTAATGGTGTAGCTATCTTGAGCGGTTTGCATGATATTCCGCAATATCAGGCCTGTCGAGGTGAATAATGGCCGATAGGCGGCCATTTTTAATTTTATCGACTTGAAATTTTTCAAGATGCATCCTCTCCTGAAACCTCACAATTTATTTTATAGTAATGGTGTAGCTATCTTGAGCGGTTTTCATGATATTCCGCAAAATCTTTCAGTCGGATTTACCGATGTTATAAATTAGGTCAAAGTGCTGGGTCAACTTTAAGGTCAAGGTCCAAAAACCTGAAAAGGCACAACTAGGGACCTTAGAGAACATGTATGTGCAATATGACTGTCATCGGCCCAGTACTTTTCGAGATCTGCTCCGGAAACGAAGTGCGCGTCAAAACGTCTAAATAGGTCATAGTTCTGAACCAGAAGTAGGTCAAAGTTCAAATACCCCAAAAGGCACAACTAGACCCCCTAGGGGTGTTGTGTGTAAAATTTGAAGACAATCGGACAAGTACTTTCAGAGATATGCTCCGGAAACGAATTGTTTACGGACGGCCCAACGGCCCAACGCCGTCACATCATCATTTTCTCCTCTGCAACCTTGCGTATTGAATTCAGATTAAAAATATTTTAACCCGTCCATTAGCCACCTGGAAGTAACCCACATACCAAAAATTGTTATCCTAGCTTATTTTCTCACAAAGTTATAGGCAAAAGAAGAGGCCAAAAAAAACGGAGGTAGAATCCATAGCTCCCTTCGCTCACCTACGGTGACGGCGGGAGCTAAAAATAAATACCATAAAATTTCTAATTGTAGCCGCATCTCCAATAGAAGCCGCCCCCCAAACTTTCAAAAAATTTCAATTTTTTGACAGAAGTTTCCTAATTGGAAAACCTCCAATTGAAGCCGCAGGCGACTTTTGAGATTTGTCAAGGACCATTTTTTTTAAATCTATTTAAAATGCCAGCTACGCTATTAAACCACGCCAACGGAGCACACGCTGTATAAGCCCAGATAGCTTCTAACCCTTTACAGACATGAGGCGTTATATTCATGATACAATCATGTGTGACGATAGGCGGGTAATGCCCTACAGTTGTTGCCATGTTAAGCCTACTTACTGGTCTAGCAGATTGAAATCGTTTTGGGTTGATTTTAAACTATTTGTTTACGTAGGCCTATGTGGGCCTAAATAAATATCCATTGTAAAATACAAATGACAATTACATTATATATTAGGCTATATACACTCCAACAGTTATTTGTCGACATCAACCCACGAGACCCATGCATACACATGATACAGGTGAACAGAAAAAGCCGACCAAATGTTGTTTCACGGTCAAGCCAGCATCGCTGTCTGTAGAACAGACGTTGGCCTACATAAACAGTGTGTCGAAGTAGTTTTAGGGAGGTTGGCCTGGCAGCGCGTATCAACTGAGCAGCTGATTCAATGGCGCCAGCATTATACCAACATTGGCTGGACGTTTTGTGTTTGCTGGGGTAACATGACTGACAGGTTCACGCTTTCAAGACTGGAGAGGGGTGGGCTTGCGACTGACAAGGCTGTGTATAACATAATTATGACGGTGTTCACACGGCGCCACGATGTCTGTATACCAACCCAACACTCAACTGAATTACTGCAGACATTCACATGTGTTATAGACATTAGCCTACTATTTATATAATTAATCATGGCGTATCTTTTTATTACGTTTTCTGAACAATGAAATACTATTGTATCGTAAAAAAAGTTTAATTAGCGATAGCAAAAAACAAAACAAGTGTATAAAGTTTCGGACTAATGACAGCATTAAATTGATTCATAGGGCATATCTTTATTTGACCATTGGACATGAAGGGTTATGTTCTACCGGCAGTTCACCTCAGAGTGATAGACGCGCGATGATTTATTTTTTCACACAAAATCTCCAATAGAAGCCGCAAGTGGACTTTTAGCATTGGGCACTGGAAAAGGAGAATTAACATTCTAATTAAAGCCGCGGCTACAATTAGAAATTTTACGGTAGTTACATTTATGCAAAATTGATACATAAATGTATCTCATAACTTTTCTGATTAAGTGAATATCAATTTCAGTGGCATTTTATTGGGTCTGAAACTTGCTATACCGGTATATAGCTCAGCAGCACAACAGTCAACCCTTGTGCTGCTGGAACCACAACAGACAACCCTTGTGCTGCTGGAACCACAACAGTCAACCCTTGTGCTGCTGGAACCACAGCAGTCAACCCTTGTGCTGCTGGAACCACAGCAGTCAACCCTTGTGCTGCTGGAACCACAACAGTCAACCCTTGTGCTGCTGGAACCACAACAGTCAACCCTCGTGCTGCTGGAACCACAGCAGTCAACCCTTGTGCTGCTGGAACCACAACAGTCAACCCTTGTGCTGCTGGAACCACAACAGTCAACCCTTGTGCTGCTGGAACCACAGCAGTCAACCCTTGTGCTGCTGGAACCACAACAGTCAACCCTTGTGCTGCTGGAACCACAGCAGTCAACCCTTGTGCTGCTGGAACCACAACAGTCAACCCTTGTGCTGCTGGAACCACAGCAGTCAACCCTTGTGCTGCTGGAACCACAACAGTCAACCCTTGTGCTTCTGGAACCACAACAGTCAACCCTTGTGCTGCTGGAACCACAGCAGTCAACCCTTGTGCTGCTGGAACCACAACAGTCAGCCCTCGTGCTGCTGGAACCACAGCAGTCAACCCTTGTGCTGCTGGAACCACAACAGTCAACCCTTGTGCTGCTGGAACCATATAGATGGCTCCAAGCATGTTTTAGATCACTAGAAATAACAAAAGATTTGATAAAAGAACTTCTGGTGGATGCTTAGCTTATCCAATTATTCAATATTTGAGATATCGATATTTCTTGTTATTTGAAGCTGGAAATTGTGTTGGCTATTCCAGTTTCAACCCAATGAAAAATAAAAGCAAACAATTCAGCAGCGCAGTTAAGAGGTTGACACAAAACTCACCAGTGCTTTGCTAACATTTCCACCAGTTGCGAGGGACTTATAAAAACTTGTGCTGTACACCATTTGGATTTCAGCCAAATCTAGCACCTGAAAGGGAATGACATTCAAATTCAAATGCTCTCCTTTCCTCGAGAAAAAACATATTAAACACTTTAAACCCTGATGATGCCTCAAAGCATCATATTGCATCCATGGAATCTGACTTAATTTCTGAGAATTTGTACTCGATAAAGATTTAAATGTAAATTCAGGCTAGAAGGGATTAATAAAGCATAAAACTGTTATACTCCTACAGGTACCAATTTGCTAAACTGTTGTTATTTGAATAATTACTATGTAACTCACCTCTAGCTCCTCTTCTGTTCGCACGTCTAGAACATGACAACGTTCACAAGTATCTATAACTGCCATAGTTCGTGAGTTAAGCCACTGCAGGTAAGTAAAGAAGGATCAAGCAATTCATTATAACACTGATAAATACTTCAATACAATAACTTTTTTTAATTTATATTTTTCAATTAATATTTATATACCCTGATCAAGGCCAATGTCATTTTTTAATTTCAAGCATTACTAGAGCTCTAAAAGATTATACAATAACACAATTGTCAATTTTACTTTTATTGAATAAATTGATAAATGAAAATTATACATGTATAGTTACTTGCATGTATATGTAAAAATGCACATTTTGTGAGGTCTATTCTGACAATTCATCCTTTTTTGCAATGATATCAACATAAATTGAGAGTACAAAATCTGTACATGTTTAATGTTTTGATTTCTTTATAAGAAAATTCTATCAAAATTTTTCAACCCCCCATATAATTGGGAGTTAAAAAAGTTAATGTATGAACTTGACACATAATTTGAGTAATTTCTACTTTCTGATGTTCCAGTTTCCTGCCAATGTAGTAATTCTTATACGGAAAACATTATTAGTAGAATAATCTTAATACATATTCAACTTACTGTCATGGCTAAAAGTTTGTATGGGAGCTCTGTCTTCTGCAACGCAGCCACACGTATGTCATCGGGAGCCTGGCAGATGAGCTGTAACATTACATTTGTTAATGGTACCTTTTTATATTGCAAATGGTAAAAATATTTTATCTAACATTTTGTATTTATCTATACTTAAATTACACTATGTGTCATGTAACCTTAGCATATAGCAATTTATATTTCCCTGTTTTTTTTTCTTTTTCTGTATCGATCAATGTTGAATATGTGTGTTTTAATGTAATTATATTACCAGTAGTTGTCATCACTTGAATTGAATTTTGAATCAGCTATTCCATTTTTAAATAAATGAGAAATATTGGACTTCATTCCTCCAGAAGGAAATAGGAGAGATACTCTCCGGAAAATTCTAGGAGAGCATTGAGCTCTCATTCAGGCATGCAAATCACGCTGAGAGGGCTTTTCGAGGCCTAATTACACGTAGCTTCAAAATGTAACTTCTGGGGATCGCCAGGAGCACTGTCAATTGTCTCCTGGGACTTGGTTAAGGAGAGAGAGGGGAGCGCCAGCGTGATCGTGCTCCTTATAAATGAGGACTGGGACAATAACTGCAAGTTTCAATAACTTGTCTTAAAGATATGGCAGCATGAACAATGTAATGTTTATGTCAGTTGTAGTAAATCTAAGTGATTTACCACACAGAATGGAAGACATGTATTTATTTTTCATATATTTGTAGCAATGTGAGTGATGTCATTTACCTGAAAGAAGTGAATAGTCTGGTCTCTGGCAAACGCTAAGACAGGATCTATTACTCTGTCACGCTCAGAAACCTGTATGATGACAAATTGCCAGGCCAGTAGTGGCAGTGTTGATGCGTCGCCCTGGTACAAAAAGGTAGTTTATTATTAAGAAATAACTTCAAGCTTCAATAATTTCATAATTTGTTTTGTCGAGGCCTCAAAACGCTATGCAGCCACTGTATGTACATTTTCACTTGTGCACGATGGTAACTCATATCAGGCACGAGCTCAAAATTGGAAGATTGGGCCACTCTATATATTAGAATATCTGTTTGAAATACGAGAATTAACCCTTATAGCGCGGGGATCGACTTTAGTCGACAGAATCTGACGTCCAAACTCAATCTCCGCACTGAAAGAATTACAATATTTCCAATGGTCATAGACCCATAACATAGGTATTCAAATGAATAGGAAAGAGCTAACTAAGACATTTATGATGATTACAAATTGAAAAGAAACCCTTTGGTCTCCATGGTTTATACAAAATATTTCAGCGTTGTAAGAGGTAAACAATGTTGAAGTTAACTTTTTTATTTTATTGCTTCCAGAATATTTGTTTAAAATACCAAGATATACCTTTAAAGGATGCATGAACATGACTCTGAGGTGTGGACGTACAGTAACAATCAGCACCTGCATAATAAACATGACAGTCACAATCATCAAGTGAGATAACCCTCGTCCTGGTAACCGCGTCTGGCTAGGCCCAAATATATACAGTTTAAAAAAAGTAAAATGTCACTGAAATTGATAAAATATTTTGTGATACTGTATACCCCATTTTATTCGCGTCCCATTTAATTTTGCGATTTGGCATTTTATTGAGCTAACATTTATGTTCGCTAATTACTTAGGGCATTAGTACATACTAGTACATAGGCCTACAGCATGAAATGAACTGCTCTTGGACTTGGGCTCGCTAAATTTTATTGACGCTAACATTCTGTGGGACTGATTTTGCCAAATATTATGGACCCTAACTTAATGGGATATAGCCTACATGGTACATGTATACAGTAAATGCTCAGTTAATCAAATAATTTGATTTAGCAGATGTTTATTTTTAATAAACACTGCTCGTAATATCTTTCATCATTTGAAGCTGAAAATGTTGTTGAATGAATGAAAAATAGAAACAAATAATTTAGCAGCACACAAGTTAATAATGTATTTAGATGTTTTAAAGTTATTTTCAAAGAATATAAAATCTGACTTAAAACTGATAAAATCAAATAATTCAAATAGGGAGATGCCTATTTTTTCATAAATAGATATAATTTTCATCATTTGAAACTGGTAAATGCAATTACAATCAGCAATTCCAGTTTTAAATGAATGACAGATTCAACACGGACAAGATTTTATAGGTCAACATAGACCTAACACCCGTGGGATACATGTACAGGCTTATGCTAGTATGAGAATCATAATTTTGGTTGTGCCTTCTTTACGCTGTAGAATCATTCTGCATGAAATTAATTCTCCAAGCTCCATTATCTCATATTCGCCTCACGTGGCATATTTTGAATAATTTTTTTTTTTAAATGGTTCATCACAATAAGGCATTGTGAGCTTTCATTTGAGATATTTTATTTTGATATTCCATAAAATCAACCCATTTTTAGTCACATAATTGAGTTAATAATAAGAGTTATTATGATAGCTGGGTGCAAGAAGATTTAACTACCTTTGATAAGGACGCCATTGCTAAAATAACCACATCTTTCATGGGGTGATCTTGTATCTTATGATTTACATGCAGAGGTTCAATAACACAGACTTCTCCTCTACTGCCAGAAAATAGACAGCGAGATTCACAGGTTCTCACTCCAATAAGCCTTCTGTTACAACCAGAAAAAAAATCACATTTTTTCAATAAATAATAATACAATATAGTCATGTTTACATATATTTTCTGCTATATGATGTCATCATTATTAGTGCAGCAGCAGGCGGTCTCTAGCTGCAGTATTTAAGGAGTTACCCAGCCACAAAAAGTACCATTATGTGTTATATTAATCTGACCTTGAAGTACACTACCGTCGGACATAAAAGTGATCAAAATTTGGCATGTCAAAATGACTGATACGCTAGTAAAGACATGTATTTGCCTCCAGTGTCTGCTGAATGCTCTCAATAATCAATAATTTATAGCGAGCCTTTGATTATGTATCAAGATAAACCTGAAACATCTGTTCAATGTTGGGCCAGCGCTGTAGACGGTGGTCCAGCATTGAACCATTGTTGGGTTAATGTCGGTTTGCTAGCTTGATTAGTAATCAGATATTTTCTCTCAATGTATCAATCCTGTAAACAAGAAACACATATTAAATACTGGTTTAATATTGGCACAGCGTAGCATACGATGGTCCAGCAATAAACCAACATTAGATCAACGTCTTGTTTATATGCGTTACACATTTCCTGACATTGGAGACGGTATATGCCTACATATGTATCTAATTCCATATATCCAGAATAATATATGTCTTCGCAATAATATTTTCTAGTTGGCATTAGAATAAACGTGCATGTACTTATATTTGAAGATGCACGTAGTTTTCGAAAACAGGACTTAGTGCATGTACTTGTATTCGAACAGATATAAATTCCAAAAGACACGACATGCACATATATTCAAATGAAATGATCTTGGCAAAACTATCGCAACATTTATTAAATAAATTAAAACATATAAGCTTGTATTTTGCACCAATAATGGTGTAGCCTAATTAATACATTACTATATCTGTACCATATTATTATTTAACGCGGCCTAATTTTATGCATTACATAAGAAACAATTAAATATATATCATTTAATTCGTCATGCGAGAATTCGAAGTTGTCACAGTTTTCCCGCATTGTCAATAGATCTATTATCTTTTATTGGTGGTTTCAAAATCGATTTAACAAGTTGTTTTTTTAGATATGTATCTACAGGATTAGAATGGGAATAATTCAACATGGGATGCATCATACATAATGTACGAACTGCAAATCTTACATTATTATACAATTTCGAATGTGAATTATCACAAACCCGAATCTTTAAAGACACAAGCTGATGACAGAGTTGTTTAAAGTATCATAGTGAGCGACAAAGACACTGAACGATTTTCACTTATCTCTTTTCAAATATAAAACACATTTTATTATATATCACAATAAAGTGTTTCTTACAGATGTCAATACAGATACTACACAAAAGACAAAGAAATTGCTTTGTATTTTATTAAATTAAACAGAACCATGATTATGTTCATGAATACGAAACTGTCCACCTCAATGAGTAATCTCAATGAAGTTTACTCCACAAAAATGTGATAGCAGTGAATTTTATAAGAGGATGTGAAAACCAAGATGACTTTTCTAGTGGCTGAGATAACTTTTTCAATGGCTTAGCATATATCTTATCGCGAACAACACTGACATTTAATAAATATGGTTGTTGTTGGCGACGAAATATGTTTCATGTAATTTACTGCAAATTGATTCATTTCGCATGTCCGCGCTCCGTCAACTATCTGCCTGCCTAAGTTTTTAAATATTTTATGTTTTTAAAGTAGTTTTTAGATTGCATCCATAAAAAACACCCAATAATCACAAAACATTTGTATGACATTTATACAAATGTCTTGTGTTTACTAGGAGAGCGATTTACATTGTAATAGCTGATTGGTTAATGCATTGTCTGTTGTCTTATTCAGTGGGCAAGATCACTTTGGTACTGCTTGAGATCACTTTTAAAGTGGCTGTGATCACTTCTCCAGTGGTCAAGATGATTTTTGTAATGGCAGAGATAACTTTTAAAGTGGCTGTGATCACTTCTTCTGTGGACAAGATTAGTTTGTTTATTGCAAAGATCGCTTTTCTGGTGGCGGGGATAACTTTTAAAGTGGCTGTAATCACTTCTTCTGTGGCCAAAATAAATTTTGTATTGGCTGAGATAACTTTTAGAGTGCCTCTGCTCACTTCTTCAGTGCCCAAGATAACCTTTGTGGTGGCTGAGATAACTTTTAAAGTGACTGTGATGACTTCTTTAGTGGCCAACATCACCTTTGTAGCGGTGAAATAACTTTTAAAGTGGATGTCACCATTTCTTCCGTGGCCAAGATCACTTTGTAGTGGCTGAGATAACGTTTAAAGTGGTTGTAATCACTTTTTTAGTGGTCAAGATCACTTTTGTAGTGACTGAGATAATTTTTAAAGTGGTTGTGATCACTTCTACGGTGGACAATATCAGTTTGTTTGTGGCCGAGATCATCTTTGTAGTGGCTGAGTAATGTTGTTGTAATGACTACTTCAGTGACGAAAATTATCTTTGTACGGGCCGAGATAATGTTTAAAGTGTCTGTGAGCACTTCCCCAGTGGCCAATATCACATTTGTAGCGGCAAAAGTGACTTTTAAAGTGGCTGTGATGACATCGTCAGTGACCGAGATCAATTTTGTAGTGGCTGTGATAACTTGTGAAGTGGCTCTGATGACTTCTTTTGTGGTCATGATCCCTTTTGTAGTGACCGAGATCACTTTTTTAGGGACTGACATTAGATTGTTAGTGGCCAAGATCACTTTTGTAGCGGTTAAGATAAGTGGCTGTGATCACTTCTTCTGTGACTAAGATCACTTTTGTAGTGGCTGAGATCACTTTTAAAGTGGTTGTAGTCACATCTTCAGTGGACAACATCACTTTTGTAGTGGCTGAGATCACTTTTAAAGTGGCTGTGATAACTTCTTCAGTGGCCAAGATCACTTTATAGAGGCTTAGATATTTTTTTCAGTGGCCAAGATCATCTTTGTAGTAGCTGAGATAACTTTTAAAGTGGCTGTGATCACTTCTTCAGTGGACAAGATCAGTTTGTTTGTGGCTGTGATCACTTTTTTGGTGGCTGTGATGACTTTTAATGTGGCTTTGATCACTTTGTCAGTGACCAAGATCACTTTTGTAGTAGATGAGATCATTTTTAAAGTGGTTTTGATCACATCTTCCATGTCGAAATAATTTCTTTAGTGGCCAAGATAACCTTTGTAGTGGATGAGATTACTTTCAAAGTGGCTATTATCAATTCTTTAGTGGTTATGATCACTTTTGTAGTGACTGAAATCACGTTTTCAGTGGTTAAAATCAGTTTGTTAGTGGCAAAGATAACTTTTGTAGCGGCTAAGCGGTGATCACCTTTTTGGTGACTGTTCTGACTTATTTAGTGGCTAAGATCACTTTTGTAATGGTTTAGTTACTTTTTAATGTGGCTGTGGTCACCTCTTCAGTGGCCTAGTTCACTTTTGCAGTGGCTTAAATATTTTTTTCGGCGGCTGACAACTGTTTGTTAGTGGCCAAGATCACCTTTGTAGTGACTCAGATAATTTTTAAAGATGATGTTATCAATTCTTCAGTGGCCAAGATCACTTTTGTAGTGGCGTAGATAACTTTTAATATGGCTGTGATCCCTTCGCCAGTGGCCAAGATCACTCTGTAGGGGCTTAGATAACCATATCAGTGGCTGACACCAGTTTGTTAGAGGCCAAGATCAGTTTGTTTGTGGCTAAGATAATTTTTCGTGGCTGCGATAACATTTTAGGTGGCTGTGGTCACTTCTTCAGTGCTCTAGTTCACTTTTGCAGTAGCTTAAATATTTCTTTCGGTGGCAGATCATTTTGTAGTAATTCAGATCATTTTTAAAGTGGCTGTTATCAATTCTTCAGTGTCCAAGAGCACTTTTGTAGTGACTGAGATCGCTTCTTAAGTGGCTGACATCAGTCTGCTAGTGTCAAAGATTACTTTTGTACCGACTGAGGTAACTTTTAAAGTGATTGTAATCACTTCTTCTGTGGCCAAGATCACTTTGGCAGTGGATGAGATGACTTTCAAAGTGGTTATTATCAATTATCCAGTGGTCAAGATCACTTTTGTAGTGACTGAAATCACTTTTTCAGTGTTTGACATCAGATTGTTTTTGGCCAAGATCACTTTCGTAGCTGCTGAGATAACTTTTAAAGTTGTTGTAATCACTTCGTCAGTTGTCAAGATCAGTTTTGAAATGGATGGGACAACTTTTAAAGTGGCTGCAGTCACTTCTGTGGTGGCCAAGATCACTTTTGTAGTGGATGAGATAACCTTCAAAGTGTACTGTTCTTAATCTACCCTTCTTTTTTTTAGAAATAAGCATATCCATCCATATCATGCATGTAGTTTAGGTTAGTTCAAGGCTGGTCTGAGGCTAAACCACAAAACTATGATAGGCCTATGCCATATTATCTTCTGATCTAATTGTACAGTAATTTAACAAAAATGGTTGTGATCATTTTCTAATATGTTGGAAACGCTGTTAGTGTTTTTTAAACATAGTAGATCAATCTTAAAATATCTTAATTGTGATCACTAACTCACAGAATCCTTTAACTGTTCAGTTATCAACGATAGGCGTATTGAGCGACCTTACAAGTAAAATATTTTTTTCAGTAATGACGGCACTAATTTGCATACTATTTTTACTGCAACACATCAGATCACTCCGAGCATGGTTTGACCCTGAAAACATAGGTGTAGATACCATTTTTGTTGCGTGATCTGGGATATTGACCAAGCCAGAAATAGATATATATTTTTCTGCTAACTTGCATAGGGGCCTACTATTTTTTCTGAAACACATCAGATTACTCTAAAAACAGTTTTGTTGTCTTCTTTGACCCTCAAAATATGGATGTAGACACCATTATTATATCGTTATCTGTGGTATTGACCGAGCTATAATTAAATATACATTTTTCGATAATGGCGGTACAAATTTGTATAGAAATGACACGTGGGACCTATTTCCAGCTTGCAGCTGGCTAACATAGCTAACCATTTTCTACGGGGTTTTTACAAGCTCGATACACCAAATAGAAGTATATTTCCGTGGGTGCACGGGAACCCTCGCAAATATACTTAATCCCACTAGACTACACGTGTCGGCCCTGAGTCGCTTGAAATATGGTAATTACGGCATACAAATATACAATTCTTCGTTTTAAGGTATTCTATGCTAGCTAATATATCGATTTCTTGGTACAACACCAGCAACTGGTAACTTATAAACTGCCGACCACTAATAAAAAAGGCACAGCTTGGAAAACATTCACATTTTGTTTTTTCAAAACCATGTGGTTTTCAAAAATTAATCTAAATTTAGGAACAAAGAGAAAATAAATTAAAAAATAAAACAGTGAGGCTGAAATGATAACATAATTGTGTGTCATCTGATTTGTAATTTTATGTGAAATATATGTTACATAAGGAGTTGTGACAGATTGCTTAGGTTTTTTTTATGCTAGAATATCGCAAATAATGCATTTTTCGGAATAGACAGTACCCTACTTCAAGGTCAGATTACAAAAATCCCTCTAAGCTGCGGCCTTAGCACCATCACTTTTCTGAATCCAGAGATGCTAAGCTTTAATTTGGTATATAACACATAATGTTACTTTTTGTGGCTGGGTACCTCCAAAAATTGACCTGCTCTGCTGCTCCACTATATACAGTAGAACCTGTTATAAACAGCCACTCTTATGAGCAGCCAACCGTCTATGGGAGGCCACTTGGCCATTCCCCAAAATGGCATTATGTATACAAATGAACCTCTTATGAACAACAACCTGTGTTAAAAGGCCACTTTTCCTGTGTCACAAGAGTTGCTGCTCATAGCAGGTTCTTCTGTACATACTAATTTTAAACATCTCTTCCATAATACATGGATCATTTTTTTACATACTATGTTACAGCAAGTTGAAAATAATTCTTACTTGAACTCCAATTCAAAAACAGAGCCTCCGCTATCACTGCAGATGGCTATAGTCAAGTCATCTGTAAACTGTAATGAACAATATTCACATCATTTAAGGCCACAACAATTTCATCTTTAGCTTAGTGTCCCTCGATATTGCGAGCAATTCAAAAACAAAACAAATTGGCCCAATCACCTTCAAAATTACAAAAAAACATATATTAATCAATCCAAACAGCCTGCATCATACACGGATCAAAAAAATTGTTTTATTATATCACATTTTCAGGACAAATGTCCAATGAAGTTAAGGTCAAATTGGTGTGTCGTAAGCTCACATTATATAAGATTGATATTTAGATATTTGTTTGATTAAAACTTTTGTACTGTGAAGATTGAAGAAAAAGACCTGGAACGAAGTGGTGGTAGGCTGGAAAGATTTATTTATCCAGGACCATGACAGCTGTCATGGTCCTGGATAAATACATCTTTCCAGCCTACCAATCTTCAGACTGCAACCGGACCGGACCCGTATACAAATTGTATCCGAAGTGGAACACAGGCGCTGTCCCGCTGGCTTCAATTTTCATATTTCTTCAACTTTTGTACTGTATGTAACCTAAAATTATTATTAGTAAAAATAAATATTCATGTGTAGGCCTATATACATGTATATATAGGTGAACTACTCACCTTAACATGTAATATAGCTGTACCGGGAGGGTGAGCATCGGTGATTGTTCTCAGTAATTTACCATTTGTAAGATCCCACATTGTAATCTGGAGTTAATTTAGAAAACAACTGTCATTTCAAATTCAATCGTACAACCTTGACCAAATCCTTTCTAGAATTTACAGGGAAAAATTTGTTCAGTATCGCATAGCAAAAAGCTATGCAATTCTGCTCATTTGCTAATCAAATTTGTAATTGATTAGCAAAATATTTATACATCAATGATAAGAATGCCTAGGAAGTTACAACTCCGAAGAGAAAATTGCTAATCAAATTTTTTCAAACAAATTTTTCCCTGATTTAAAAAACTTGTGATTCTATAAATTGATTTACAGAAATGGATTCTGACAGAAAATTGCTACTTAATTGTGTTAATTGAAGAAAACTGGGCTCCTACAAGCGAAATGTTACAGGTGGAAACTCAATAGTCAATACAAGCTGAGTTTACAGACGTGAATTATAACACCTACTAGTAAATTGAGGGTTATGTTCATGTGGGTAGAACATAATAGTTTAACAGCATACAGTATAGATTGAACTGCTGTCGGTTTTATGTTTTTCTCAAGGTGTCGACAAACGTCAAACTCACACAGACTATACTGTGTGAAGTAACCCTTAGATCTCTGATCTATAATGGTGTAGACATGGTGTAGACAAACGTCAAACTCACATAGACTATACTGTGTGAAGTAACCCTTAGATCTCTGGTCTATAATGGTGTAGACATGGTGTAGACAAACGTCAAACTCACATAGACTATACTGTGTGAAGTAACCCTTAGATCTCTGGTCTATAATGGTGTAGACATGGTGTAGACAAACGTCAAACTCACACAGACTATACTGTGTGAAGTAACCTTTAGATCTCTGATCTATAATGGTGTAGACATGGTGTAGACAAACGTCAAACTCACACAGACTATACTGTGTGAAGTAACCCTTAGATCTCTGATCTATAATGGTGTAGACATGGTGTAGACAAACGTCAAACTCACATAGACTATACTGTGTGAAGTAACCCTTAGATCTCTGGTCTATAATGGTGTAGACATGGTGTAGACAAACGTCAAACTCACATAGACTATACTGTGTGGAGTAACCCTTAGATCTCTGGTCTATAATGGTGTAGACATGGTGTAGACAAACGTCAAACTCACATAGACTATACTGTGTGAAGTAACCCTTAGATCTCTGGTCTATAATGGTGTAGACATGGTGTAGACAAACATCAAACTCACATAGACTATACTGTGTGAAGTAACCCTTAGATCTCTGATCTATAATGGTGCAGACATGGTGTAGACAAACGTCAAGCTCACACAGACTATACTGTGTGAAGTAACCCTTAGATCTCTGATCTATAATGGTGTAGACATGGAGTAGACAAACGTCAAGCTCACACAGACTATACTGTGTGAAGTAACCCTTAGATCTCTGATCTATAATGGTGTAGACATGGTGTAGACAAACATCAAACTCACACAGACTATACTGTGTGAAGTAACCCTTAGATCTCTGATCTATAATGGTGTAGACATAGTGTAGACAAACGTCAAACTCACACAGACTATACTGTGTGAAGTAACCCTTAGATCTCTGATCTATAATGGTGTAGACATAGTGTAGACAAACGTCAAACTCACACAGACTATACTGTGTGAAGTAACCCTTAGATCTCTGATCTATAATGGTGTAGACATGGTGTAGACAAACGTCAAGCTCACATAGACTATACTGTGTGAAGTAACCCTTAGATCTCTGATCTATAATGGTGTAGACATGGTGTAGACAAACGTCAAACTCACACAGACTATACTGTGTGAAGTAACCCTTAGATCTCTGATCTATAATGGTGTAGACATGGTGTAGACAAACGTCAAACTCACACAGACTATACTGTGTGAAGTAACCCTTAGATCTCTGATCTATAATGGTGTAGACATGGTGTAGACAAACATCAAACTCACACAGACTATACTGTGTGAAGTAACCCTTAGATCTCTGATCTATAATGGTGTAGACATGGTGTAGACAAACGTCAAACTCACACAGACTATACTGTGTGAAGTAACCCTTAGATCTCTGATCTATAATGGTGTAGACATGGTGTAGACAAACGTCAAACTCACACAGACTATACTGTGTGAAGTAACCCTTAGATCTCTGGTCTATAAATTTACATTTTCAGTCACTTAAAGGGACAGTCCGAGGCTAAAATCATCAAAAAATCGATGATTTTATTTTAGCTACTTAATATGACCATATGATGTAAAAATGTCCATAGACTAGAACTGCAAAAGTTTTAAAATTTTTGTGAAGCGCATTCACCAGTTAGGCTAGATATAGAGACAAAATTCCTGATTTCTAATTTTTGACAACCATGTTATAAATTAGAAATACGGGCAGAAAAATTTAAAAACTTTTGCAGTTCTAGTCTAACAATGCTTACAATGCTGAACTATTTTTGCATAAATTATGGAAACCAAAGGTGTTTTTTTTCAATTTTAAATCATCATAAATGTGTATCTATGTTATGGGTCTACAGCCATTATAAATTGTTCAATTTTTTCAGCGTTTGGACCATCTTTAGACATCAGAGAATCTGACGTAAAAATGTTCTGGGGCCGTATTCTCGTGACGATCACCTAACTTTAGGCTTTTTCCGCAACTTAAAAATGCGGAACTCCGTATATCGCTATTCTCAAACTATTTGCGGAAAACTGTAGTTGTGGAGTTCCGCATCCTAACTTTTATGCAAAACACATCATTTTTTCCTAGAATTCAGGGCACCCAAATTCTTTCCGTAACTTTTACCTATAACTTAGGTGAGTTCCGCATCGTAGAATTACCGAGGATAGCACTTACGGAAAAAACCCAAAGATGGGGAAATATTTGTCGAAATTTTAAAAATCTACGATGCGGAACTCCGTGAATGGTCACGAGAATACGGCCCCTGATGTATAAAGACAGTTCCCACACTGAAAAGGTTGAACTGAAACACAATTTCATTCAAGTGACTGAAAATACAAAGACTTGTATATCAGTGTCAGAAATTTTGAACACATTTCGCTTGCACAAAATGATTAGTAGGTCGTTAGTAACTCTCATCTCACCTGTCCCCGAGCAAATCCACACAGTAAACGACTGCAATCACGATTAAAACTGAGTGCCGACACAGCTCCATACTGAGTACCTACAGCTGTGCTACCTAGACACCACTTGAGAACTTGCTGGGGATCTAGCAACAGAAACAGGCAAATAAATTGCGTGAGTTACATGTTTGTTCCTACATTAATGTGCATATGGCACATAAAAAATATCGAAAAAAAGCTCTGGTTTGTTCTATTTTACAATTCAGTTGAAAAAAACATTGGTCCTTGAATAAAGTTTTTTCAAAATTGTCTCTGTTGCAAAGGTTTTAACCATTGTCTGGTTAAATATATTATCAGTGAAAATTTCATTCGTTTTTCAAGTCCTATTTGATGATTACATTTCCTTCAAATGATTACAAAATATCGAAGGACGGGTTTTAGTCTGAAACTCACCAAACACCAGAACTAGACCATGGGATGTTCCAACGGATATCAGTGATGATACAGCCTGTATACAAAAAAGACGATATAATAAAAAATAGAAAATCCAAGCCAAATAAATTGTTGAAATTTCAATGTATGAGAACCATGAGAAATTAAGTTTGCCTTATAGCTTGAGACTTACCAGAGCAGTCAGCATTCCAGCATCCACTCGATCCTGGTAAAAAATAATATACAATATCTTAAAGAAATATATCTGAGTGATGATTTTTTAACACAGATGTTTAGCTGCTACCACAATTATCAAATTGAAGCTCAAATAATCCAGATTTTAATGTTAATGGATTGTGACACACAGTGTTATATAGGATTGGGCTAACAGGATGTGTAAACAAATTTCAGGGTGTGTAACAGGGTGTATAACAACCCCTTTACTATAGGCAGGAGAGTTTTGACAGGGCGTGGTAGTAAATTCTAGGGTGTGCTGCAATGGTTTTGGGCGTGCAAAACACGCCCACATGCCCTGTTAGCTAACAGTGTTCTGACATTTTCTACAGAATTTATTTTGTTGAAAATATGACATACATCCTTTTGGTGTTGTCAGAGCTCTGTGCACTTCTGACTACAGAATGCTCTGGGAAATGCATTAAATGAAGCTATTGTTTGAAGACTTTGAACATAAACAACCACAAAGACTGTCAGAGTGACTTTTTTATGTCAGCACTTAAAAATTCAATCAGGGTGACACTACTTTTGTTGTCAGCATTTTTAAAACTTTTGTCAAAAGGCGATGTCATGTCGACAAAACAGAAGCGCTGCTCTCGCAGGTAAACAGGTTAAGGAGAAATCAGCCATGCTCACATACTCGTAACCAGATGAATATATTCAGCCAACATACTCACAGCAGCAGACATAGTTTGTGCCGAGATTCCCTTCAAAACAACATGCCTCAGAATAGCTCCATGGTGTGCATATCTAATGCCTTTCTTTTGCCTGCTGGAAAAATAAAATCATATGATTTGTAATAGGAAGCTGTATGTGGAATGGATGTAACCGCATAGTAAAATTGTAATCCCTAAGTTTCAATGTTTACTTGGGGGATAATGTCTTTTAAATGCAAATTCAATAGTATGTTTATCATACCTTGTTTTTCTATATTGTCAGCTAGTATCTTTCATTCATTTGAAGGTGGAATTTTCCAGAAATGCAATCACTTTGATGTGTGAAAAATTAAAATTTTCAATTAATCAATTGTACAGCCACAATTTATATTATCAATTTCAGTGGCAGTTAATTTTGTTTGAATCTTGCTTTCAAGAAAACAATACAATCTGTTATAAATACCATCCCTGTGGTCATGGTTATCCCTTAAAGTGTTATTCATCACTATATAGTCATTACCATCCCTGTGATCATGGTTATCACTTAAAGTGTTATTCATCACTATATAGTCATTACCATCCCTGTGATCATGGTTATCACTTAAAGTGTTATTCATCACTATATAGTCAATACCATCCCTGTGATCATGGTTATCCCTTAAAGTGCTATTCATCACTATATAGTCAATACCATCCCTGTGATCATGGTTATCACTTAAAGTGCTATTCATCACTATATAGTCATTACCATCCCTGTGATCATGGTTATCCCTTAAAGTGTTATTCATCACTATATAGTCATTACCATCCCTGTGATCATGGTTATCCCTTAAAGTGCTATTCATCACTATATAGTCATTACCATCCCTGTGATCATGGTTATCACTTAAAATGTTATTCATCACTATATAGTCATTACCATCCCTGTGATCATGGTTATCCCTTAAAGTGTTATTCATCACTATATAGTCATTACCATCCCTGTGATGATGGTTATCACTTAAAGTGTTATTCATCACTATATAGTCATTACCATCCCTGTGATCATGGTTATCACTTAAAGTGTTATTCATCACTATATAGTCATTACCATCCCTGTGATCATGGTTATCACTTAAAGTGTTATTCATCACTATATAGTCATTACCATCCCTGTGATCATGGTTATCACTTAAAGTGTTATTCATCACTATATAGTCATTACCATCCCTGTGATCATGGTTATCACTTAAAGTGCTATTCATCACTATATAGTCATTACCATCCCTGTGATCATGGTTATCCCTTAAAGTGTTATTCATCACTATATAGTCATTACCATCCCTGTGATCATGGTTATCCCTTAAAGTGCTATTCATCACTATATAGTCATTACCATCCCTGTGATCATGGTTATCCCTTAAAGTGTTATTCATCACTATATAGTCATTACCATCCCTGTGATCATGGTTATCCCTTAAAGTGCTATTCATCACTATATAGTCATTACCATCCCTGTGATCATGGTTATCACTTAAAGTGTTATTCATCACTATATAGTCATTACCATCCCTGTGATCATGGTTATC
Organism: Flabesymbios commensalis; assembly: GCA_964017125.1. Taxonomy (NCBI): domain Eukaryota; kingdom Metazoa; phylum Annelida; class Polychaeta; order Terebellida; family Flabelligeridae; genus Flabesymbios; species Flabesymbios commensalis. Next base: position 13,949,736 of record OZ024903.1, read on the forward strand.
CCTTAAAGTGTTATTCATCACTATATAGTCATTACCATCCCTGTGATCATGGTTATCACTTAAAGTGTTATTCATCACTATATAGTCATTACCATCCCTGTGATCATGGTTATCACTTAAAGTGCTATTCATCACTATATAGTCATTACCATCCCTGTGATCATGGTTATCACTTAAAGTGTTATTCATCACTATATAGTCATTACCATCCCTGTGATCATGGTTATCCCTTAAAGTGTTATTCATCACTATATAGTCATTACCATCCCTGTGATCATGGTTATCACTTAAAGTGCTATTCATCACTATATAGTCATTACCATCCCTGTGATCATGGTTATCACTTAAAGTGCTATTCATCACTATATAGTCATTACCATCCCTGTGATCATGGTTATCACTTAAAGTGCTATTCATCACTATATAGTCATTACCATCCCTGTGATCATGGTTATCCCTTAAAGTACTATTCATCACTATATATTCATTTTTATCTGCTTCATTAGCCAATCGAATTTCATTTATGTGGAACAAAATTATGGCTTAAACATCAAGATTGATAAATATTTGGTCTCAAATTAAACAAATATGAGTAATTTTCAGCCACTTAAAGTAGTGGGTGAAGGTAACGAGACAAAACTTCAAGTGGCTGAATATTTAAATGATATAATTTAGCACTTTGAGGGTTTAGTAGTTGCTAACAATTCTCTGTTCTTCGTATTGTAAATCACATAGCGTCGGCCTAATGTTGAGACCTTGTATATATCGATACATGTCTGTATGAATGGACGAAAGCTATCTTAGTGGAGTATAATAACCATGACCATGGGTTGTATTATATAGGGGGACTGTATCTTCACAGATATTTTTAATTTTTTTCATAACCAGTTCCATTCTTTTCACTATCAAGTATTATGAATTTGTGAACTGGTCAGTCGTGTGTACAATATTTACTGAACAGTGGTTTAACCCTTTACCTGCTCAGTTAACTGATATAAATTTTAAAACGACTTTAATCTTGATCAGCAGGCAAAGGGTTAATTATGTCTTGTTATGATATTGCACCAACATCAAACCTCCATAATTCACACAGAACCGTTCGCTGTTAAAACTGTAAACATGTTATGCCTCCATAAGAACCTTCACTGTGTTAATACAAACTAATACATCTAGTGAAAACTTTTTTGTGATATGATTTAGCATATATGTTGCTTTCAATGTTTGAATTGCTCTTTGAAATGTCCAGCTTCTAATGCTGACTAAATATTTGTAAAAATAGACGTCTCTCAAATTAAATTGGTTGATCAACTAATCATCTACTACAAAATATTTGACCATTTTGTGTGACATTTTATTTTTTCTTGATCTGTGTAAATATCCTGCCGTGCCTAGTGGCACAAGGGTTAATATAATACACTGTACCTTTTCTTTGGAGTGGCTTGACTTTCTACGGAGGATATGGATGCAGTCTCCCCAGCATCTCCTTGAAGCAGAAGATCTTGTGATAGTTCATCTTCTGCGAATCCCCCATCATCTTCTGGCTAAAATAATATTATATAAATATGTCTTAGAAAAAAAATTGGTATTTGAAAAACAGCAAACTAATGCTGTAAAATTCAGAGATAAGGTTCAAATAACAGTATTTAAAAAAGCTACTTGTACAATATTAGTCACACGTCAAAATTATGTGAGTATTGTGATGCATTATACATGTTATAAGAATTATTCAAATATCAGTGAGTAATGTGAAGCATTATAGGAATTATTCAAATATCAGTGAGTAATGTGAAGCATTATAAGAATTATTCAAATATCATTTATCACGGTCTATGGAAATAAAACCTTATAGCTATCTTTAATTTATATTTTTTGCATTTGAATGAGCCAAATATTATTTGGAGCACTGGCAAATGAGCATGTCATGAAAAATGTTACTAAAAACTATGGAGCTTTAAAAGATAATCATTTTACATCAGTCATAAAGCGAGAACTTTAAGAATTTACATGATTAGGTCTTACCTCATTAAGTATACTTTCTAAAGTAGGAGGATTATCCACTGGGGGTATATCAAATTCTTCATCATCAAGCTGCAATGAGAATGATTTAATATCAATATTCGAATAACAACAGGAATGTTGTTTCCAGACTCTGTCATAATTTAAACATAGTTCTTAAGAATAGATATCTACATGTATCAGAGTCTGTTTTTGTTCTTTGGTGTTTTCCAGAAGTAGGGTTGCTGCTCTTATATGTTCAATAGGGACCTAGAAATTATGAGAAGTGTAAGGCGTTTCAATTGATTCATATTTTTATAATTTTACTGAGCAAATTTAGGTTTGTTGCCCAAGTGGCAACTTTGGGAAACTTTTTCATTGGCATAATTATATAATTAACATTATCAGCTTAATCTGCAATGTTATGATTTAAGGTCAGCAAACGTACGTGGTTGCTGTTCTGATTTATCAATTTATACATGCAATATACCATATGAAAACTTAAAGTAATTAAATTCACGTTTTAATGATGTATTGCATGATGCATTCGATTAAAGGGTTATCTCAACAAATACGTTAATACATGTTTTTTATTACAAATAAAATCAAAATTGACAACAAAACAAGCTAGTTCACATGGTCAATGGAAACAACTAAATAAAACATAATTATTGGCCATATCTATATTTGACTTATGTTTTCTGAACCCAGATGTGTATTTGCTTAAAACTCAGTGGTATTTAGATTTGTATACATGACATATATGTTTAAATGCGAGAATATTGCAGCCTTTTTTTTGAAAATATGTGTATTTAGCCAGGGCTGAAATATGAAAGATTGGACTTTACTCGACATTTGAGTGCAAATTATTTTATCCGCTTGTTTTTGCATAATTTTAGCGTGCTGAATAAGAATATGTTGGTAAACATTCTATCTTTGGTGTCATCCACCTTCAAATAAGCAAAACAAAAATTACCCGCCAAAACCACATCTGTTCCATATTTTTGTTACATATTATTGCACGATTTCTGGTTTCAGTATGATTTAGAGTTGATAAATTTATGTCTCATGTTTTTTACCAAAATGACCTTTATTTGAACTTCAAGTTCAAAATGTTTACCGCCAACACACAAATAACAGCTGTTTTTTATGCACGTGAACTATAATATCATAAATAACAATTGTTTAAACATGTTAAAGGAAAACTAAACAAGTGCAAACCTGAGGGATTTGGTAACTGCAACGATTTTCCTGAGAAACAAAGCAATTCAAAAAATGGCCCGATATCCTCAAAAAAATAACCACTTCCGCAGATCATGCCCATAAACATGATAAATGCAATTGTAAGGTTAGAAGTCCTTTAGTTAAAAACTTTTTACATTAGCGTACAGAAACCGTCAATTTTAGCTGATTTTCTTGTGTTTTTTGGGCAACAAGAGGGCCGATAATGGGCCGATTCTCGTGAAAAACTAATCAGGTCTGGCCCTAACCCCCATGAGTGTAAGTGCCAGGTTAGAAGTTGATTGGTCAAAAACGTTTCACATTAGCGTCCGGAAACCTTAATTTTAGCTGATTCTCTTATGTTTTTTGGCCACCAGAGGGCTTATAATAAGCCGATTTTTGTGAAAAATTAATCAGGTCTGGTCCTAACCCCCATGAGTGTTAGTGCCAGGCTATAAGTTGATTAGTCGAAAACTTTTCACATTAGCGTCTGGAAACCTCAATTTTGGCTGATTTTCCTATGTTTTTTGGCCACCAGAGGGCGGATAATGGGCCAATTTTCCTGAAAAACTAATCAGGTCTGGCCCCAACCCCCATGAGTGTTACTGCCAGGTAAAAGTTGATTGGGCAAAAAATCATTAGGCATAATCTAAAGCTTTAATAATGATGTCAATTATGACGACCAGATAAGTTTAATAGCATGATGTTGTGGATGACGTAGACATAAATCCATTAGGCCTATCAGTGACAGCCTCGCTGGATGTGAATAAGCTAACACCAGCAAACACAAGGTGTTGGGCACGTGCTGGTTTATTGTCATAACTGTGGCATCTGGGACATCAACCCGGCACGTTATTTTCTGTGAATATTATATGTTACATTCTAACATATGCCAGCATGCGTCATTGCCTAACCATCGCCGTCTTAATTTGGGGACTGTGTGAAAGATTCTGACACACTATGCTCACTTATCCAGTTATTCCGGCAAACATGGGACGTTCAACTAAGATTTAATGCTGGGCCGACGCCGCAGATGATGGGCCAACATTATGTCAAGGTGTTTGCAGGGTTAGCCAGCTAATACTTACACACACCACGTGCCAGCTGATGACGGCACATGCACCTGTTGTTTACATGGCTACCTTTGGTGTTGCATTTGAGAATGTGGATCCGACACACTAGCACAGTACTCTAGGTAGTACTCAGAAGTTCTTGTTACGCCAAGATATTTATCGTTGTTTACTCTGTTTAAATTAAGATCATGCATACTTTAGTTAAATAAGATTGGTTGTTTACTGCGGGTGAATGTCAGTTCCTCGCATTTACTTGGATTAAAACTCATTAGCCACCTTTTGTGTTAACTTATTCATATCATTCTGGATTATGTGACAGTCATCCACAGAAATCACTTCATACTACAAAATTGCATCATCAGCAGAAGAGAGAGAGTGGGGCAGGTCGTTTAAAAACATCAGAAACAATATTGGTACAAGGACCGAGCCTTGTGGCACACCTGATGTGACATCAACAGTTCCAGAAACAACCTCCTCAAGGACAACATGCTGTGTGTGATTAGACAGAAAATAATTTATCCATGCCAATGTGCTACCTGTAATCCCGGGCTGAAAAATCCCACGATTTTGATTTGGCATTTCGTTTCATTTTCAGTCACGTTGGGGCTTGGTTGCCGGTACATCATGTACATCACAGGGCTTACACGGTGCAGGGAGCTTTCCCAGAAAATAAAAATGAGTGCTTAGAAATAGAATGGCTCAATGGTAGGTACATCACAAAAAGTCATTTTGATGTTTTTTTCATGTTTTGTTCAGGATTTATGTGAGTTTGTGAGACACCAGTTTTGCGATTAAAGACATATTTTGCTCTGTTTTTTTTTTTTTTTGCTCACTATTCCTGGTAGAAATAAATTAGGCCATCATCGTGGAATTAAAAGCATTATTTGTTTTGAATGCCACTTTTCAATCATTAGATTTCTTGCAATTAGTTATTACGAAAAATGATGCCAGCTGTCGCCTTTAATTTCATAATTGTTGCAACGAACATTTGAAGAGGTAAGTGAAACAGGCATGCTGTGAGCCCTTCTGATAACTTTTTTACACAGGTGCATTTTTATTTATTTTTGTAATGAAATGCAAAAAAAATGAAAATAGACTATGTCCATTGCCCTATCATGCCTATGAGGAAGTTCTGGAGGCCATCATTAAGGCCGTTTGAATAGAACAATGTAGGAATCTCTAAGAATTGAGTCTGAGATAACCGGGGAAGGCTGCACTAGTTTGCCCATAGTAAAACCTGGGTGAGGTTTTGTTTACCGGCGCTACACTTTCTCATGGGGCACACCGATGGTAAAAATGGAAGTTTTTTAGCCATAAGGATGCAAATTCATCAAATTTTTCTATTTCATCACCCCTTCTTGGACGAGGCAAATTTCTGATTGTTTTGTGCATATCACTGCTATATTTGCTACTGTTACTGTATTGCAGGACACTCATTGGGTGCCCTGCTGTAGGCAATCTAAAAAAAAAACTCTCAATAATTTTCATCTCAGTAGTTTTCTTCAGCTGCTTCAAAAAGTTCAAGTGTCTGGGTGATGTTTTGGATTCTGTATCCCTTTCACAATTTGCAACATTGAGGTCACAACTTTTGGACGTTTTTATAATTTAGCCTGAAAATGAGGTCAAATATTTCTTTTAAAGGTACATGTCAAAATACACTGGACAAGGGTATCCCCAGAATGCAACAGTGGCCACTGGACATTCCACAATGACATATCACCCCACATCCACCGTTATCAGCCAAGATAATAATACTATATGCGTTTCATACACATCGCCGCATTAAGAGCAAGTTCCCAAATCATATAAACTCTATATATTTGAGCGACATCTATGAGGAAATAATTCGCCAATTCTCTTATCATGCTTTACAAAGGCTTTGTGTTGAGACACAAACGGTTGTGTTACCATTGGGGTCTGTAAACAGTTAACCCCCAGCAGTGAGAGCTTTCCTAGCCAACACAGCACACTCACCAAATATTGGTTTAATGTCGGACAACGTCGCAGACGTTTGCTGACAATAAAACAGCATTATATCGATTTCTCATTTGAGTTGTATCTTGTGATCAGTTCAGTCGCTGATATTAATGCCGTCAAAGTGTCCTCTATAGGCTAATGTAGGCCTACATCTGACCGTCCCACGCATGCCCATTTCGCAGTTGTATGATTCTTTTAACAAGGGACAGCATAATTTAATTGGACAATTTTGAAATTTATGTGATGTACAGTAGGCCTACCTATCAAATGTCAATGACAGGATATTTGAACTAATTTGGCAAATATTTTTCATTGTCTTTGCCAACAAGCCTGCCCTGGTCACTCTTTGTAGGTATATTCGATCAGTCATATGATGCTTTTTTTTGTGTTTTTTCAGAATTTATGTGAATTTGTGATACACTGCAATAAAAGACATTTTTTTCTCTGTTTGTTTGTTATTCTTGCTCACTATTACTGGTAGAAATGAAGCCATCATTGTAGAATTAAAAAAGTAATTTGCTTTGAATGGCACTTTTATCACCTTTTCTGGGGGTTCTCATCATTAGATAACTTGCAATTATGAAAAATGGTGCCAGCTCTCGCCTTTAAGTCCATAATTGTTGCAACAAGTGCTTGAAGAGGTAAGTGGAACAGGCCCTTCTGATATTTTTTTTTACGCAGCTAGGTGCCATTTTTAAATTTTTGTAAAAAAATGCAAGAAATAAAAATAAACTATGTCCACTGCCCTATGAGGAAGTTCTGGACATCATTAAGACCGTTTGGACAGAACAATGTGGGCATTTCGAAGAATTGAAATGCCTGCGGAAGGCTGCACTAGTTTGCCCATGGTAAAACCTGGGTGAAGTTTTGTTTGCCTACCCTGCACTTCTCTATTGGGCGCACTGAGGGTAAAAATGGGAGTTTCATGGCTATAAGGATGAGAATCCATCAAAATTTTCTGCTTCAATGACCCCCTCGTGGACTTAGAAAAAAAACAAAAAAACTGGGGCCGGAGGCTATATGCCCAAATTTATGATTGTTATGTGATGTATTTGCTCTGTTGCAGTATTGCGGGGCACTCATTGGGTGCCCTGATGTATCTTAAAACCTGATATATAGCACATCTCAGTAGTTTTATTCAGCTGCTTCAAAAAGTTCGAGTGTCTGGGTGATGTTTTGGCTTCTGTATCCCTGCCGGAATTTGCAAAATTAAGGTCAGAGCTTTTGGATGTTTTTATCATTAGCTCAGATTTTGATCTGGCACAGCATTTTTCTTGCTCAGTGAAAACTGTGGAATGTGGTCAAATATTTATCCTAGCATGTCGGCAGTTACGAAAAAGGGCTCAGCATTATTTTATTGGACAATTTTAAAATTTATTGAATCCACCTACTCTTTGTAATTGTTTCTGACTTTCTGAGACTGAGGGTTATCTACCGGATTATGCCCACCTGGGTATAAACTTCTAAGCCGTGGACCTATGTGGTAAGCTAACACTGAGGTGGGTATAAACTTATATGCCCACCTCTGTGCCAATAAAACAGTGATGTCGGTATAAACTTATATTAACACTTAAGGTGGGTATAATCCGATATAATTATACCGGATTAGGCCCATCTTCAGTCACTTAGATATGGTAGGAGGGCCTAATCCGGTAGTAGTATATAAAGAAATTATTCTACGATCTTTAAACTGTATTGTTATTGATATGCCTGGGGGGAAAAGACCTCCTAGGGAAAAGGGTTTTCTTTTGGGGCCTGAGAATAAACAGCAAATAGGGGCTTGGATAATTTTTTGGGTTAATGGGAAATTTAAAACAATTTAATATTTTTTCCTTGGGAATTAAAGGGTGTATAAGTTTAAGCCCATTTCCCATATGTTATTAACTGGAGGTGGGCCTATTCCGGTAGTAGTACCACTACCGGATTAGGCCCATCTTCAGTCACTTAGATATGGTAGGTGGGCCTAATCCGGTAGTAGTATATAAAGGAAATATTCTACGATTTTGAAACTTTAATGTTATTGATATGCCTTGGGGGAAAAGACCCCCTGGGGAAAAGGGTTTTCTTTTGGGGCCCGGGAATAAACAGCAAATAGGGGCTTGGATAATTTTTGGGGGTAAATGGGAAATTTAAAACAATTGAATGTTTTTGTTATGATTTAAAGGGTGTATAAGTTTAGGCCCACTTCCCATATGTAAGTGACTGAAGGTGGGCCTATTCCGGTAGTAGTACTACTACAGGATTAGGCCCACCTGCCATATCTAAGTGACTGAAGGTGGGTCTAATCCGGTAGTAGTATATAATGGAAATATTCTAAAATCTTTAAACTGTAATGTTATTGATATGCCTTGGGGGAAAAGACCCCCTGGGGAAAAGGGTTTTCTTCTGGGGCCCGGGAATAAATAGCTAGATAGATAGATAGATAGATATTGTTTATTTCAGTGACATGTACATAACAACAAATACATGGGAACATGAAATATTGTTAAATGAAGTACCCAGCCCTCGAGGACTTATTAGTCACTATACATACATAATATATACAAAGGTGCAGTATAAGCTTGAAAAATAATAATAATAATAAAAAGCAAAACAATATAATGCGTGCTAGTTAAATAAGGCATGTTGCCGTTTATACCAGGCATTTGAAATGAAATCAGCTACACATTTAACAAATTTATCATTCATTAAAAACGTTAATAAATCAATTCCTGACATGGCTGAAATATTTACTACAGTGGGTTCGATCGAATTAATATTATGAAAAAGTGTATCTCTATAAGCTTACTATAAAAATTGCAGGTACATAAAAAATGAATTTCGTCTTCTATTGCGTTTTCGTCACAAAAAGTACAATATCTTTCATTACTAGGGATCTGTCGATATCGTCCTGTCTCTGTTGCCAATGGTAAAACGCCACATCTAAATTGACTCACTAATGATCTTTTGCTCTTAGGTAAAAGGGAAGACACATACAATTCTGTTTGATATACTAATTTGAATTTTACAAAAGTTCTTAATTTTGGCTTGGAAGCTATGGTGTTTCTCCATTCTGTTTGTTCTTTCTGTCTAATTTTATCCATTACAACAGAGACAGGAATATGTGTGTAATTATTTGTATTAATGTTAAAGTCTTCTGACAGTGATATTATTTTTTTAATCCAACCGCCGTTGTTATGTATCAGATTTTTTAAAAGTTTAAAAGGCAGCCTTGATTGTTCCATTTTAATAATGCGGTTCCATAATTTAACAATTTTTATTATGTGTCTACATGAAGGTGATGTCCATCCCATGTCCCCTTGCATAGCACAAATTGGTGTTTTTGGTCCCAAGCCTAAAAAGAAACGTATCGCCCTATTTTGTAATTTATCTGACTGTTCAAACTTTCTAATTCCCCAAATTCCTGCAAAATAATCAGATATAGGTACCACCATAGAATTATATAATTGTGTGTATGTTCTATATCCAACATCTTTCATTGATTTAAACCTCGAAATACATGATCCTAATGATCTTCCTGCTCTACTGTTTAAATCGTTTATACTTAATTTGAGGTCCATGTTTTCGTTAAAAATAAAACCGAGGTACATATATTCAGAAACTATGTCCAGTTTATTCCGCCCTTCTTTAAAATTAAATGTTGTTTTATTTACAAATCTTTTTCTAAAATGAACAATTTTTGATTTACCGGCATTGATACGAATGTGCCATTTCTGACACCAAGAACTTACGCAGTTAAGCAATTCCTGCAAGTCTGCTTCACTTTCAGCTATTAACGCTAAGTCGTCCGCGTATAGAAGATGAGATAATATTATATCCGGACCGATATGTACACCAACATTAAGAGTTTTTAGCTCGTTCGATAAATCATTTATAAAAATATTAAAAAGAGTCGGGGATAAATTATCCCCCTGTCGGACTCCCGATATAGTGTTAAAAGAGCTAGATAATATATTATTAAGCTTCACACACGAAGATGTTTGACAATATAAAGATTTTATAGCAAAATAAAATTTTCCATCAATACCGTTCATAATGAGTTTATAGAGCAATAAGTCACGGTTTATCCAGTCGAATGCTTTTTCAAAATCAATGAAGGAGACGTAGGTTGATTTTCGCTGATCAATTCGATCTTGTATAAGATTAGTGAGGACGAATGCATGGTCTTCGCATGATCTTCCTTTTCTAAATCCGTTCTGTTCTTCACATAGAACCCCGCATGTTTCTAAGTATTCGGATAGGCGTGAATTTAAAATTGACGAGTAAACTTTAGATACAGTCGATAACAAGCTTATACCTCTGTAGTTTAATGGTGTAAAAATATCTTTATCTCTACCTTTAGGTATCGGCGTGATTACCGCCTGTCGCCATATGGATGGTACGACACCTTGTTCAAAACATTTTGCTACAATGGCCCAAAGTAGAGTTAAAAATGCAGGTTCTTTTAAAACATAATTTGGTATACCATCGATTCCGCATGCTTTGTTATTTTTTAATCCCTTTATTGCTTTTTCGACTTCATGAAAACCTATTTTTTCGTTTAGGAAATATATACTATCATTTGATTGTTTCATTTCACATTCAATACGGGACACATGTTCTTTGCATCTATCCCTAAATTCGACATCGATATCTCCATTAACTTCAGATGGATTATTATACAGGGAACTGAATTCACTGGCCCATACATCTAACACCTCGGATGGTTCAGTCACAAATGTATCCCCTTTGCGAACTTTACACGGTATATTTTTATTTCTTTTCGGGACAAGGTTGTTTACCAGTTTCCAAAACTCAGTTGGATTGTTCCCCTTAAAGTGATCGATTTCAGCAATTTTATTTCTATTATAGATACGCTCTTTCTGGCGGAGACTCTTATCAAAGTTGTATCTTGATAATTTAAATTCCTTATGTAAGTTCAACTTAGCCCGATTTGAGCCAGTACATTTCAAGTAAAAATGAAATGAATCGGGCTTTAGGCCACCTTTATGCACATATAGGCTAAACTGGGCCAGGAGAACCTCCTGAGGGGTGAGATGATTGAGATGACACTGTCCTCCAGACACAGGATTCGAAATTCGAGCTCTGGCGGTCTGAGGCCGAGCACGCTACCTCTCGGTCACGGAGGCTCCCCACAATACTAACTTTCACACGTGGATGGGGAAGAAACATTTTTGTTTCTTTCAAACCGCCGAGACCGGGAACCGAACCCCGGACTCTGGCGTGAAAGGCAGCGGTGCTAACCACTACCCTAGGGCCCCCGCCCAGTACATTTCAAGTAACATTTTTCTTTTTCACGCATACATTTCCAAAGATGACCTAATTCGTTATCCCAGTAGGGCTTAGAGTGTTTGTGTCGTCTACGAACACTTCTACGAGAGTCTATTTTTTTATAAAAAATATCCAGCTCTGAAAATATATGTGTACATAAATTATCATACATCTTATCCACATCACACTGTGTTTCTAATATCTTTATATGATCTAATATTTCCTGCGTTTTAGATAGCCATGAGTTATTGTTTATGAATTCATGTTTATCGCCATTGTACATAAATTTAGTGAAGTGACGGGAATTAATATTGTCTGTGTTATTCTGACTCAGGTGGTCCGGTGGTTGGTCACGTCTGACTGGTTCGTCAACTCTTTGTGAATAGCCAGGCAATGATAAGTTAATCCATAACACAGAGTGGTCGGGTGGTTTACTGGATGAGCTTACGTAATGTTGCAGGTTGAACTGCTCTATTAGATCTGTCACTGTATGTACAGCAAAATCATTACAGTTTGACAAGAAATGTTGTTGGGTCAAAATATAATCCACCACTGATCTACCACGATTTGAAATGGATGTATAATTATCTTTCTCTGGTGACACGCGACCATTTACTATACACAACGTCATATCTCTTACAAAGTCAATTAATTTTTCACCATACAGATTTACGGTACATGTATCCATGACATGACGTTCTGGTATATCAGAGTCATCTAATAACGTGTCAATACCGTTTCCACAGCGAGCATTAAGATCTCCACAAATAAATATAGCATCTGCATCATTGTTTATATACAGCTGTGACATTAAATGACCAAAAAATTCTGTACAATTACTCCAAGGTGAACCATCTGGTGGTAAATAACAACTATATACCACAATTATGTGATCTGTAAAAATATGTTTCAATTCAATAGCTAGTATATCCTGAAATGATTTATCAATGACTTTTATTGTGTAGGTGCTAAATAAAGAGTCTTTAACCAGAATACCCACACCACCGGAACCTCTGTTTGCTCTGACATGTATTTTATCTCTGTTAAAACCATACCATGTGTAATTATTAAGTTCAATTCCGCACGAGTCCTTAAAATGTGTCTCACCTAAACAAACAATATCAGCATTACTTTGAGTAATAATCTCACCACGAAGGTTTTTATTTGTCTCCGTCCAGCCGTTGACATTCCATGAAATAATAGTCAAATCTGAGGACTGGGCGTGATCCTAACTGTCTAAGGTCAATGCGGTGTTACTGGTTGACGACCTAGCGCCAACAGGGTCGTTCAACGGGACCGTGGCGGGTGACACGTTTCTTGCGGTTACACTTTGAGCACAAGGACGTTCGTTCTCGTTGTTCCCGGTCAGTTGGTTTTTCTTTGCATGATGTTCTATAGCGGCGGGGGACGAACTTGCCTTGCGTTTCGCTATTTTTTCTTCAGTTTCTTTATCTTGATGATTGATCAGATGTGCCATGATTGTTGAAATCACCTCTACTCTGCCCGTGTTATTCAAGTGAACTCCTGAGTGGTCGTATTTTGAGAACATTCTCTTCGTAGCTGAGCCATCAGTATTAACCAGCGAAGGGGAAGTGTCAATGAACATGGCTTTCTTTGATCTGCGACAAGCCGCTCTCGTGTAGTCATTGAGCGCCACCGTCTCCTCATTGAGATTCTTCAGCTGACGACCAGACCCGCAGCGTGGCGGTACTGAACACATCGCTACTGTCACATCAGGAAGACGTTTTTCTAGTTTGTTCAGTGCTGTACCTGCGTTTAACATAGAATCACTGCCACCACTTTGTGTAATGTCATTAGTGCCTAGATGTAAGACAACCGTTTTTACATTTGATATGTCTATTTCTTTTGATACATCAGTAATTAGACCACCAATCGAAGAAAACGTGGCCCCTGGTACAGCCTTAATGTACACACTGGCAGGGTTGTCGATGTTTGTCAGGTTCGAATCACCAAGTATAAGGGTGTGTGTTGGTGCATTATTAAATTGTCTGGGTTTGTTTTCGTTCAGAAACACGTCGTCCGTCTGTGATTCCGGTTTTAATTGTAATAATCTAGTATCACCGATGACTGGTATAGGTATACCTACATTGATAGTATTAGATGACGCATCCAATTTATTCTTCACCTCTGACTCCGGCAGCTGTTCATCGTGATTGGCGACTCCATCGTTGGACTCACCAGTGTTTTTGGCTGTGCAAGTTGATGATTCTTCTACTTGTCTCCAGCTCTCTTCTTCTTCCTTGGCTTTTCTGGCCTCATTAATTTCATGAAAATAATCACCGAAACGATCCCGCTCGTTCAGCTCAATTCGAGACTCACACTTGCTGCCTTTGTGCCCCTTTCTGACCACAAAATTTACACATAATGTTATTGGTACAGTCTTTTATAACATGGCTAGAACTGAAGCAGCGGTAACACCTACGCTCTATGGCCGGTTTAGCAGGGCATCTGTAATGAGGATGTGTTGTCATCGTACAGTGCTTGCAGCGAGTTCTGTTATTATCGCAGAAAATTCTCACAGTAAATTCTTCTATATCCATTTCTGAGGGGATAATTTCATCTGCATCATATATTGATAAATATCGAGTACCTGATTCTATTTCAGTGTCCTTTATTTTCCCTCTCCACAGACTCTCTGTTACCACTTCTCCACAGGCCGACATTGCCGCCACAACAGAGTCGTCACTGAGCTCAAAGGGTGCGTCTTTAATTGTCACATTTGTAACAAGTTTGCAGGCATCCGACATCAAAACACGTTTATTATTAAAAACAGGTCGATTTGATTTGATCCATTTCTTTGTCTTTTCATCTGCTGTTGTTATTCTGCATTCACTCTCTGTTAGTTGTACAGCTCGTATCGTACTGACGTCCACTCTCTGGAGCTTCAATGCCTCAACCACATCAGATTCGGTAAGTCGGCCTAATCCACGAGTTGAAAACTTCAGCGTCAGTGGCCTCTTAAGTGTTGTTGTGACCATTGTGGCCTGAGCTGTTTACAACCGTCAGTGTGACAAACATACACCTGTCAGGCTGGACTGGCTGTATTGTATATTTGGCCTAATTCAAATACGTCCAAATTTATAAACAGAGTTTTACAGTAACTAAATATACAATAAAATCAATATTTGCATCACCATGAGCAGTGTCCTTTACTCTTCAATACATGCATAAAAACGAACGTTCAAATGCAGAAATATTCGAAGAATATCCAAAAATATGTGCTGCCGGTTTTTACACGTGTGCTCTCTCTGAAATCTAACGCCACAAATAGGGGCTTGGATAATTTTTGGGGGTTAATGGCAAATTTAAATATTGGGTCTTTATTTTTTTCCTTGGGATTTCAAGGGTGTATTAGTTTAGGCCCACTTACAATATGTTTATAATTGAGGGTGGGCCTATTCCGGTAGTAGTACTACTACCGGATTAGGCCTACCTGCGATATCTAAATGAGTGGATAATTGAGAAGTAGTATGTAAAGGGTTATCGTCAACTGAGCAGTAAGGTACAATGTGACTGTGAGTGTTTTTACCTAACACAAAACGTTTAGACAATGTCGGATTAATGTTGACAGGCGTTGTGAGACGCAGGGCCAACATTTAATCATTTATTTATAATAAATGAGACATTACGTTTTACTAAATGACTGAAATGGTAAATATATGACCGTCATTTAGTTATAATAAATGAGATATTACGTTTTGTTAAATGACGCAAATGTTATATAAATATGCCCGTCATTTAGTTATAATAAATGAGACATTACATTTTACTAAATGACGGAAATGTTATATAAATATGACCGTCATTTTGTTATAATAAATGAGACATTACATTTTACTAAATGACGGGAATGTTATATAAATATGACCGTCATTTAGTTATAACAGAGAATGTTTATTGTACCACAATTTCTGGTTAAAATAAATGAAACATTATATTTTACTAAATGACGGGAATGTTATTTATATGACCGTCATTTAGTTATAATAGATGAGACATTATGTTTTACTAAATGACGGGAATGTGAAATATTCTAAAACACTATTGATTTAATTGATGTATATCCCTACTAATCTTTCATTGTCTTTACAGATTTTCACCACTCATAGCATACTGGACAGCCCAGTAACAGACGATATCTGACAGAGCAGACGATTCCACAAATAAATATCTTCTTCTATGGAGCTAGGATTTATTTATGCTCAACCCATTTAAGCTAGTGTATAGGGCACAGTTTGCTGTGTTTTAAGTTGATTAAAATATTCTGTTATCCTCAAATTTCAACAATTTTAGTCTAGTTTCAGAGGCGAGGCTAGGTCACTGGCACTGCTGGTCAAATAATAACGAGCAATAATTGGTGACTTATATTGACGGTAGGCTAGACCTATTGTGTCAGACCTATTCACTATTGCGTCAGATTTTTTTTTGGGGGGGGGGAGGGGGAAGGGAAAGAGTCTAGACTAGTTTTGTTAAAATAATAATGTCTCCCATTAAAATAACTTTGAAATTCAAATGTTGTTGTTTTACTTTGACGATGTTTTATAATAAAAAAAGTACATTTAAATTTTAATATCACTAGACTCAGGTATAGTCTAATGAATAGACCTGTGGGTCTATCTATTTTTTGGAATATCTCTGGTAAACAGCTAGTCTAGTAGGCTATGTATTGATCTATGTTGTCATCATGAAGGAATAGTTTGAGTTGGTCTTGGATGATGTAATTTGTAACGTTAATAAGTTTGATGTAGTCACAGCAATGTGTTGGCCTTTTGAAGATGTAGATGTGTAGGACTTCTAAGTAGACCAGTCCTAGTCTAGTCCTAGGCATTTTAGTATAAGTTTTTTACACAAGATCTAGTTTGTGTCCTAGATTTAATTTATTTGTCTGGGAAACATAGTTTAGCCTTTAGGCCACGGTAAAAGATGTATTAAATATATCCTATGCAATAAATAAGCCAAAGCCCTAAGCCAAGCAAGGTGCCCGGCTAGGAAAGTATTATTTAGGTAAAGTTTAAAAAAAAACATCAAAAAATCATTAATAGTCTAGATTGGACTTAGATTAAATGATAGAAATACTGGAGTGGGTTACATTCAACGTTGGGCTTATTTTGCTATACATGCACAGCTTTTATTATTTGTTTGGACTTAGTGGATCAGACTACACTCACTTTAGCCTACATCTATATAGCGGTAGACTGTATCTAGTAGCAGTGGACAGGGCTCCAGATAACATGCGTATATGAGTAAAATACGCATGTAAAAACAGCAAATACTCATTGATAGAAAATCTGAGGAGTGATATTACTCATAAAAACTATTAAAATACTCATCAAAGTAAAAAAAACCCAGAAAAATGAAACGATTGTTGTATTTTTTACGTGAAGAGAACTATGTGACTGTAAGAAAAAAATGATGTAAATAAAGCTTTCATGTTGTATGAAAAATACTCCTTGTTTATTTCTTATCATATTTCACTCCTCATCACCCATTTCAATGAGTGAAATACTCCTCAAACCAAAAAATTATCTGGAGCTCTGGTGGACTAGCAGTAGTAGACTAGTGCTAGGCTACAGTTAAAGGAGAAGAAAATGAATCATAACCTAATTCGATTGTAGGCATATTATAATTAATCTGATTTAGACTGTTGATTTACTGGAGCACGTTCTCAGACTCTCAACCCTCCTCAACAGACAAACAGACGGTCTGGTAACAGACAAAAACAGGGTGGCTCCGTCATCGGCTATTCTGGTAACAGACTCTAGGCCTGGGGGTCTGGCAACAGTCAAACAGACATGACATGACATGCCTCTCCCCCCCCCCCCCTTCTCATGAACTTCAACATGGCTTTTGCCTCTCAACTCCCTCCCTCAACTTCAACATGGTTCTCGCCCTCAACCCAACCCCCCCCCCCACCATCTTGAACATTCCTCTTGTACCACGACTCCCTCCCATCAACTTGAACATGACCCGCTCCTCAACTCCCTCCCATCGACTTGAACATTACTTTCGTCCCTAAACCTACTCCCTTTAACTTGAACTTGACTCTCGCTCTTCAAGTCCCTAAGAGGAATTTTAACATCTCTCTTGTCTCTCACCCCCCTACCCTCAACTTCAACATGGCTCACAAACACTTCCTTCAAATTCAAATGGCTCTCATCCCTCAGCCCCTTCCTTCAACTCGAACATGGCTTTCACCCTTCAAACAGACAAGCAGTCGGTCTGGCAACATAAATTTTTTTCTGTAGTAGTCTTTACGACTGAGGGTCTGGAAATTCACTCTTGTCCAAAGGCCCACTCCCTTCAACTTGATCCTAACTCTCGCTCTTAAAATCTCTCAAGAGGAATTTTAACAACGCTCTTGTTTCTCATACCTCTATCCATTCCTTAATGTCAACATGGCCCAGAACACCTCCCTTAAACTCAAATGGCTCTGGTCCCTCAGCCCCTCCCTTCAACTTGATCATATGGCTCCCATCCTTCAAATCCCTCTCCTTAATTTTACCATGGGGGTGAGGCATAACCACTGTCACACTGTAGATACGGTGATGGGTATGGGTGTCCATGACATGCAGCATACCATGGCAAGTCTGAGGCAGTCGCAAACCATGGACGCGGATACTCACCTCCTTTGTCGCAATCAATGATGTGATGACAGATCAACAAAAGCCGGTTCCGCCGTCGCCGAGTCTGGCAACAGACTCGAGGGGTTTGGAAACAGACAGACAGTCCGTCGCCGATATGATTTAATTGGGCTGCTCCGCTCGGCAGCGGATCAATGCGGGCTTGTTGAGTGCGACAAGACGCGGTCACTCGTCTTGGTTAGATCACTGCTTCCCGGCATCATCAGCATCACCACAGCGATCAGAGACTCTTCGAAGTTGAGGAGAAGCAGAGGACGAAGGGAGTGGCTGGTCGACAGATTCGTAAAGTGAGGAAGTCGGCTCGGCACTCATGGGTTCTAAGAGATACATTGATCCTTGCTGGGAGTTAGAGAGCGATCGACAAAGTCGAAAGGCCCGGGCAGCCTCACTTGAGGGCTAGCTATCCCAAACAAACAAACAAACAAACATAAGGTCATAGTCTTCACCTGTCAGGAGGGCTAAATACATTGAACCCGGGGTGGGCCTAAACTAGGATATTGCCAGACTGAGTCCGAGTGTGTGTGTGGGGGGGGGGGGAGATCGCAGTGAGTGACTGAAACAGGTTTCTCGGAGAGGACGACACAGCAGGGAGGGAGGCGGATCCCCCTGGCAGAAACCCTATTAGCTACAGCCTCAGCCTGTACAGGCTTATATTGATTACAGGACTGCATTCTGGCGATGCCGATTTGATCGCATACATGATCAGATCATACCAATTTGACAGTGGGCGATAATGCAGGGAAATATATCAGCTGGCTCTAGAGAGCATTTATTGTCAAAAGTTAACTATAATTTCAGCACAATTTTTCAGAGTTATTGAAAAAATACTATAAAACACAAATTGAACTGAATACAACAAAGGTTTATTAACCTCATCTATAGAAATTTCTAAATTTTCTGCCGCTGTCAAAATTTCCTCCACATCATCCGCCATTTTAGACGGAAGTGGGTTTCGCCAGCTCCTGTGAGTGCTGTCCAATCAACGTCCAGCTTAGCGTTGCCACTGGTTACATTGCAGCATCAACCATGTCAACAAACTTTCTCAAACTCTCATGCCAGCCAGTTTGTTCAGAGGAATAATTGTGTCTATCGCTTAAAACTGTTTCATTTCATGCTTTAAAGCTTAAGGTAATTATTTTCAAACAAAGACTAGGTATGTTACGTAGCCCTGTACTTGTGGGACAGAATTAGCGCATGTTTTTCGTTGATTTCTCCGTGAATTGAATTATCAACCGATTTTTGATTTTTCAGGAAAAAGTCAGTGTTTGCAAAAAAACAACTTTTTCCTGAAAAATCAAAAATGTCACTATAACGTTAGTTGCAGTCAACTTCCACCAGCGTTGGGTGTTTTTCGCTGATTTCTCAATCAATTCTGAATCAATTTTCATGAAATTTTGCAAGCCCTTTTTGGCGAGCGTCATAATTCGCAAAAACTACATGTCAAATGGTCTAACTTTTAAACTACATGATATTTTCCCCTGAAATTTTCAGGGCAGGTGCCGTAAGACTAGAAACTAAAGCTTGTCAAATTTCATGAAAATTGGATGAAAATTGCTTGAGCAATGAGCAACTGATGAGCGAAAAACATGCAACGCGAAAGTGACAGACAATCGCTTGATAATAATTGACTGACTGGATACTAAAAAGCTAACTTTCATTTTGGACCATCCTCCACCGTCGGACAGACTATAGCCTGACTACTAGGCCTATAGATCTAGTATAGGCCTAGTCTGTCAGACGGTGGAGAATGGTCCAAAATGAAAGTTAGCTTTTCGGTATCCAGTCAGTCAATTATGAAGGGATTGTCACAAAATTTTGCAACCATTATTATCTAGATCAGAGACTCTAGGCCTATAATTATCTATAGTCATTTGGCAACAACCCTGAATATTGAGTATTTCAAGACAAATGTTAGACCATTTGACATGTAATGCAATTCTGAGAATAAACCGGAACGGAAGTTAGGCCGTGAAGCGTCATAAATAGACATTTACCACATGTCAAATGGTCTAGATAACTTTTGAACTAAACAATATTTTTTTACGAAATTTTCAGGATCGATGCCAAATGACTAGAAAATAGGGTTTACAAAATTTCATGAAAATCGGTTGAGAATTGACTGACTAGATACCGAGAAGCTAACTTTCATTTTGAACCATCCTCCACCTTCGGACAGACTATATAGCCTAGGTCTAGGCCTACAGGCTAGTCTGTTTCACCAGGTCCTAGGAGTAGCCTTTTTTCAATTTGCTCAGTCGCTCTTTAAAAAATTTTAGCAATTTTTTTCTCAGATCATTTTTGCATTTTCCCCTAAGTTGCCTAATATCCCTGAAAAATTGGGGCAATTTTGTTGTGTATTTTGTAAGTTAGACCATTTCGGCATTTGCCTCGACATGTAATAGAATTCTTGTTTCACGGTAATGGTGTTAAAGAGAGCTGTAATTTTGAAAATTTATCACATGGTAAATGGTCTAACTTCGCTGATACACAAAAATAATCCACACAATTTTTAGGGATGTAGGGGGAAGATGTAAAAATGATCCCAGAATTTTTTTTTTAAAGAGCGAGCGAGCAAATTCGAAAAAGGCAACTCTAGGATCTGGTGAAACAGACTGTAGGCCTAACACTAAACAAGTAACAGTTAGCCTGACTAGGTCTAGTCTGACTAGATGTAAGGACTAACGTTACTCGTTAGAACTCAAGTCTCAACTGTCTGAGTCAGTGGGTGGGCATGACAATGTCAATGACAACTGATTTTAGAATTAACTTTTAACCAGGGCTAGACACTAACTGATTAAATCTTCTTGCCCTTCGGGCAAGAAGATTTGGGGTACTTGCCCCCAAAATTTATCACTTGCCCGACTTGCCACTGACATGCGTTGTTTGTTGTGACATTCGCTGAAATTTAAAATGCTGCAAATTGAAGCTATTGTCCAGGGGGCCACTGGCTGTAATTTTTTACTTGCCCTCACCTAGAATCAGTTGCCCCGGGCAATCGGGCAACCGTTAGTGTCGAGCCCTGTTAACATGATTATGATTAGCTGATTATCATTAGATCTAACGACTTTAGAAGCTAACATACGGTTGGGTGAGGCCTAGTCTGCCCTAGATTAGATAGTCTAACTTCAGGCCCTGACTGGCCTGAGCCTACACAGGCTGCAGGCAGTGCAGTCTCTGTTGGTCGCTGTTTACTTTAGTCTAATATTTGTTAACAAAATCATTTTTCTTCGCCCAACATTGTCATTGGCATTGCAACAGTCCAGCAATTCCTTAAAATTTGGTGGAAATTTGTTGTGAATTATTATAACTATTACGGAAGCTAGACCATAGACCAGATAAAATTTCTAAATGACAGCTCTTTATAATTTCACCATTAGGCTACCGTAAAACAGGAAATATATTGCATGCCAAATCATGGCAAATAGTTTAATTTACATTAAATGCACAACAAAATTCCACAACATTTTCAGGGATGTTGGGGGCAGATGAAAAAATGCTCAGAGAAATGTTCCAATATGTCTAATTTTTCAGCTATAGAATATTTTTTGATGAAAATTTCAGAATATTCGGCGGTTGACACGAAAATAGTCCTTGCGAAATTTCATGAAAACCTGTTAACACTCGGTGGTGAAAAAATTGCGAAATTTGACTAGACCTCTAAGGCTTTATATTAAATATTTCAAAAGTTAGACCATGCTAGGGTGTAAATTACCTACCCTGGATACAAACTACCGGTCTTGGCGCGGATTTTAATCCTTCACTGTGTCAAGTGGTCTAACTTTAGAAGTAATGCAGGTACAGTATAACCTGCTTGTGACACAGGAAAAGTGGCCTTTTTTAAGGCACGTGGCTGCTCATTGGAGGTTCATTTGTATACAAAATAACATATTAGGGAATGAACAAGTGGCCTCCCATAGGAGGTTGGCTGCTCATTAGGAGTTGCTGCTCATAGCAGGTTCTACTGTAATTTTATGAAATACACGGATATTGGGATTCTGTTCAAATATCAAATTTGATGAAAATTGGTTGATAATCGACAGATAAATCAACAAAAAACATGCGCTACTAACTTAGTTTTTTCCTAAGGTTGTCCTGGTATACATGTATAATCCTAAGACTAAGGGGAAACTCGTACAAAAAATTATGTCAAATATATTCTACTTTCCAGTGTTTGATAGTGCAGGAAAATGGCACGTAAAAAGCAAGAAATTCAGCTTCAAGTTGAAGTAGAAACTCAAGAAGAATGGGAAGAAATGCTTTCCAAAGAAGGACTAACCAGTAAGTGACTTAATAATTATATGATTTAGATGCAGCCTGCAGTATTGAATAGTAATGTAGAAGATTAAATTATACATACATACATTAGACCAATGGCCCCCATCCCGCCGAGAGCCTTAACCATTACAGCGGCAAATTAAATAATTTAAACTTACACTCACTTGAACTGGTGTCTCGCAGCCACGACCCACAACTTCATGTGGGTGAAAATCACACATACCGGTACCGTATTATCCCTAAAAAACGCCCCCCCCCCACTCCCCCTCCAGATTTTCTTGTACCCTTTACTACCGGTAAGTCAGCTGGCTTGAAAAAATCTACCAGACACCAGCCTGCTGCATGTAGCCGTGTCAACATGGTTGAGCAACGGTCAGCGTGTTGTGAGTGTGGGTGTTAATGCGGTATGCTACTATTACATCTAGCCTAGTTGTTGTACATCTCGTTTTAACACTGGGCCAGCGTCGTACAGGTGGACCAGCATTGAATAACACCTGTGTGTGCAGGGCCCCGTTTTATCAAGCTGAAAAGATACAAGCTCGTAGGAAAAGCTCATTTGCATATGAGGATCGTTAAGATTCAACGAGTGGGTCAGAGTGCTCATATCGTGCCTATACATGTTAAAGAGGGAGACATACGAGGAAATTCAACGAGGTTCTATTTTCTCGTAAGTGGCAGGCCAAGGTCACGAGAATTAACGAGATCTCGTATCTTTTCAGCTTGATAAAACGGGGCCCTGGATAGGCCTAATTAATCGTTGAGCTGTGTCAGAATGACGACAGCATCTCAGTTTTGCTTACAACAAAAGTAATGACTTCATATTCATTGCACTAGCTCTGTGATCATTGATTCACAGATTTACAAGCGCTGCTGTTAAATTTCTAGCGATAAAGCGACGCCAATGTATAGGCTTAATGCTAAGTAAGATTTGAAGCATCTGTTTATCTTGCTAGCTCATGTTTTGGCCTTTAGCAGTTGGTGTCCACTGGTCGTCAAAATATCTGAGGGATGTTCTATGATGTCTCTGTAGAGATGATTTACCACCATTTGATCAACGGCGGGCTAAGGTCGTCAAGAGTAGATGACGTCACGGGACGGTCTGCTTCTAGGCAGTCATTCTGAGGCCTACACACTGCGTGAAATTAGACGTAAATTAAATCAGTTAGGCCTACGTCTTTTTAAAGCATTCATTCATACAGTATGCCGCACTTCTGTTATTGTGATGTTTCTAAAACAAATACCATATTAAGATATTGTCGTGCCCAATGAGAACATTCCAAGGTGAAATGTGATGGTAACTGCGTTGTCTAAGTCAATAAAGCAGGCCGTGGCTGCTTAGGGTGTCAGCCTGTATTAACACACCAATCACAACTGCGGGCCAACTGCTGTTCACAGTGAGAGTGGGTGGGGGCGAGCACGTGCATTGAGCTCTCACCAATGTCGTGAGGCTTGATGACTGCACTGCCGCCGAATGCGTCCATGAAATACTGATTAACATTTTTGTGCATATAATAAACTCGCCCCCAACTCAGGCTCCGCGCCCGGTGCGTTTATCAGGGATAATTCGTATTTGTTTAATTTCAAATAAAAAATTTGCAAACCTTGATGTTTGAATGTGTTTTAATTTTACTTTTTTCTAAATCTTTCAGTTGTGGACATTTATCAAGAATGGTGTGGACCATGCAAAGCCCTAGTTGCAAACTTCAGACGACTGAAAAATGAGCTGGGGGATGATCTGCTACGTTTTGGTGTGGTAAGCATGATCTTTATTGTTTAAAATAAATATAATTTAGAGTGATACTGATATACATTTCTATACTAACATTTGCTTTTGTAGTCAAAGGCATTTAAAATGGACTTTTAATGTTGTAGTTTGTTTGTTGTTAATAATATTGTTTAATTATGTTCAAATTGATACAAATGATTATTCTCAGGGCAATTTAGTCATGTCAGTCTTATTTCTGAATTCACCCGCAAGATAACCACTATGAGAGATCAGATAATTATGAAATCTGTTTAAATGTTAACCTGTATTCATCTATTAACCATCAGGCTAAGGCGGATACTGTTGATGCCCTGGAGAGATACCGTGGAAGGTGTCAACCTTGTTTCCTCTTCTTCGCTGTAAGTGATTAATGTTTGCTGTGCATGTTTCATGTAGACTTATATTCATCACCCATCTTTGCATCTATATGTGAAGCTCTGATTTTGTAATACAATGACATAAATCTTGTACAAATTTACATATTATAAATCTGTGGTATAAAACTGTGAAACAATGCAATTGAACTCACTCAATCTTTCCACACTCATGCTGCTGTATTGTAGCATGTTACTGTCTCTGAGCTGGGATCCGTCTACAGCACACTAAAGCAATAACAGGATGATTTGTTTGCAGGGAGGGTCGCTGGTACATGTTATACGAGGCTGTAATGCACCTCAGCTGATCAAATGTATTACAGAACAGCTTGCCCAGGAGCACAAGGTGTTAGAGGGAAATGCAGAAAGGAAGGAGGTGAGTTATTGAATTCAATCACTCAATTTCACATTATCTATTTTTTTTTCAATATTGGTACCGGGTATACATCTTCAAAATTTCCTTTTTTCAGTATTTTAAGATGATATATATTTTTCTACTTGAAATCAGATACCTGGTGTTTTAACCGTTCTGCTGCTGAATTGTTTGTAATATTTTTCATTCATTTGAAGCTGGAATTGCTAACGCAATTTCCAGCTTCAAATGAATGAAAAATATTATTTTATATGAAAAATAGACATCTCTCCCAAATTGAATTATTTGATTAACTGAGCATCTACCACAAGCTATGTTAATGATAGTGGTATTGATTTAGTCTGAATGATTAATATAATTCATTCACTATAAAATGTTGTAATCCTTCACAATTAAGTAGGGTTTATCAGTTTATGGTAAGGCCATCCTAAAAAATATTTCTGTCTCTGATTTCATGAGGTGTGTAATTTCATGAGGTGGGTAGTAATTTTTTTTTTAAACTGTCAAAAATACTATGAGGCAAATTCTATTTTAAACTATCAAAAATTCCAAGAGGGATTGTGGCAGTATTATTTTACAATTTTTGTATTGAATAATTATATTTCACACAAGATAGTTGTTTTGACAAAAAATTGAGAAACGGGGAAAACAATCTTCGTTTTTTGCCGGCATGGGCAGCTTTTTTCTCAGCAGAATCAAACTAGTTGTTAATACAATTTATTTAAATGTTTAATGTCTATAATTTTTATTTTATTGTGTTTAGATCAATGATCCACAGTTGGGGCAACTGAGTGAGCATGACAGAGATGATGATGAGGACGAAGATGAAGACGAGAAAGGTATGTCTATCAAATAAATGCCCTGCACACCTTTTCTCAATGAATTATACTCATTTTATATTTTCCTATTCAATTTCTAATATTGTCGATCATCACAAACATCCTTGAACCATGCAACTTTTCTTTGGCATGTTTAATAGATCATGTTAGATGGAAAATCTAAACAACAATTTTTTTGTAGATTTTACATCTAGTTTGATAGTATGTTTTATTCTATGTTCATTCTCATGAGCAATTTTTCTAGAATAGAATAATGTCAGGTGTATGCTCTATTTTTATTTTCTCATTACAAATTAGAAATATAGTTTCATGGACAAAAGAAAAAAAATACATGTATTGATTAATAATGCATGTATTTATTTATCAAAATAGATTACCCTTTTGTAACAGAAAATGAATATATACTCATTATTGTTTTTTATGAGCATGTAACAAAGCCAATGTGTGAAGAGACTAGATAATGTGTGGTTTGCAGTGTGTCTGAAATTATTATTTCTTTTCCTTGGATATAATCCAAGAGGACAAATTTATGGTTATTTTTATTGCTTGTAACCATGTATATCCTCTGAAATGGAACATCTTTGTAACTCAAAATTATGTACGTCCATTAACGATGCAATATATTTTAAATTGAGAAAACAATCTCTAAATTAAATGTAAAAAGCATAAGAAAATACTATTTGAAGAAAACTTTCTGTTTAAAAGCTTGCTTTAAATAGTCATCTTTATAAAATATTTGTTTTCAAATCCAGTGTCTTTATGGCCAGTTTAGTTTTTTTGAAAATACTGATGAATGAGTTGTGTGTTTCAGTGGAATTAACATTATAGTTTATTTCATATTTATTTTCATCACAAGTTTAGTATTGCATTAACAAAACGTGTGTATTTGTCGCATTTTGTGTATTTTCCAATACAGTCAATTGATCAGATTTATTTTTTGGATACAGCAGGTCTTTTGGTGATTCTAATTGTTACCCATTTTTATATTGTAATACACATTTTCTGTAGTTAAATACAAAGTTATGTTGTTGAAAGTAATTATGAGATTCCTCTTTGACTTCCCTCCACACATTTATCAATAGCTGACATATTTTTAATAATATTCATTCAAAAAAGTTTTAATTTGGGATATTATTTATGGGTAATTCATAAAAACAGGATATTTGTATTGAACTAAGATTTGATTGCAGCAGCAAAATCTCTTGACCAAAAAAGTATTGGAAAATATTCACTGAGCAAACTGACTTACTCACTTTTCAATATCACATTAATTTATTCTATGTATGCATGGTCTCCTATGTTATCATAATTGTTGAGAGCAGTACTTGATAATTCTATGAAATAATTATTCACAACATTATCTGGTCATTGTACTGAAAAAGAGAATTAGAAGAAAATATTTTGATAGGCATTCTTGACATTTTTATCATATTTTTTTTCCCTTTCATGTCAGAGAATGTCTGTCTAAATACAGGTTGACAGTCTTGGTATGGCTGCGTCTCTGACCTCTTAGCTACTCACCCACTCTCTATGCTGGGTGAGTTGCTGCAAATGCACCTGTCCAAAATGAAAGATTGTGTTCTTTTGAGATTTAATACCTTTTCGAAAGTTGAATACATGAGACCATGCATAATTAGAATTTAGATGTCTTGTTTATTCCTGTAACTTGAGCTGCACATTTGCCACAATGGTAGTCATGGTAGTGTTTGTATGCATGTCACTCTCCATCACCAGTTGATGATGATGTAGATGATGATGTACACGTAGATGATGAGGAAGCTGCTGCTAGGACTGACGAGGCAGCAGTCTCCCCTGTAAGTGGTGCTGGTCCACATCAGTCTCCCACACCCGATGGTGAGTTTCTCCTCGTACACCCTAACACTTACTGATCCCTCAATGCCATCTCATCTTCTACTTGTATCAGGTTGACCATTGTCCTGCTAGCTATAATAAAACTCACTTACCAGGTTAATTTAATTCTGGAGATTTCTATTTTTTCGTAAGTGGAAACATTTTTTGCCATTTAAAGCTGAAAGTTGCTTTAACAGTTTTAGTTTCAAATAAATGAAAAATGCTAACATGTAAATCAGCAGGACAAGGGTTTATAACATAGGATGTATTGTGGGTCCAGTAAAAAAAATGTTATATTAAGTTTTTGTTATTTTACTTAATTGTTAATGTTCTGCGCCTTAGCTTTTTTTAGGTTACGCAGGCAATGAGATGTACTTGTTGTAATTATTTGATCATATGTAATATCTTGAGGTTCTTTGAGTTGGTGATATTGTAATTTTTTTATTTATTCTGGACAAATTTATGCATCTATCACAATAACTTGAAGAAATTCTTCACGTTGTGTATTATACACTCTTTCTTTTCTCTCGCACTAAATAACTGTTATTGTAAATCATACCAAATATTTGATCAATTTCCTGAATAATTCATTTGTATATGGCCCAAATTTATTGAAAACCATTGCAAAAAATCGAATTATATTAAATTTTCAAATATATATATACGTGAATATACGTCACTCCATAATTATAATATTTAAATTACTGTTATTCTGTCGCTCAAAAGTGAGATATTTGTTTTCCATTTGAATGTTCAACATTTTAAAAAGCATGCTATTGCATACAAAGTGTTTCTCAGATGGTTTTTAATTTTAGAATTATCATTGTTCACACCTTTTTGACCAATCCAATCCGAATTAGTAATACATTGTACTGATATTTTAGGCTACATGGTATATCTTTATCACAATCTAAATTGGTAATACTGATGTTTTAATTTTATTAATGTCAAATTGACAGTAATACTGACATTTTAATTTTATTCATGGCAAATTTTAGTATTGTCACATGTCCATGGTTATTTGTAAATTTTTAGCTACATGGTATATTTTTATCACAATCTGAATTAGTAATACTGACGTATTAAGCCACATTGGTGCATCTAATATCACAATCTGAATTGGTAATACTGAACTTTGGTATATCTTTATCACAATCTGAATTGTTTTTAGGCCACATTTGTATATCGTTGTCATTATCTCAATTGGTAATACTGCAGTTTAAAGCCACATTGGTATATCTTTGTCATTATCTGAATTGGTAATACTGAAGTACATTGGTATATCTTTATCACCCGAAGGCTTCTCCTACAAAGGCGAGAAAATTATATTTGAATCTCTACCGGAGTTTGTTGTTGAGGAAGAAGATAAAGGTATTGGTTATATCTGGGAGTCCTGGTACTATAACCCGCATGTTATATAAATACCATGCTTCACCTGTAATCACATCATGTTACTCGCACTTTTAAACAGAACTTTTTTTCCAGCTGATTTGTTTACCTTGTTATCAATATCTGAACAAACTTTTTCAGCACCTCTATTTTTAAATGAAACACTTTTATGTATTTCCATTGCATTTTTCATTTTAATTACATTTCAACATTGTTTGATGTCATATGCATTATTGGCTGATTACCCTATATGTGTTAATCCCCTTGGTGTTTATTACAATTTAATTAAGACTTTTGTTTTAACTATTGTCTATTTGCACAATAATAAAAACACATTTACTCACATGTATACTGTGCACATCTCTTCATAATTTATCATTTGGGTTAATTATTCTATATTATTTTATGATAATCATGCAAAGAATTACCGTATATCCCCACGTATAGTGCGACGCCATGTATAATACGAGTTAAGATTTGAGGCCTCGGATAACCTGAAAAACGCCTGCCCCTCTGTATAATACGACCACAAATTTTGGATGTCAGCAGCGTCCCGGGACATCCAAGTGTGAGGGATGGATATTATCTTATACCACGATTCACATTCACCGTGGTGGATGAATTTCGCCGATTACCCCGTCAATTCTCAATCAATTTTCATGAAATTTTACACACACTATTTTCCATTCATGTCGTGACTACCCTGAAATTTTCGCGGAGTTAGGATAAGTATTTTAAAAGTGAGACCATTTGACATGTAGTAAATAAATAAAAATGTTGCCCTCTATAAAGCCATTAGCCTCGTCTCAGAATTTTATTACATGTCAAATGGTCTAACTTCTACAATACTTATCAAAACTTCGCGAAATTTTCAGGGTAGTTACGACATGAATGGAAAATAGTGTGTGTGAAATTTTATGAAAATTGGTTGAGAATTGACTGAGAAATCCGCGAAATTCAATAATCCTGGTTGATGAATTTAATGTGAATCTGACTATAGTCTACTAATCTGACGGGAGCAGCGGCAACAGTACAGCTCTGCAAAACCAAAGGGCAGTATCTGCTTACTTGTAGAGTAAGCAGATATTTATTTTCCACGGCAGAGTGGATGTTTTTAAATAGTTATATTTCGCCGACAAATTTATATTATTTCAATTTATCTATTACAAAGACCATATTTTAATATCGTCGTGCTCAAATAAGAACATTCCAAGATGAAATGTGATTTTAAAACATTTGCAGACTAGCCGCATTGTCTAGACATAAGAGAGTGTTGGCTGTATAAGGTGTCAGCCCAGGCAGGGTGTAATAACACAGCCGCACCCCGTCAACTGAGCAAACAGATACCACCATTTGCTCTATTCTGTATCAGCAGCGGTAACAGCGGTAGGTGTTAATGTTATCCAAGCAATATAGACATTCTGAGGCCTACACGTATATAATTTGCCATAGGAAATATCATCAGTGATATCTTAATTGTTATATTTCGTCATCGCATTCTCTAATTTCAATACATCTTAATAAAATATCATGTTCAGATAGGCCTACCGTCGTACACAATAGAACACTCCCATATGAAAGGTGATCTTAGATTAAATCATTAATAATATAAATGAACAGGTCAGGAGTGTGAATTGGTTGCAGACTAACGGCATCATTTATCTGCCTGTGGTTGTCAAAGGTGCCACGCCAGCTTTGCCTTTTGGGGGGACATAAGATGGGGGATAGCTTGCACTCGCAACAAATTGAAAATTGTTGGGCCAGCGTCGACGACAGTGTACTAACTTCGACCCAGCATTGCATTAGTGTATTGTGCTCACTGGGTGCATTATTAAAATCGTCGCAAGGCTGCTAATATACATCGTCCCTGCAATACAGTAAATAACATTCTACTGTTTGGAAATGCACAGTCTAACTCTGCCGTGCAAAGCCAAAAGGCAGTATCTGCTTACTTCAGAACTGTTGTTCTTGTTGTGTAGACCTGATCACCAAACACGCTGACTGGCCTACGTTTACAGATACGTTTTACCGCTAGAGAACTCACCGCTAGACAGCTAAAAAATTGTATTAAATTCTACAACTGTGTATAATACGAGGTGCCTTTTTGTAACATGAATATCTAAGAAAAAACATCGCATTATACACGGGGATATACGGTAGTGATTTTTCTTAGTAAATCAATTCAACTAATCCCCGTTATCTGTAAGTAATCGTACAGACTCACCTGTACTCATTTTTTTAGTGATGATATGGGCTCATTCTGCTTATTCTTTAAATACAGGCTATTAGCTTTTTTTACAGCAAGTAAATATAAAGAATGCAACCTAACTGCTATGCAATTTTATACACAAAAGTGTAGTAAGAAAAACCTCTGAACTGGTGAACACAAACTAATTGGATTTCAATTAATTAAAAACATTTATAGTAAAACAAGACAAATTGATCCATACTGTAACAGAGTGGTGCATACTATTCACACATATTTAAAAATTAATTTATACATAATATTTATGTATGTGTAAGACAGATACTAGAATCTGAAGCCATTGTGATTATCTACCAGTAAACTGTTAACATTTAAATCTGGGTGATAATTTAGTACCTAGGACTGTTTCTGTTAACCTCCAAGACAAAATATCACCTTTTTCAAGAGCAATTTTAATATTAAGTCTGATTTGAAACCACATAAAGTCAATGGGCATATCTGATGAACCTAATTTTAGTTACATGTAGGGCCTACTTACTGCATGAGCTCACTGAGCCTCCAGTACATCCCCCTGTCATTAGCCTTTCCATTGTACTGTAAAAATTTAAAAACAAAAAGCAGATAGTGGTACATGTACTGCATTTTTTTCAAGCTACCCATTTTGTTCTGATAGGCTGTATGTTTTTCTCTGAAATGACTCACCTTGACAATAAGCCCCGTGACACACGAACATAAATATTGATTTAAGACTATTTATTGATTTTACTTGCTGGTGTAATTTTCTTTGTATTTGCATTAGTTATTCTAGAATTTTATAATTAAATCGATCAATGTTGCAATTCTCTGCATGTACATGTATGCTCCTTTTGATGTACACCATTTATTGTAAAATACTTTATTTTAAGATGTTAATTATTGCCATTTTAGTAAGTTATCATATTATTGTATATATGTAAGCATAATTTGATAAGATATTTATGATATGTTTAGTTCAATCAGCACGGGTAATAAATTCTGAATTGTATCAGTAGTATGCTAAAAAACACAAAATCTCTGTGTAGACATAAATTACATATTGCTGATGCCAAAATGTGCCCACTTCTGGCTCAATGATGTTCTGATATTCAGACAAAGCCCAATATTGATTTTGGATCAGTCATTTAAAAGGGCTAAGACCTTTCAAAATTTAGTAGCCCTTAAATGTTTTTGGTATACCAGGTTCTCTTAAGAGCATGTGAAAACCACCAACCATAATTTCTAAGACATGTTTGCGATATTTAAATTGAATAGTTATCAATGTTATATTATGACTCTGTCATAATAAAACATTTCCTTCTTCTTTATAATGGTGTCACTAATTAAGTAAAGCTACTATACTTCTATATATAAAAGTGTTTTTGATCCGCAATACCAGTAATTTAGAAGAAGAAGAACAAGAAAAAGAAATATTTATTTGACAATTAACGTTGTGAAAAAAAATACAAATTATATAACATGTCAGGATGACTCCTATTAAGACTCAAAGAGTCGCTGGCATGGAAGAGACCACAGGTATCAATAGGCACAATAATATTAATAATATTAATGTTATGTTTATTTCAATTTGCACGGGTAATAAATTCTGAATTGTATCAGTAGTATGCTAAAAAACACAAAATCTCTGTGTAGACATAAATTACATATTGCTGATGCCAAAATGTGCCCACTTCTGGCTCAATGATGTTCTGATATTCAGACAAAGCCCAATATTGATTTTGGATCAGTCATTTAAAAGGGCTAAGACCTTTCAAAATTTAGTAGCCCTTAAATGTTTTTGGTATACCAGGTTCTCTTAAGAGCATGTGAAAACCACCAACCATAATTTCTAAGACATGTTTGCGATATTTAAATTGAATAGTTCTCAATGTTATATTATGACTCTGTCATAATAAAACATTTCCTTCTTCTTTATAATGGTGTCACTAATTAAGTAAAGCTACTATACTTCTATATATAAAAGTGTTTTTGATCCGCAATACCAGTAATTTAGAAGAAGAAGAAGAAGAAAAAGAAATATTTATTTGACAATTAACGTTGTGAAAAAAAATACAAATTATATAACATGTCAGGATGACTCCTATTAAGACTCAAAGAGTCGCTGGCATGGAAGAGACCACAGGTATCAATAGGCACAATAATATTAAACATGGGATCCAAAATATACGCTTATTATCAGGTTATGCAGCATTGCTTTCACCTTGTTCATCATTGTTCTGCTCAATTGCCTGGTAAAATTATCATGGTGTTAATTTGTCTTTGATTTTGTATTTTTAGAGGTGAAGAAAGCAGTAACAGTGGCCATACTGAAACCAGACATTGTGGAGGAGGGCAAGGCAGGAGAGGTCATTCAAAAGGTCAGTTTATCAAATCTGGTCATTAACCCTTGAAGTGCTGAATTTTTTTTTGTAAACCATGGAGGCCAAAAGTTTTTTCATTTAAAAATCATCATAACTGTCTTAGTCAGGTCTTTCTGATTCATTTGAATACCTGTTATGCGTCTACAACTGTTAGAAATATTTTTTTTAAACATGTGATTTTCTGAATTGTATGTATATTATTTTTTTCTGCCTGTGATGCATATATGTGTGTCATCTGACTGATTTTAAATAAAAAAACGATTGCATAGAAAATTCCACAACCCAATAAAATCAGGATATCTCTAAAATGCCACCACCTACTAAAATCAAGATAGCTTAAATTTAGCTCAGAATATCACCACACTTTCAAATCAGGATATCTCTAAAATTAGGATATCTAGATCACTTTAGATATATTATTTGATATATTTTCGAAAATAGTGTAATTTTTATTTACTGTAAGGTGTGAATTGCAGTAGCTTTTCACAGCTTACTGAAAATTAAAATATGATGATATTTAAAAGTAGGAGAAGAAGTTTAAAACAAACAAATTAACCACCTTAAATATATTTTATTAACCAGTAATCCATTTTTTCACAGATGAAAGAAGCAGGAATAGAAATCTTAGAACAACAAGAACGCACACTGACAAAAGAAGAGGCCCGAGAGTTCTATGCACATAAAAAGGATGAGGTAAGATCTGGGATTTTAGATGATGATTTAAATCTTTTTGACTGAACATGGTATACTCCATCACATGGTGCTAGGGGGTTGAGTAATTATTTGTCTGTCAATGTACATCGATTAATGCATCTTTTGTAATTCATGATATACTTTAGACATAACGGTTGAATGAAAAATATTTTCGCTCCCAAGCACATCAAATATATATTTGTATTTAGGAATTCTTTGAAGACCTCATCAAGCATATGACGAGTGGCCCGAGTCATGTGTTAATTCTAACCAAAGGGGAGAGAGGTGAGGGAATTATTGATGACTGGAGGGAGCTTATTGGTCCAACAGTGGTGGAAGAAGCCAAAGAACAAGCTCCAAACAGGTATTGTAAATACTGGACAAAATAAAACATGGATTTGACTGGATTTATTTTCATGTTGTTTACACTGAAAAGCGAGTGTTTCTTTACAGTCAAACTTATTAATCTTATTACATAGATATATCTTTGATATTTTGACATATTACTCCTATTCTGTTATGTTTTTTTCAATTGTTTCCTTCAGTTTACGAGCGCAGTATGGCAAGGAGAACTATGTGAATGCCCTTCATGGTAGTGACTCCACAGATACAGCCATGCGGTAAGCTTTCTTTGTTGATATATTTAACCCCTGATGTTGACTGCAGTAGACATTCTGTGTTTTTATTAGCACCTGTAGAACCCCTGATAACGAGCTGTTCACAGTAAAATATGCCTTTAATCGTGAGACACTGATTTAAATTGGGACTTTCACAAATAACATACATTTTTAAGTTGTGTGTCGCGGTAGCAAGACACAACTTCAAGCGACCGAAAATTTAAATTGAATATCTCTGTACTCTAAGGGTTAAAACAATAATCCACATGTTTTTCTTATATAATTATCACATTTTTTCCCCTGGTAATTTTACTCCTGGCCTGCTAGGCCTGTAATATAATGTAATAATGTTTATTAACCAAAGGCAAATACATCGCCTGTCAGGCACATTTCAAAATACAAATAAAACAATACAGTAAAACAGTGGATTGGAATGTTTCAGTCATTAATATAAGCAACCCGTTTCTCTTTTTGAAAGCATAATATAAATAAGCTGCCAGTTTTCTTAATACAATTTTGTTTTCTATTGTTAATAATTTTGTAAATTTATACATACTAGGATATTGATAATAATACTTTTTTATATATTTTAATCTTAGTGCTGTGTATGCAGGACAACATAATACAAAATGATATTCGTCTTCCAGTTCATCACCCCTGTTCATCCCGGTCACAAATAAAACACAGACGTTCATCAAACGGTGTTGGCCTAGGTTTACACCAACTACCAGTTTCTACATGAATTTTATGATTACGAGTTCTTAATTGAGTTAACGCTAATCTATGTTGAATATTTGAAATAACTGTTAAGTATAAGGAAGGTCTAAAATAAACCTATATATTTCTGTACAACAAATCTTTGTTTAAGTTTTCCAAATTTAAAAACCATTCGTGAAGATACAAATCAATGGCCCTCTGTTTAAATAACACTAAAAATAGATTTACATCACCAACTCCTTGGTTATACCAAGCTTCGCCGAACAAAGCAGATTCCTGACTTTACTTACCCAATTTACTATTGTATGATTATTTGTAAGTGCATTAAATTGTACATTATATAAGACTTTTGTTTGTTTTATATTTA
This sequence comes from Flabesymbios commensalis, assembly GCA_964017125.1. Lineage (NCBI taxonomy): Eukaryota > Metazoa > Annelida > Polychaeta > Terebellida > Flabelligeridae > Flabesymbios > Flabesymbios commensalis. Next base: position 13,985,797 of record OZ024903.1, read on the forward strand.
AAATTTTTAGCCAATATTTCACAGTTCTAATATATCTCTAGACTATTAATGGTATACGTCCCAGTTCACCATACATAATTTCATTCATTGTGGACCGTTTTCCTTTTAAAATACTTTTACAAAAATCTTTATGTATTTGTTCTATTGCTTTAGCGGGATAAAATCCCCATATTTCGCAACCATAGGAAAGCACATGCATCAACATTTTATCAAAAAGATCACAATATAGAACCAAATTTATGAATGAATGAATGAATGAATGAAATCTTATATAGCGCATGTATCCAGCCGGCGGCTGTTCAGAGCACTGAACATCCAGAGTAACTTAGCAAGGCCTGTTATCATTCAAATTCCAACTCAGTCTCCTGGGAGATATACAGCTGAGCTGCCATTGAGGCGCATCAAGCTATTTTCATTCCAAGCAAATTTGCCTTATGTGCCAAGTACTCACACATTGTGGATTTGTTGGGGTCTCGCTGGATGGAAACTGCGCCTACATCCATTGAGGTTCTTTTACGTCCAACTCTAGATCAGTCAGACGAGCCATCTGATTTACGTGGTTCTCTGAGCCCCACGAGTGTATACAGCACCTGGCAGTCACCAGGCGGTCACCCATCCAATTATGAACCGGGCGCAACGTTGCTTAACTTCAGTGATAGAGCCAATCACGATGAGCGAACGCCGTATTCCGTATACAATACAACCAAATTTATATTTACAAATCGATTCAGTTTACTTCGTAAGCTAAACATTGCTTTGCGACCTTGCTGTGCTAATACCAACTGTGTTTGTGTGAATGAACCTGTGTAAGAAAATACCATACCAAGGTACGGGAAAAAATCAACAATCTCGAGCTCATTCCCATTATAATACCATTTATCATTAAAACTTAATTTTCCTCTTGCCCTAAAAACCAATATTTTTGTTTTAGTGACATTTAGAGTTAATTTCCATCGAGTGCAATATCTATACAAAATATCAAGACCTGATTGTAAACCAGTAGAAGTTTCAGCAAGCAAAACACCATCATCCGCATATAATAATACAAACAACTTCATAAAGCCTATGTCAATGCCGGTTGATCCATTATTCCTCAAAAAATCTTCTAAATCATTTACATACATTCAAAAAAGAAAGGGCGAAAGGCTCTCGCCTTGTCGAACACCTAGAGGAATCAGTTATAGATTTTGGTCCTCTCACTTTAGATTTGACAGTTGAATAAATACTCTGTATAATATTGAACATTTCACCCCGAACTCCCAGTTTTAAAAGCTTATACCACAGGTTATCACGTACTACATAGTTAAATGCCTTTGAATAGTCTAAAAATGCACAATAAAGTTTCTTTTTATTGCTGATAAACCAATTAATAGCATTATCCAAGACAAACATACTGTCAATAGTACCCATTTTAGAGCGGAAACCACCTTGTGCTTCAATATAAACAGAATTGTCTTCAGCCCAATGGCTGAGTCTATTATTTAAAATTCTTGTGAATAGTTTAGATATAACAGATAACAAAGTTATTCCTCTGTAATTTTCAACTGAATCAACAGATCCTTTCTTATGAAGTGGTATAATTAACCCCTCTGACCAGCTTTCTGGGGAATATCCTTTTAAAAACATCACGTTATATAACCTAAGTAACAATGGAAGTAATTGATTCTTTCCATAAATTATAAAACTCATTCAATATTAAATCAAGATCTGCCGCTTTATTCAGCTTTAATAGATCTATGGCTTTAGTAATTTTATCAGTTGTTGTCTCTGAATCTAACTATCTAACATATATGTTTTAAAACAAATTTTGAATCAGCTGCCACTGAAACTGATATAATGCTTTGTGGCACAAGTGGTAAAATATTTTTTATTTTTCATCAATGGAAATACCTCGCCACATTTCAAGCCAGCAATAGTGTTAGTTTAAAAATCAATTTTGAAATGGAAAAAGCCCTTTAAATTTGACATGTTTTGTTTTCTGACAGTGAGCTGGCGTTCTTCTTCCCTGAGTATGGCGTTCCAACAGTGACAGTACGAACAAAGAAACCCAAGATACAGAGAACAATAGCTCTCATCAGACCAGACGCACTCAGGGAACGAAAAGGTCAGTTGTCAACTTGTCATAAGCAGACCAAAATAATATAGAAAACTATTCCAGTAAATGGACTCCGGTTTTTGTGGTACTTTGTATCCCAATACCTGGTAAAAAAAATAATGCCTATAAGCTATTTTTATTTGTATTGGTTCTTCCACTATGCTCACGCGTAATGAAATTGAAAGAGCCAACTAAGACATTTATGATGATTTCACATTGAGAAAACCCTTTGATCTCCATAGTTTATACAAAGATATTTCAGCGTTGTACAAGGTTTAAAATTAAGTACCGTAAAATTTCTAATTGTAGCCGCATCTCCAATAGAAGCCGCCCCCCAAACTTTCAAAAAAATTACAATTTTTTTACAAAAAAAATCCTACTTTGAAAACCTCCAATTGAAGCCGCATGGCGACTTTTGAGATTTGTCAAGAACCAAAACTATTTTCATATCTTATAAAAAGGACAATGACCAGGTGTTTTTCAAGACGCCGGCTGCTAACTACGCTCACCGCGCTAATAGAGCACACGCTATATAAGCCCAGATAGCTTCTAACCCTTTACAGACATGAGGTGTTATATTCACATACAACATGTACACTGTGTGACGATAGCGCAGGTAATGTAACCCTACAAGCGCTATAGGCCTAGTCACAGTTGCCATGTTAAGCCTACTTTCGCAGTCTAACAGATTGAAATTTTTTTTAGTCGACTGTTCAGGCCTACATGTATATATATATATGTAATAAATGTCCTTTATAAAATAAAAATCACATATACCGGTATAGCCTACACTACAATGGTTATTTGTGGTCTTCACCGTTAAGCCAGCATCACCGTGTGTGGACCAGCCATGTCGGCCTACACGAACAGTGTATGACTAAAGTTTATATTTTCCCACGCAGTTCATCAACATTAGGAGAGACATTAGGAGAGGGAGGTGGGCGCGTGGCAGCATGCTTATTTGGGCAGCGGCAACTCCTTGTTCACTGTAGACATCATTTGTCAAAATTTAGCCGACTCTGCATCGACATCTCGTGCAAGCTGTACAGTCAGCAACTGGTCAAGTGACAACGCGCTCGCCGCTCCTATGACTGACAGCTCACGTCTGGAGAGGGGTGTTGTTGCCGACTGACAGGCTGTGTTGTAGCACAATTATCAGATTATGAGGGCGTCTACCACTGTCTACATGGCGCCGCGCTGTCTATACGAACGCAACATGCCGAATACCACACGCTGACATTCAGTGTGCTATAGACATGATGTATACATTATTAGTTATATAATTATGCATGGCGTATTTTTTTAATAGATTCTCTGAACGATTTGCAATGTAAAACATGTTTAATTAGCGCTATGTGAGCATCAAATCGATTCAGATGGCATATCTTTATATGAGCATTGGACATGAAGGGTTGGGTGATCGCTACCGGCAGTTTAGATTAATAGCCGCGCGCCGTGATTCAATTTTTCACGCAAAACCTCCAATAGAAGCCGCAAAAGAACTTTTGACATTGGGCACTGGGAAATTATTTTTTTCATTCTAATTAAAGCCGCGGCTACAATTAGAAATTTTACGGTATATTTGGAAACGTGTTGATAGTGAATATGAAAGAATAAATCCAGTTTGACTACAATAACCAGTCATGTTGATGCATTTTGTGCATTAGAAAACTAACAAATTGGAACTGATGCTACTGATTTTCTGCTGTAAGATATAATTTAAATTCCTATCAGAATCACCATGATCTCTCCATGCTAGGATTGTCACAATTTTTAAAAAATTCTCAAATTTAAACTCTTATAAATTAGCCAAGATAGATTCATATTTATTTCGCTTGGTAAGGCTATGCAATTATTGTCCATCCACTTGTTAAATTGCAGCATAGGACCTTTCTTTACAGGGGTCTTGATATTGCCAATAAATTTAAATGATGGAATAAATACATTATTTTTCATTTCTGATACAGATGAAATTCTGGAGAAGATCAAGGAAGCCGGTTTCGAGGTTGCCATGCAGAGAGAGATCTCACTCACAAAAGAACAAGCCGAAGATTTCTATAAAGAACACATAGGAGAAGAATATTTTGAAGAACTCACAAACAGAATGAGCAGGTGATTATAATGTTAGGCTTATGTGTATAGGCCTTTATGTTTTTATGAGAGTTCCAAATTTTTTTTAAACTGATCGATTACCAAATTTTTTTGGCCACCCTACTTTTTGCCGCAGCATTCATCTTACAAAATGTATCTATATTTCATGAATATTCATTCACAATTCCAGCTTCAAATGAGCGAAAAATACTTTGTAACAATTCAGCAAAACAGTGGGCCCAGAATTTGAATGGCTCACTTTTATTGAAAGTGATCTTTCTACTTAAAAGAACGAGATCCTTTTCTCAAGAGATGCCAATATCTATGATTTGCCAAGAGATGCAAACGTCTATGATTTCTCAACTTCTATGATTTTGCCAACATCTATGATTCTGGAGCAGCAGATACAATTTTTAACATTCAGCCACACTGCTATGCTTGGCTAAATTAGTCTTCAATTTTTAATCCGTATCGCAAATACTGTATCCAGGTAGAGCACATCTGACTCTACTATAAATCCACATTGAACCCGACTGATTAACCCTTAAAGCGCTGAATATTTGTATATAGACCATGGAGACCAAAGGGTTTTATTCAATTTGAAATCATCATAAATGTCTTAGTTAGCTCTTTCCGATTCATTTGAATACCTATGTTATGGGTCTACGAAATCTGACACACACTGTAAGAGTTAAATTATCTCTAATATATAGCAGGGAATTAAGTTTCTCAGTCAATCTATCAAATTCTATAGTGACAGCAATAGCTTAATACTATCTGTTATATCCTAATGCCTGAATACTATCTGTTATATATCCTGGTACTCGAATACTATATGTTATTATATTTTAATTGTACATATGATTAATGGTACTATATTCTTTTTTCTACTCGAACAGTGGTCCTATGTTAGCGTTAGCGCTCGCCAGAGAAGATGCTGTTCATGCGTGGAGAAGTCAACTTGGACCTCAAGATGTGAATCAAGCAAAAGAAAGTGAACCAGACAGGTGCATAACTTTACCAAATATATCACTAAATTATTCATATTTGATTTATTGCAATTGCAAAAATATATACTGTAGAACCTGCTATGAGCAGCCACCCTTGTGACACAAGAAATGTGGCCTTTTAAGGCAGTTGCCTGCTCATAGGAGGTTCATTTTTATATAAAATGTCCTTTTGGGTAATGTCCAAGTGGCCTCCCACAGGAGGTTGGCTGCTCATAAAAGTGGCTGCTCATAGCAGGTTTTACTGTAGTAACAATATATGTATGTATTTTTCTTATGCTCTTTTTGTCTGGCAGTTTCCGAGCACAATTCTCAGTGGAAGGAGTACCTCTCAACCAACTTCACGGGTCAGATTCAGAAACATCAGCGGAAAAAGAGATAAACTACTTTTTCCCAATGCAACAGACTGTAGCGTGTATCAAACCAGATGCTTACCAAACAAGAGGTGATACCTAATGTACATTTACAATTTATAATTCACTCTGGTAAAACACTTTTCAAGATATTAGTTGAGGAGAGAAATGTTATTATTTGTAGTACTACAATTTTCTCCACCATATCTGGAACTCCCACGAGCTCCACATGTCAGCTGCATGTGATTTTAACCCTTGAAGTCCTTGTCGTTTTTTGTACACATTATTCACCCTTTCAAAAACAGTTTTAAAATATGATTCCTGTCTTAATTCTGCATATTGTGGACTGAAATACATCAAGTATATAATATAGTATCTACCCACTTCATATAAATATCTAATATGGTGTGTGGAAGGTTTTATGAACTTTGTGACACTGAATCAAACTAAGCCTCGTAATACTGAATTATCTGTATTATTTAATTTTGTGTTGTGCTATAGCAAAAATAGGCATTCTGAATTTAATTATGCCTGAGATGGTATCACAGACCAGTTTATAAATTTCAGTGGTATTTTTGTTGAAGCCTGCTTAAAAACACGTACAGTGTATATAAAAGGAGGGATTAAGCCAACATTGGTTCAGCATCTCTTGTTTGCTCGACTGTGTCTGTTATTATCAAAATTGCACAAGTCATTCTCTGAAATATACTTCTATTTCATACACAGCTGGAAATGAAAGAATAAATCACAGTTCTATAATGCTGCAGTTAAAATTGAAACAAATCATAAAATGAATTTTATTTGAACAGATGAAATCATGCAGAGAATAAGAGAAGCTGGTTTCCACATAGCAGCAAGAAAGGAGACGAGTTTAACAGAAGAAGTTGCAAAGCAATTCTACGAGGAGCAGGATGGAAAAGAATACTATGAAGATCTTGTTAATCACATGACAAGGTTTGATGTCTGTTTTTTTTAACCCTTTTAGTGCGGGGATCGGCTTTAGGCTTCAGAATCTGACATCTATATATGTGAGATACTAATGTCTAAAGTCAATCCCCGCACTGAAAGAGTGAAATGTTTATAATGGCCATCCTATAACGAAGATATTCAAATGAAGCAGACAGAATTAAGATTATGATTTCAAATTGAAAAACCCTTTGGTCTCTAGGTTTATATAAAAATATGTGAGCTCTTTAAGGGTTCAACCACTTTAAAAGTTGATTATATTTTTATTCACTGGGAACTACATTATAACATTTACATTATTGCCCAATGTTGTGTCTTCCTGCTGCAGCCCACAACTTGAAGTTAGTTAAAAATTACTTGCATACATTATACACAATTTGAATGTAAGCATTATTATGTGTCACTATCAGGTAAAGGGTTAGTGAATTATTATTCATTATACATTCAGTATCACTGGCATATAGCCCCACGAGGAAACTGAGAAACATGAGGGAAACTTCAAATACTTATGCTTAAATAACTGTGAGAGAAATGAGATTTAATACTACACCAGGTGGTAGATTAATATGTGGGAATATGTAATGTGAGAAATTTTAATTTGCCTGTCCAAATCTTTTTTCTTTTTTGTGTTTATAAGATATATGTTTTTTTCTTATGTATGTTGTTATTTTCAACAGCGGCCCAACGTTATTCATGGTGTTATCAAGAGAGAATGCGGTAGAAGGTTGGCGATCGTTACTGGGTCCCACAGACCCAGGTCAGGCTAAAGACGCAGCACCTGACACGTTAGTATTAGAGATATTAGTGTAGTGATATATTTAGTAAAATATTTATTAAAATGAATTAATCCACGTCCAATTATTTGAAATTTAAAGAGATCAAAAAGTGTATATACTGGCAAGAAAGAGCACTACTCTCGTCTCTCTGCAGTAAGTCTCATCACATACATATAAGTAGTATTACAAGCTAACCCAGTTTGCGAACATTGACCCGGTGTTGTTTTACTTTTTGTTCAGCATGACAAACCGGGGATCAACAATAATTCAAAACTTGTTTTTCGATGGAAAATTATATAAAATAAATGAACCAAATGGAAGCCATTTATGAAATATGCGAAGAAAACATTGTGCTTTTATATTTTGGTTAAAAGATACTAAATTACTTGTCTATGGATCTCATTAATTTACTTGCAGATGTTGTCTTTCTGTTAATTTTTTTGTTCAAATTAACTTGACAATTACAATAATATAAGGAGTTATGTTGACCTGTGTCCTGCTGAATGGCCAGCTTCATGTGATGAAAAATATTTTTTATTATGAAAAGAAAAAACATACCCCAATTTCTATTGTGAACATCTACCACAATTCTGATAAACTTGCGAGGCATTTCATATCTGAATTGCTAGCTTTACAATGTTTATATACAGGCTTAAGAGACGAGGGTTATAGTCATTTTTTTTATTGGTTGTAGGTTACGAGCACTTTACGGTAAAGATATAAAGGAGAACGCTGTTCACGGCAGCTCAGATGAGAAGCAAGCAGCTAAAAACATCAAAGTAATCTTTGGAGATTTGGAGTTCGCCACTGACGGTACTGTATTAACAGGTAGATGTTATGCCAGCTGCTGCTCTGATACTCTTGGAATTCAAAGGGTGAATCTCCCCCTTCACACAAAGTGACACCCTTTCAACTCCAAGGCAATCACTTCTTTCCTATAGCTTTCTTGGCTTGTTGACACAACAAAAGCATTTTATGCAAGCAACAGTATTCTTCTCTGAAACATTTTGCTATATGACATCATAACTGGTTGAAAACGCATGTTTTTGTCAGTCCTACCCTCTCCTTAGCTCCCCGAGGCCTCTACCCTCTCCTTAGCTCCCCGAGAAAGCTTTTTTTGAGCTTGAGCTTGACTTTGCCTCTGAGAATATGTACATTTTTTATGGTGGGCCTCATTTGTTCTCCTACTATTCAATATCACCTCATATTTTCTTGCTTTTGAACAATCAGAGTAAGTTTTGATCATTAGCCTCATTTTCCCCCTATTAGTCGCCCCACCTCATATCCTGTTGATAGATTTGTAGCATTCGTTTTTACTTGCATATTCTTAATATGAGAGCGATTTGTTTAGAGCTCTCAAATCAAGAATCCATTTTTGATGACTGCATGAGCTTTCTCAGAATTATTGGTGGCACATTGAGAATTTTAAATCGGGTACATTTGACTTTATCTTTTGAATTACATTCATTCCAAAATTCTCAGCTCCAACTCAGCTTACAGTTTGATGCTGATATAGATTATGGTAGAAATACATAATGAATTTTTGATTACGGTTATAAAATTTTTATCATCTGAGCCCAACCTTTTAGACAGTATAATACCAACATGAGGTAGGATTTTAATGATTTATTTTGCTAAATAATCTATGGGTCGTTTTTATAGCATTGCACTGAGCATATGAATTCTGCTGATCACTCGCTTGTTATGAGGGGTTTTCTGCAATGTGACATAGAATGCTTAATCTGATCTGTGCACCTTGATTGATGCAGATTTGCTGTAAATAAAATGTATAGTGAAAATCATCTCATAAAAAAGATCTATAACACTCACACATTGTTGATAAATATCTGTATACAGTAGATCCTGTCACCAACGACCTTGCTTCTGCCGGACAAAAAAGTCGTTGGTGACAGAAAGTCGCTGGTCACAGGAATGAGTTTTTGCTGTAAAATTTGCGGGTCCGGCGGCTGGTTCAATGTCGGGCTAATGACGGCGATATTCACCCACCATTGACTGTTAGTCATTGTGGATCAAAGCACGCGTTTGCGGCAACATTTCAATGCCTGTTCTAATATCACTGATTATGACAGTGTTTTTCAGAATGGCCGCTAGCTACACTTATCACGCTAAAAGAGCACACGTTATATAAGCCCAGGTAGCTTCTGACCCTTTACAGGCATGAGGCGTTGTATATTCACATTAAATGTGTCACTATATGACAGATGATGTATCCAAAATAAACAATTTTATATACTTTTAGACTAATGCGAGCATTAAATTGATTCATAGGGCATATCTTTAGTTGATCATTGGACATGAAGGGTTGGATGAATTCCTACGGCGCAGGGTGATATTGCTGTGCAGTAACATCGATGGTCTGAGGTAGATAGACCTCTTGCGACAACTGCCTGATTTTCCAGCGTTTTACCTCTCTCAGATCCGACATGATCTGACATGAATGTTTCCAAAAGTGGTATGACGAAAATAGTTGAGGTCGTTGGACACAAGTAATATAATGAGTTTCATTCTAATAATAACTTGGTGCAAATACTGTATTTATTAATTGTATTTATATTTTTTTACCAAATACTGCAGCAATCTAATGATTGAAATCAGCTAAAAGTGAATTTCTGCATATTTAAATTGATCAAAATAGGAAGATAAAAAATATTAAGTAATACACCCTCCCTATTGAATTAAATGCACCGCATAGGTCAATAAATGTATTCTATATGAGCTTGTTCAAATTACTAGTCATTTTCTGAGAAATAACAATATACATTTACATGTACATGTATTGCCTATTACTTTCTTGTACATAAACACTTTTTTCTAAACATTCTCGGAAGAAGGAACTTTGTCAGCCCATTATAAAATAGACCATCAGAGCAGCACTGGTAATTTAGAAAATAAGAAATAACATTTATCAGAAAATTATGTGCATATTTGTGTTCACATTCTATACATCATACTGTTAAATTTTTTTGCATGTTACTTACGAATAATTAGGAAATTTAAAAAGTTTATTCAGTTTAAAATATTCAGTTGAGCGCAGCAGAAGCATTTTTGCTATAAAAATCACATTGCGTCGTTAATAACATATTCTTAACCCTTACTGCACTGAAATATTTTTGTTTAAGCCACCGACTCAGTTTTTTCAATTTGAAATCATCATAAATGTCTTAATTAGCTCAATTCTGTTTAATTGGAATACTGTATACCTATGTTATGGGACTACGGCCATTATAAATATTTTACTCTTGTACAGTGTGGGGATCCACTTCAGACGTCTAGAATCTGACATGTACAGACGTCAGGTTCTGACATCTAAAGTCGATCCCCGCGCTGTAAGGGTTATTACGATCAAGATTAAATTAAAATCATGCTTTTGCAATTTTTTTTTCACTTGCATACATTTTTCACTGATATAAATAATTGGATATATTATAAGTGCCCTAAAATACTTGAGTCTGCTATGGTCTTTAAATTTTTTTATAAACAAAAACAATTCAACCCTTTTCCTGCTAGAACCATATGTAAACTAATTTTCAAGCTAATTTCAAATCAAATTCAACGAAAATTTGTGAAAGCTGCTCCGTTAGCTCTTCTGCTTCTAGGACTGTATATATACGCTTTGTTAACCCCTGTCCTGCTACGCCTGTTTATTTATGCTCTGCTAACCCTTTATATTAAGAGATATATTTTTAGTCATTTGTAGCGGGAAATTTCTCCTTCAAAATGAATGAAAAATAGAAAGAAACAATTTAGCAGCATAAGGGTTAACTATATTTGCACAAACTGTAGATTTTTGTTTTGCCCATTTTATAAAGTATTAGCGATGTTATGTTCTTTGGGAATAAATTATACATATTCTATTGTGAGTGTCTTTTCTCAAATTCAGTTTACTTTGCTATAAATTAATATTTATATAAATTTCTATTATATTTCTCTAACTCTTCAGTGAGAGCAACTATTTCAAACTGTTTTTACAACAAAAACTATTTTAGTTGAAATTGATCAAATGTCTAAATGTTGAATTCAAATAAATCGTCTAGGACCTAAAGGAGCCTGCTTAGAGTGACTGATAGGATCCTTTAGCTCCCAGGTGATGAACACATGCAGCTGTTAACAGGGATTATTTTTAATTTATTTGAAGCTTGCAACCGCGTTAGCTATGCCAGCTTCATATAAATGAATGGATGGAACCCTTGAAGAGTAAGAGTGATATCTGGTATAATATGAATACAGAATACTTTTTTTCTATGTATGACCAGTAACCCTTCAAGTGCTAATCACATCTATAGCTGTTTTGTGCCCTTTTTTTGAAAAACAATTGTGACGAAAATATGGATAAATTGTATTTATCATCACCTATGTATTAAAGGGTTGTATCTTTAAAAAGTGGCACATACAACTCTTTAATACTCAGGTGACCGTATCATGTGAATGATTTTCAACTTCATAAAGCTGTGGTAGCGAAACACAACTTTCAATGCGTTAAATTTAATTGTATGATGTAGCACTTTAAAGGGTGATAATTATTTATTTTTATTGGTAGATTGTCATTTTATTAACAGAAGCAATGAGAAATCTCCTATCCATCTTTTCACACAGCATGCTGTCTATCATCAAACATCCAACACTATACAGTGTTAACATTTCATGTTGTATTTACTGGGTTGATACTTATTCACTATAAACCTTGTGCTGCTGTAATCGTAAACGATTTCAAGTATGCTTTAGATCATCACAAATATCACTGAATTTGACAAAATAGTTTTGGTACATGCTCAGTTTATCCCATACTTCAATATTGGAGATGTCTATTTTTCATAAATATTAATATAAATATTTTTTGTCCTCTAAAGCTGGAACTTGTGTTGGCTCCAAATGAATGAAAAATACATGTAGAAACAAACAATTGAGCAGCGCAAGAGTAATGGATGATTCTTACTTTAGCAATAGAAACATCGATGAGAAATCTCCTATCTATCTTTTCACACAGCATGCAGTCCACCACCATCAAACCTCCACCACTGTACATTTAAACTGTACTTGTACACTGTTAACATTTCTTGTTCTATTTACCTTTTTTTATAGCAACTCCCCAACAAACGCAAGAAGACGACACAGAAAAACAACAGACAGAGGATGACAAAGGAGGTAAGCAAAAATAGTTTATGTTGCTTCAATGCATATCTTTTTATAATCCTGGAAACAAAGCCAACCCTTTACCTGCTTGTGACCCACATATGAGTCTTGCAACATATTTTGTATCAAATTAATTCAATAGAACGTGTCAATAACCATTTAATTGAAACAGGAGCATGAATTTGATGTGTAACATTCATATATTTCATTAACTTGGGGAATTTCCTCTCACTTTAATATCTGTTTTGATGTTGTTGCAATTGATTTTGATTTACTAAAAAGTTTAAATTTTAGCTTAAAACTTTTTGACTCAAATTTTAACTTTTTTCTTGAACATATACTCATGTTACTCTGCTATTCTAGTATTATTAAATTTAAAAAAAAAGATGTTGAATAATCATCACTAACACTGTCACTAATTATTTAACCCACAACTTCAATGCATTTTTTATATAATATCTGCACTGTTTGAAGGAGAAGATGATCAGGGAGGTGAGAAAGAACCAGAAGCTCGGCCACCAAGTACTAATGAAAAGAAAGGTAAAACATTATAACTTAACCCTAACTTAACCCGAAAATATATCAAATAACCCGGAAAGAAATTGGGTCCTAAGTCAAAGGGTTATTCATTTTACTGTGATCATAAATGGCTCAGTTTGCTTGAATACCCATTTAATATGTCTACAACAAGTATCAATATTTTAGCCATTTGAGACATCAAAAGTCTTTAACTGCACTGAAAGGGTGCGAACACTAGCCTGTATGAACTACGTGTACAATGTGAAGTTAGGCACCGGCTACAGGATCTAACATTTGTAAGTTATTGGAAATTAAAGTGAAGCAACAGTTTCTGAAATAACCCCAGATTATTATATTCTGAACTATTCTGTTTATAATCAGGAAAAATCTAAAAAGGCTATCTATAGGTATATATGCCTTGATGATTATGACAAGTAACTATATTAACAGGTACCCTGCCAGACTTTTCATGTAGACTGATTTAATCATTGAATACATTCCTCCAAGTGTACAAAATGGTGAGCTGATGATGCGATTGAATCACCAGAGATATCTACTTTTTATTTCTTTGCTATGAAATGGGAAATAGTGTTTTCCCAGCTTCAAATTATTAAACAAAAGAACAACTGCTAAATTATTGTATCAACTAGGCATATACTTTATATTGTATTGCACATGAGCAGAGTACACTATTCACAACGATGTGTCAGAGGGCTACGAGCTTACATGGGAGGAAGAAGATCAAGAGCAAGGCCAGTTTTTGGGAAAATGTGTAGTGTTTAGATCAATATATCCAAAATTACAATCTAAATCATGTATCTCCATTAAGAGGGGATACCACCTGCATGTATGTTTCCTATCATATGCTTCCATATGCTAAACTTATGATTAACTATGGCATATGTCACTTAGTAAGATGACACAGCATATATTTTGATGCTGGTAACTTGCTAGAAAACTAAGAATACTATATTTCAGCAACATTATACAAACACCTTGATCATCATTGCTTCTCATGTTCATAGTTACCTGTGTATTTACAACGTATGGAATTGTTTTAGTGTGATTATTTTGCTATATTAATAATTTTGCGAGATGTGATTACCTCTACCATGTGCACTTAGACTGTATTTGTGTCACCATAGGGCTTATTTAAATCTGATAAAACTGTCTAATTGGGAGCTGTTGGATGAGTGTCAAGCCAAGAGTGACAGGTCCACCTAATCACTTCTGGTTGTAGTATGGTATACGTGTATAATGTTGTCGTCTCTGAGCTAACGAGTCCTATAGCTGTCACTTATTATAGTGGCTGCCTGTAGGGCACGTTATTCCCAGGCGATGATGTCTAGTACCACTAACTCTTCTATTGTATATCTTTTATTCCTGCACATCCTCTTCTCGATCAGGTCGTCTGTTGGCAACTCCCAACCTCTATCCCCCGTCCAGATCAGTGAGTCCAAGGTCACGGCCGGGATCAAAGCTGAAATCTCAGCACAAACCTTCACAAAAAGTTAGTCCTAGACAACGGTTAAAGTCTGACTCCAGTGGAAAGGTTTACAGTCACCGCTCATCTCCCAAACCGGCGGCACCAGACAACTAGATATCCCTGTGATCCCTGTGTTACGTCGTCTGCGCTTGTCGTGAGTTCCCACTAGGTGTGCTATCACGCATGGTCTGGAGCATGCTGTCATTACATTGTCGTATTGTTCAGGTAACACAAGCTGCACCCAGACACTGTACACCCTCGATACAATATGTTGTCACACTCGTCTTGTCTGAACTCGTGCTGGTGATCGCTTCAATGTGGTCACCTAGTTCGCATGTGTTACAACATGACCACACAGTTATACCGCTATATATTCTTGTCCCCACGGATGAAAAAAAGTCGCTCATCTTTTTTGTGAGTTTATTTGTACATGCACACACACACTAGTTGTCACCATAGCTCCATTGTTCATTCCACATGTTTCACAAAGCTATGCATGTCAACAAAGCTAAGCAACAAATTTAATACTATGTATAATATTGCATTAAAAAACATAATTATATCCCATGAAAATTGATAAAAAATAGCACAATTTTTATGTAGCTAAGTAGGCTACTAGTTTTACTTCATACTTCATCAGTGAGATTTCAAAATTTCAATCGTGAAAATACTTGCCAGATTTCAGGTGTTTCTAACAAGAAAAAGTAATACATGTGATATGAAATTGTCTATGATTTATTGTTGTAGGCCCGTCGGTATCATTATATAAAATACATCAGGTTTTATAAGCATAAATGTATATTTATCTGCTTATTTATTTGCTATATCTGATGATCATGTAACATTCCTACATACATCTAGTCATATACTATTTAAATGATCATAACAGGTGCTGCTGAGGAAATTAGAGATATAGAATTTAATTCTGAGAAGAAACGTAATCCAAATGTAATCCCCGATGATCATCTAAATCAGTCATATGACGGTACCAGCTGTATAAATGGAAGTAATGCTTCATTAACTTCCAATGAATCTCTTCATATCGGTCAGTTATTTGTATCTGGTGATAAGCTTGTTGGAGACATTAGGGTTGATAACAGTACCCTGGCACACACACCTCGACCACCGATAAGGCCACATGGCAAGGCACCTCTGTTGAGGCAACCCAAACACAGAAAACTGCCATTGAAAGCTCTACAGGTGGCTTTAGATCCCTTAAAGGGATCACATCCAGATAAATTTAACTCGGAGCAGGAAGAGTATCAGCCACAGCCGTCAGACCAGGCTGTGAATCACCACATAGGTAACAACTCATCATATAGCACTCTGCTGATCACATCAAGTATATGTATCCTATACATGTAACACAGATACTGCAGTAGTTCTTCATCAAGTGTATCGTATCATAATTCCCTAACATTTGTTACTTTTTTTTTAGTTGGACATACTCTACCTTCACTCCTACAACAAAAAGTCATCAAATATTGCACTGTGTCAACCAATCACAAATATTCAAAAAAGACCAAGAATAATATCCTATACCAGCACAGATGCTGCACTAGTTCTCCATCTTATATGAATTGTATTGTATCATAATTCCCCGCGGATATCTGCAGTAGTTCCCCATCTTGCATCTCTTTTATTTCATACCCCTTTATTTTATTCCCCTATGCATGAGGGTTGTAGAACAAAAATGTACATGAAAGTAATACCCGTTACCATATTAACTGGGGGCTTGGTCAGACTCAGACTCAGACAAATTTATTCGATTCAGGTGCATGATTCCATCTTTCTGTTCTTCCAAAGGAGTTTCCTTGACCGTGTTATTGATAAATGTTTTAGAGCTGTTAAATGTATTCACATTGATATTATAAGGTGTCATACTAGGGTCTGATTATATTTTTGATGTATTATGAATCCATTGCGCAACCCTTTTTGCCTATAACCATTTTATGATCTTATTCTAATATTTGGATTAAGAATTTTGTGCATCAAGAGAATGTGTTGACAGCAAAGAACTCTTATTCTGTCAACAGTATTTTATGCTCACATTTTAATAATATGTTAGAATGATGTACTCTCATGTCATGGTCAGTTGACCTCAAATTTCATTCTATTTTTTCAGCTTTTTAAAATATAAATTTCAAACGTATTTTTTAATTGTTAACTTTCTTTCGGAGGACAGTAAGCAGAAGGTGTTGTTATTCCTGAAAAAACAATGCTTTCTATCGCATGAGTTGTTTTGTTATTTTTGAGACTAATTCTTTCAGATAGTGAAGATGGGGACGCATTATCATACAAAACATCCAAACACAATTCACCAACAGTATCTGCCAGATCACGAGCATCTGTGCACAGTTCTGACTCAAGTAAGCTGAGAGATTCAGGTCAGGAGAGTAATGAGGATAAACTCAGATTGGATGAATCTATCGAAAGCAGTAAATATGGATCTACTGCATCGATAACACAGCAACAGGAGCATATTGCTGACTCCACCCACTCCTCACGGTCAGCCTCTCCTACAAACACAAGGACACAAACATCCAGAGCCGGCTATGTCAATGATAAAAGGAGAGAAGGCTCTGTTCCACCATCTCGTACTGGCTCTTTGATAGATACAAAGGAAGACACCTCTGATCAACTATCTCGTACAAGATCTGTAGCAGATACAAGGACAGTGGGGTCTACTCAGCCATCTCGTACTGGCTCTGTGATAGATACAAGAGAAGGTGGCTCTCCAGCTGGTTCTGTTATAGATACAAAGGACACAGCGTTTGCTCATACTGGTTCTGTGATTGATGCAAATAATGAGGGTTCTCCGACTGGCTCTGTGATTGATACAAAGGACAACGGCTCAACTCGGCGTTCTCAAACTGGTTCATTGACAGATAATAAAACACATGCTGGCTCTGTCTCCTCTCTCAACAGCCAAGTGTCCAACAAACCACCTCCATCACATAACAGCTCCAGAAGGTCTGTCAACAACGATGTGGCAAGAAAGCTGTCGGAAAGCTCATTAAAGTCTGTTTCGTCTGGTAAAAATTCTACCAAGGTCTCCACTGGTGCAGTACAAGCAGAAAACCGAGCGAATGGTGCTAGAAAATCATCTGTTGCTGGCTCCACTACGTCACGTAGATCTTCCCATGACAGCATGACGTCTAATCCACCCCTCAGAAGAGGATCATCTACTGGATCCATTAAATCAGTTAAATTAGGTGACACAGGCACTAGAAAATCTACTGTCGGGGATAAAACTTCCAAGTCCAGAAATGGATCCATCAAGGGATCGAAATCCGGGCTGAAAAGTCAATCCCTTCTGCCAACTGTGAACGGTATGATGCTCTGCGTTACTGCATGGATGTTGTGCACCATTGTCAAATACATCATGTGAACACCCCATGCTGCATGAATTTCTGTCACCTTTGTAATATTTACTTGTATAATAGTATGATTCAGCACCACTGAATATACACACTCATAATTTGTTTCTTTATACAGGTGTATAGAAATTTATGTATAGAATTTTATCACCTTCTCATTTATAATCACTAAGTTGTAGGACTAGAAGGTAAGGTTGATATTTCTAATCTTAAACAGTTGACATTCATTGGGAGCGTTTGAAATTATGGTAACTGCCTATTTTGTCAACTGTGTAAAATTTATCAACTGCGTAAGATTTAGAAACACATTTCAATTCATTGTTGTTGCTATTTCACAATCCAGATGTATGATTTACAGTGTTTTAATAATATAAATGTTACTACATGTCCAACTGTTATAACTTATGTTTCACTGATAAAATGCTAGACACACACTTTTAAATCCACAATCTATTACATATTACATGAATGTTGTTACCAGCCTGTAAATGTTAACACATAAAATCATGAAAAACGTTACAACTTAATTATCGTTTTTATTGATAAAATGTTAGATGCACCAGAAGAATTAGAATCCACTATAGATTCATGAATTATTCACGCATGCCACAGAAGTTGTTTACTTTACAAAGCGAATTATTTATCTCACCTTAGTATGTAGTAAATTGTATTTCCTTATTATT
The DNA here is from genome assembly GCA_964017125.1 of Flabesymbios commensalis. NCBI lineage: Eukaryota > Metazoa > Annelida > Polychaeta > Terebellida > Flabelligeridae > Flabesymbios > Flabesymbios commensalis. The sequence continues at coordinate 14,004,304 of OZ024903.1, forward strand.
TTTTTTGTCAATAAACTTTTAGTTTCATAGTGCCCTTACAGGTATATTATGTTATGAATATGGGCACCAATAGTTGATTTGTTCATTGATTTATAAAAGGATAGTAATAAACATCGGTGTGTTAAAATAGTAAAATGATGCAACACGCGGTACCCTGGGTACCGCGTGATTTGCAGCGCGACCTGGGGAATGCAACGGCAATTTGCGTTGCAACAGGTTCCGACATTGAAAGATGTTTTAACAATATTCCTTAGTGAAGAAAATGCCCCCTGAACAAGAATATTTTGCAAAATAAGAATGTTTCACATCTTTTTTTGCCTTTTTTAAAAATTATTTTACACTTTTTGGTACCCAGGTTACAGCCCTGAAAAATAAATTAAATAATTAAACAAAGTGACGAATTTCTATTTGGTACCCCAGGGTACCGCGTGGTGCATCAAATACTGCTGACCAATTTTGTAATTACAGTTGCTTATTTATTTGGTGAATTTATTTCATCACTCAAATAATTAATTATTTATCAGACTGTTTGATGTCATTTCCCGCTGCTATTTATAACAGAAGAAGACCATGATCTCTGAAATAAATTGAGCCCAAAACATGTTTTTATTGTACGACCAAGAGCAAACTGTCCACCACGCTTACCTTGTTAGCCTTGCTTGCATGTAGGCCTACTGCAATCATTTCAATGTGCAGCATAATTATATACTATGACCACATAAAATTGTCAATATACAATATGTAGGTAATAAAATTACAACCATCGTGCATCAGTGGTTATGTTGATGCATTGTATAATGTAACCAGACTGTATTTGTATCGCTGAGTAACTATGGATACAGACAGAATACACTATTTATAATGAATCTTAGAGAAGACAGTCTTCTCTAATGATGACACTGCCAAGCAGGAGAGTAGTTTTAAATACGATGACCGTTTGTTTTCAGCGATATGAGAGCTTTTTTGAAATCCAATCTCAGATTAACTGATATCATTATCGTCTATTTTTCAGATGATGACAACGGTGAAGAGAAACAAGACGACGAGACACAACAGGATGGTGATGCCTCATCAAAAAAAGCAGATGATGAAGATGGTAAAGTGTTTAGTTTTTAGCCCTCAGTCAATTTGGCTGTAAGCTTGTCTTTCCCATGATATCTATCTGTCTCAGAGTGTCCGTCACATTCCCTCGCTTTTATTCAATTTTTCTGAAAGTTGTCTCAAACATAAACAGCTTTTCCTTGTGACCACAATTAACTCATGGGTTTTCATTTGATTATTCTGAAACTTAATTGGTACACATGCTCACCCTACAAACTTGTAAGTGTGATTGAGACTCCTTTTACATTTCTCAATAAATGAACAAGTTATTCGACATGTTTGAACCTGAGAGCTAGCTATTGCTTTCTCTGATGGCCTATTTTTCTCGACTTCTGCAGAATGCTGGCCCAATGTTTGTGCAGTTTTGGGCCAGCATTGAATTTTAACCTACATTAGCAGCAGCAAGCGCATTAGTAGTAGCAGCTTAATGAAAATTGGTAGCAATAAACATTTCGGGACTCATATGGAGACATATAGTCAATGTCTAAACTTGGACATTATGGGATTAAAGGTGACATACATAACTGGATTTCTGGCTTTTTGATGGGGAGATCACAGAAAGTGGTCGTAGACGGATTTTGTCCTCCTGAAATTAGTGTTGACTCAGGGGTGCCCCAAGGGTCAGTTCTTGGACCTATTTTATTTCTAATTTTCATAAATGATTTACCATAGCAAGTAAAATCTCATTGCCGCCTCTTTGCGGACGATTGCTTGCTCTATCTTCATGCTTGCAAGATTCAATAGCCCTTCAAAAGGACCTTACCAGCCTCGAGGGTTGGTCAGACACCTGGGGTCTACATTTCAATGCCAAGAAATGCTACATTATGTCCATACCCATACTTTTATCAGCTTAATGGTCATGTTTTATCCTCTGTTAAAACCAGCCCTTATCTTGAGGTGCTTTTGTCAGAGGACTTGTCTTTCTCGCCCCATATTGGTAAAGTAAGCCAAAAGGCTAGTAGTAACTTAGGTTTCATCAGTAGAAACCTCAAAGGATGCCCAGAGAGACTTAAGGAGCTGGCCTATATAACCCTCGTAAGACCTAGCCTTGAGTATGCATCAAGCGTATGGGACCCACATACCAGACTAGATATTGATAAGCTGGAGAAGATCCAATGTCGCGCTGCCCGTTTCGTAAAGGGTTATTCTCGCTACAGAAGAGCAGATACCGACAACATAACATCAAGAGATCTTATCAACATCTTAAAGTGGGACTCTCTTGCCAGCAGTCGCAAGATGAGTAGACTATGCATGCTATATAAGGCGGTGAATGGTGAGGTGGCCCTGCCTACTCACATCTTACAGACAGCTGACCACAGAGTTCGCGATTTTGCCTACAAATACAAACATTTGCCAGCTAAAAAATCAGCCCTCGCCAACTCATTTTACAATAGAACAGTGAGGGACTGGAACATTTTGAAAGGGGAAGTGAAGTTAGCACCTTCACCTGCAGCATTCAAAGCCAGACTGCTGCAATCTTCATATTAGCTGCGCTGCACTTGTCAAACCCCCGTGGCGCGATAGCACAATAGTGCGTACTGCCACGTACCATACAGATACAGATACAGATGTGGCTAGGCATCCCCAATACAATCAGCATTTTAATGCCGCTGCTGCAAATGAATATAGCTCTGACTCACAAGCTGTTATTTTATTAATTTCTTTACGGGTATGACTTATATGCTTGAAAAATGTTCCCCGTATTTTTTTAAACGTTACCATGACGTAGACGGCAGCTATTTTGAAAAAAAGCGTTGCAACTGATTTAATTTATTGCCACATATAAGGCCTTGGAAATTCTTCTTTGGGGCATTTAAAAAAAAAATATAAAGAAGAACAGAATATTAAAAAAAAAATTGGGAGCAATTATTTATACGTAATTTCTTTCTACTTAACTCAGTCCCTAAGCCTGGGAATGCTCTTAATTTTTCTTGTGCCGTCCAATTACATATATCAATTTGTCACATATTTTATTCATATCTTTCAGATGGCACGAAAAAAGGTGAAGATGACATGGTTGAAGGTGTGTACCGTACTTGCTAGACGATACCACGCACTAGTCTATACCGCGCAAAAGGGCAAAATAGGCTTTTCTTAATGCTTGAGCCTTACACACCGCGCACTCGTTATTTACCGCGCAATTCAAAATATTGCTGTGACTTTGCAGTCGCCAATGCTAATGGTGTGTTAGTAAGATTGATCTGTGACAGATTGGGTCCTGGAAAGGCCTATATTAGATCGTGTTCAGTATTATCATAATATAATAATAATAATTAACAATTCTCTCATGTTTAATCTGCAAATAATGCATATGTATCATCTACGAATGTTTTTATGTGAGTACGTCGATATATACAATGAACGTTTATGGAAATGAGTCGGCAAAATATAGATAAACCTACGTTAATACCGGTATAAAAACATAACAAATAAATTTCATGTAGTGGGCGAAATTTCAAAGCTGCAAGCCCCAGAATGTCGTCTAGACTCAAGTCGTTGGCGCGCAAGGAAAGCATGTGGCGTTGTCCCGTGTGGTGTATGCGTACCTAGCAAACACGAGGCATTGTCCCAATGTTGTTTTATTGCTGGGCCAACGTCAAAGGGGATGGCCCTACAATAAAACAACATGGGTCAATGTCTCGTGTTTGCTGGGTATGTACATAGGCATGCATGAATGTGCAGTTATATTACACGCTAACACGTAGGCCTAGATATTTATCAATCATCATGACATAGTATCGGCCGCTAGAAAATCTTCAACATGTTTTTAAAGTTGTATTGTACAATGTCAGCGTGTCAGTTTATTGAGCAGTTAATCTTCTGACGACAGTAACAGTAACAAGTGACATGAAATAAATCCGTTCATACTATACCCTGCCTAATGAGCCGTGTTCATTCACGCGTCAACGAGGCTACACTCACGGCATAGGTCATAACGGCGCCAACGCGATGACAAACCACTGACCTTTCACTGGTCAATGATCAGACATGTCAGACAGATTAATCAGTGATCAAGAAGCATATATCGCGCACCTGTTATATATCGCGCAGGAGCTAAAAAAAAAAAGTAGCACGATATCGTCCGGTAATTACGGTAGTACTTTTCATCCCCCGCCCATAGGGGAAGGGACATTTTAGTTGCGCCAGGATTCTGTCCGGCGTCACGTTTTCTTGTGGGCGCAAAAACTACTGGTCAAATCTTTTTGAAATTTTAACATGACATTCCTAGCAACATGGGGATGTGCAAGTGATTTTTTAGAGATGCTACCAAAATTCAAAATGGCGGCCAGAGGTCAACACTAAAATTTTTTGTGGGTGCAAAAACTCTTAAATTTATAGTCAGAAATTATTCAAATTTTACTATCACATTCTCCATGATATGGAGATGTGCAGGTGACTTTTTCAAGGTTTTACTGAAATTCAAAATGGCCGCCACAGATCAACTGTAATTTTTTGGGGGGCGTAAAAACTAAAAAAATTTGTTTGGTCATTTTTTTAGCTCCCGCCATCACCGTAGGTGAGACGGAGGGAGCTATGGATTCTACCTCCGTTTTTTTTTGCCTCTTCTTTTGCCTATAACTTTGTAAGAAAATAAGCTGGGTTACTTCCAGGTGGATAATGGACAGGTTAAAATATTTTTAATCTGAATTCAATACGCAAGGTCGCAGAGGAGAAAATGATGATGTTACGGCGTTGGGCCGTCCGTAAACAATTCGTTTCCGGAGCATATCTCTGAAAGTACTTGTCCGATTGTCTTCAAATTTTACACACAACACCTCTAGGGGGTCTGTGCCTTTTGGGGTATTTGAACTTTGACCTACTTTTGGTTCAGAACTATGACCTATTTAGACGTTTTGACGCGCACTTCGTTTCCGGAGCAGATCTCGAAAAGTACTGGGCCGATGACAGTCATATTGCACATACATGTTCTCTAAGGTCCCTAGTTGTGCCTTTTCAGGTTTTTTGACCTTGACCTTAAAGTTGACCCAGCACTTTGACCTAATTTATAACATCGGTAAATCCGACTGAAAGATTTTGCGGAATATCATGAAAACCGCTCAAGATAGCTACACCATTACTATAAAACAAATGGTGAGGTTTCAGGAGAGGATGCATCTTGAAAAATTTCAAGTCGATAAAATTAAAAATGGCCGCCTATCGGCCATTATTCACCTCGACAGGCCTGATATTGCGGACTATCATGAAAACCGCTCAATATAGCTACACCATTATTATCAAATAAATTGTAAGGTTTCAGGAGAGGATGCATCTTGAAAAATTTCAAGTTGATAAAATTCAAAATTACCGCCTATCGGCCATTATTTACCTCGACAGGCCTGATATTGTGGAATATCATTACTATAAAATTACTATAAAACAAATTGTAAGGTTTCAGGAGAGGATGCATTTTGAAAAAATTCAACTGGTCCAAGTTCAAAATGGCCGCCAATCGGCCATTATTCACTTTCACATGACCGTTATTTGGTAAACCGTGCTAGATGGCTAGACCATTATTATACAACAAAATGTGTGATTTCAGGAGAGGATGCATCTTGAAAAAATTTGACTCAATAAAATTCAAAATGGCCGCTTATCGGCCATTCTTCACTTTCGCATGGCAGATATTTGGTCAACCGTGCTAGATGGCTAGACCATTACTATAAAACGAAATGTAAGATTTCAGATGAGGATGCATCTTGAAAAAATTTGTGACTTGATCAAATTTAAAATGGCCGCCTTTTCGCCCATTATTCATTTTCACATGGCTGATATTTGGTAAACCGTGCTAGATGGCTAGACCATTACCTGATTACTATAAAACAGTGTGAGTTTTCAGGGGAGGATGCACCCCGAAAATTTTTAACTTACGAATTCAAAATGGCCGATAATCAGCATTATTTACCTCGATAGGCCTGATATCAGGTAAACCGTGCTAGATAGCTAGACCATTACTTTAAAACAAAATGTGACGTTTCGAGAGAGGATGCCTTTTAAAAACTTTCGACTCAATCGGCCACTATTTACTTTCACATTGCTAATATTTGGTAAACCGTGTTAGATAGCTGGACCATTACTATAAAAACAAATGTGGGATTACAAGAGAGGATGCATCTTGAAAAAAATTAACTCGATCAAATTCAAAATGGCCGCCTATTGGCCATTATTCACTTTCGCATAGCCGGTTTTTGGTAACCGTACTAAATGGCTAGACCATTACTATAAAACAAAATGTGAGATTTCAGGAGAAGATGCATCTTGAAAAATTTTGACTTGATCAAATTCAAAATGGCCTCCTATCGGCCATTATTCGCTTTCACATGGGCGATATTTTGTAAACCGTGCTAGATGGCTAGACCATTACTATAGAATGAAATGTGAGATTTCAGCTGAGGATGCATCTTGGAAAATTTTGACTTGATCAAATTCAAAATGGCTGCCTTTAGGCCATTATTCACTTTCACATGGCCGATATTTGGTAAACCGTGCTAGATAGCTAGACGATTCCTATAGAATGAAATGTGAGATTTCAGCTGAGGATGCATCTTGAAAAATTCTGACTCGATCAAATTCAAAATGGCCCCCTATCGGCCATTATTTACTTTCACATGCCCAATATTTTGCAAACTGTGTTAGATGTTAGTCCATTACTATTAAACTAAATTTGAGGTTTCCGGGGAGTTTTTAACTAATTTATATCGAATTCAAAATGACCGTAAATCATCTATTAGTTACCTCGATTGGCCTGATATCGGGTAAACCGTGCCAGATAGGTAGACCATTACTGGGATACTGATTAGGATTATTAATTTCAATGGAGGTTTGCAATCTCTGACAGACTGTCTAGTTCTTATCTTACTCTTAGACTGGGCTTCTTAGACCTAGTTGTCCTGCGTCTTGATTTATGACCTAGCCTAGGACTACATTAATAACCCTACACAATATTGCTCAAATCAAATTCTAATTCGGAGCGGGAGCTCCTGGACTTATGTAGTCTTGTTTAATTTTAACATCACATTCCTAGCAACATGGGGATGTGCAAGTGATTTTTTAAAGATGCTACCAAAATTCAAAATGGCCGCCAGAGGTCAACTCCAAATTTTTTTGTGGGCGCAAAAAATCTAAAACTTAAGTCAGAAATTATTCAAATTTTACTATCACATTTCCCACAATATGCAGATGTGCAAGTGATTTTTTTAGGGTTTTACTGAAATTCACAATGGCTGCCATGGATAAGCTTCATATTTTCTTGTGGGCGCAAAAACTGAAAAATTGAAATCAGTAATAATTTACATTGTACAATCTCATTACCCACCATCTGGAAATATAGGACTTCAGTCCTCTTGTTTTTAATTGAAAAACGTCTTTCTAAACAAACTGTCTGCCTCAATTTCTCACAACATGCGGTGACTTTTTCCAGTGTTGTTATGAGGGATACATTTTTTAGCAAACTATTATTACTGTGAGCTGTCAATAAGCTAATTTTATTACCGTATATCCCCGTGTATTATGCAATGTTTTTTTCGTCATAAACAGGTGTCAAAAACACAGCTCGTATTATAGATAGAGGTAGGTTTTTTTTCAGCAGGTTGACAGACGTCAAGGTGTCAAGTAACAGCCGCCCCAATCATGGGAGGCCGCGACGCGCGGCTATCGGTCTGAACTGCCAGTAGCAATCCCCCAACCCTTCACGTCCAATGGTCAAATAAAGATATGCCCCATAATTCAATTTAATGCTCACATTAGTCAGAAAATTGTTTGTTTTGTATGACGCTAATTAAACACTTTTTTTCAATACAATAGTACTATTGAATCGTTCAGAAATATTATAAGAAAATATGCCATGATTAATATAAATAATAATCTCTATAGCACAGAAAATGTCAGCAGCTAATCAGTGTCCAAATCGTGACTCGCATTATACATAGCGTCGCATTATAGACGGGGATGTACAGTAATAGTGAATTCTGAATGTATCGAACTAAAGCCCAGAATGTGCTTATATCGATTTCTTGTGCATGCATTGCTAATGTGCACATAATATAGTCATTTTTAATCTGTTCTATTAGTTGATTAAATCACTGTTATTAGGAAAGAAATGAGCGTTTAAACATCAATAATAGTTGCAAATGTTTGGTTTCAAATTAAGCATAAATGAGTAATTTTCAACCTTCAATTTAGTATAGTCTATTTTTGCTAACAGATAACTTATTTGTATTTTGCAGGTGATGAGGAGAAGAAAGAAGGTACGTAGGGAAATTTATAAATTGTCGCTTAGTTTTGATTGTATTATCAACCCTTACTATGGGTCAACTACTAGCTTAGTTTTGATGGTATTATCAACCCTTACTATGGGTCAACTACTAGCTTAGTTTTGATGGTATTATCAACCCTTACTATGGGTCAACTACTAGCTTAGTTTTGATGGTATTATCAACCCTTACTATGGGTCAACTACCATGGTATTATCAACCCTTACTATGGGTCAACTACCATTGAAAATATGTAAATTTTTCCAGTCTGGGGATTGTCTTCATATGTCTGTATCTGATGTCTACAGACGAATAAAGACGGTCCCCGTGCTGAAAGATATAAGTACGAACATTGATTGTCACTTAGATATCTACATGTAATTACCTGTATAATTTTCACAACTTTTTTATTGTCTGCTACATCTCTTTTGATGTGTACACAAAAAATGATGAGGAATGACAATAATTAAATTTCCGAATTCAAATACTTGTTAAAATTGCCATGTCAAAAACAGTCTAGAAACCTGTGACTGTTTCATGTTGTGTATGTAATATATTGTGTGTGCAAAATAATCACCGTTTCGTTTCGTTTTCGTTGTACATGTGCTAGCATCGTAGTACAGTGAGTTAGACTCATGCTCAGGGATTCAGTATTTTGAAAAAGTGGTGATCTGGTGAGGATTTGGTTGACTTTGGAAATTAAATAAATTTAAAGGTGTCCAAGATTTCTGTAGTTTTCTCAGCCTTATTCAAAATGTAAAAATGTCTTTGTTTCTGTGTACAGCCATTACCCTTGTCCTCCTGAATGGTTTCTATTTTTCATTCATTTGAAGCTGGAATTGCTAACGCAATTCCCAGCTCCAAATTTTGAAAATATACATCTTCTAAATTGAGCTATTTGACTAACTTCAGCATCAACCACAAACTATTATCTTTTTCAGTGACATAATTTTTGGCTTAAAATATGCTTAACACTTTATGTATACGGGTGTAGCAGGACAAGGGTTAAGTTAACAGAGCTAACCATTCTACTTAACTGGTCCCACGATTACATACTAATCCTTATGTCATTTTAACATGTTTACCTCTTTAACCGCCACCCGGATTACATTTTTCTATTACCACAATAAGTACCACCTTTTTAATTATGTTAAAGATAAACAATCAGCAAGACTTGAAAATAGTTAACCTTCATTTTGTCAAATCTGAATAATTTTCACTTACTTAAGTTGTGGATCTCGTCAGCAAAACACAACTTCAAGTGGGTAAAAATTACAATTTAATTATTTGGCGGTTAAAGGATTAATGTTGTTTTAATGTTGATTGAGCCCTGCAGTTCAACATGAAATCAACATTGAGAAGTTTAGCATGCATGATTTACTTGATTTTAACATGCCATTATTTGTTAGTGTTGTATTTTTTATAATTAAGACAAATGTTGTGTTTAATTTCATGTTGTATTACCGGTACATGTACATTTCCTTACCTTAGTCAAGTGTGTTTTATAATAAAGTACAATTGGTCTATAATATTCATTGGCTGTTACCATTCACAGCTGGCAATGTGATGCTTACTATTTTGTTTCTGCTTGCTATTTTTATTGTCTTGTTTGTGCTATTTGTGTTACCTTTCGAAATTGATAACCATTTGTTAATTTTGTCTATACTTCTTTTACGTGTGTTTTCTAATTGTTTCGAGTTGAAGCGGCACTGTTCAGCTGTCCGTCACAAACTTTAGGTTTCTGTTGTTGTTGAATTGGTATTTGTTTCCCATTTTTTGCGAATACATGTAAAGGGAATCTATATACAATTTGAAGAAATTACCCTCCGTGTATATGAGGAATGTTTACCTGTGTTGCCTAATAACCCTTTTTCCAAGTTATTTGTTTTCTAATTGTTTCAAGTTTAGGTGGCACTGTTTAGCTGCCATCACAAACTTTAGGTTTATGTTGTTCTTTGCCGTATTTTTTGGTTTGTTCGTTTCCCATCTTTTACAGTGGAAGTTATATAATTATATAGTTTGAAGCGACCCTCCACCATGTATATAGGGAACGTTTAGTGGATGTTAGTTAGTCTCTAGCTGTCACTGTGCTTCACATGACATGATGAGGAAAGTGCAGAACTCAAAAATATATATCCCTATATATACACACCTGGTACCAATGCTGGTTTGATGTTGGGCCAGAGGTATCCGGTTTTGTTGTACACACAAATAATTTATGAGTTGACACTTTCATCGTACATGATTTTGTGGTGGCTTAATCACATTATTCGTTGAATCAGAAATGGTGCCCGAAACTGAGGATCATGAAACGGGCTCTGCTAGCGCAGCTGACAAGAAAGAAGATGATGCTGGGGAGGGTGTAGAGGACAAGGAGGAAGATGAATCAGGGGAGGGTGGTAACGAGGAGGTGGAGGGTGAAGGAGGGGAGGGTAATGAAAGTGAGGGTGATAAAGGGGAGAATATGGGGGATGATGACAATCAGAATGACGGGGAAACAGATAACACAGAAACACAACAGACAACAGAAGAAAATGTAGCGCAAGAAGATAATGGTGGGCATGACAATGACACAAATAAAACCAAAGGTAAAAACTGTACCCTGCTGACTGCGGCCATCTTAGATTAGCTATCATCCGGCTGACTGTGGCCATCTTAGATTAGCTATCATTCCTAGGCATGTCATAGTCATACATCCATTAAATTTAGCATGCATGTTAATTATGCGATCTGTATTGTCCTAATAGTTCTTAGTTCTATTCCATCTCTTACATCATTCATGTTTTTTAAGATTTTATTTTTTCCATTATTTTTGTCTTTTTTTTTCATTGCATTTTAAAGCAAGAGGAGTAGATCTCTTTTTTAATATCGTAATTTTTCCTCTACTCTCTGAAAATCTTTGGATTGTGAAGTTCCACATGGCGTAAACACATTATTATGGTTCCGCTCCCCAAAAATATTAACAACACCATACCTCCTGTTAGGCCAAGGCTCATGGCGCAATGACAGAAGTTAATAAATTTATTAAACTCCAAAATTGCAGAATCAAGCTGTTATTGCATAATCATACACAACCTGGCAAAAATTGAAACATTATTATATGACATGCATTACAGAAATTAATAATTTTCTTAACTTACAATACATCACATAGCTATTATGGTATAATAAAGCACAACATGGAGATATTTAAAACATGTTATTATATCACATGCCATGAGGCATCATAGAGTTCAATTACTGAGTTAGGTAATATGACAATATGCCTTAAAATACTGATTTAAGTGATATTGTGCAATCTTAACAGTAAAATCTGTGGGGGACAGCGCCACAGTGTTCAGCTCTGCAAGAGCTGGACACCCCCCACCGATTTAGGAAAGCGAAATATGTGCCGGTTTTGTAAATTATTGAATGTTCTCATACAAGGTATCATAGTATAGGTATCCTGCTATAGACTGTATGGTCGCAGTCACAACTGGCCAACCAATGTCCTGTCTTGTAACAGTGAATAATTTTAATAAGATAGCAATTGTAATGACATGCTATATTGGTTAATTGTTACTAATGATGAAGCTGTACATGTATAACAAGCTGGGTTTGCAATTTTGTACCATCCCAGGGTCCATATTTTTTAACATATGATATGCACCCCAGTCTCTGCAAACCCAGGCACAACTGACTGTCTGCAAAAACTGAAGAGCACCACATATATCAAAAATATATATGAAATAAAAAGTTAAGAGGATCCCACGGACCTGTCCCGATCTATCTATTAGGAATGAAAATGATAAAATTAATCTTTCCATCCGACGGCCCACAATACAAACCCAGTCACAACTGACCGTAAGATTTTAGAACAGTCCAAGAAAAGTCAATTAGTTTTACGTGATTAAGGAGCATTTAATTTTGGAATTCTAACATAGCGTTGAAAAGCTCCCGACTTCCATCTACCTAGTCTTTGACTATCTGCATCCGAGTGGCCAGCTGCAGCAGCTGATGTTGCTGCCCCAATTCGAAAGGAATGCCCCTTATAGCGATTAACGTCTAACCCGGCTGCTAAAACAAAACGTCTAAGAAAACTATCAAATAATCTTTTGTCACAAGGCTGACCTCCCTCCAATAAAAAAACTGGACCTACTTTCTCCCCTCGGAGGGCAAAAATTTTGACATTTCGCGTACCGGACAAAATTCTTGCTCCGGGGAGGCTTCAATGCACAGAGTGACCCCTTTACCCCCATAGTGCCTCTTCCATTTTTCAAGATCTACCTCAAGCGAAGTTACTTTTTTAGATTTAGGTGTAAAAGTCAGTTGTCTTAGTTGCAATATCTCTGATGAATCTGCCGTTTTAGAACGCACCACCACCTCACCTATCCGCAAAAAGGCGTGGAAGGCGATCAAGAACAGTGCCCTAAAAAGTGCCAACTGATACACGGATGTAGCTGATAATTTAGCGGCATGCAGCAGCCTATCTAAAATATCTCTAGTAATTGGAAGCCGTTTTTCCAATGAGCGGCTTTGTTTTTGCATTCCTAAAATAATTTTTTTACCAAAAAAGATGAGGATGGGTCTGGAAGGACTGCATGGATGACAGTGTTGAAATGTAAGTTGAGATTGTGGTAGTGCTAATTTTTTTGAATAGAGATATGCTACGAAACTGGTTACAGTGCCTTTGGTAGCTGGCCAAATGGTTGCTTTTGGGAAGCACTCTTGTTGGAAAGAAACTAATAGGTAAAAAACCCTTCTATACTGACACTTCGTTGATGTCGACATTGATCCTAAGAGAAGATCGGTCATGATACCGGCTATGTTGGCAACAGATGTCTGGGTATATTCACTGGCATGGGAAGAGCCCCTGGTGTGACGTCTTTGAACTTCTGTACCTGTGCACGAGATAATGGATCACTTTGTACATTTAAGTTTCCAGGAACATGAACTGCTTTAGCTAAAATGTTAAATTTCATACAAATCAGGACAAAACGTCTGATCAGGGACATAAGCTGTGAATCTTTTGAAGTATTACTGTTTACCATATACACCACTGACTCATTGTCACAGTGAAACAGGATACAATTATTTTTTATTCTATCACCAAACAATTCTAAGCCTAAAACTAATGCAAACAACTCCTTTCTGGTAATATGAGAATCTTCCCCAAGACAAAGGCCATAGGCCATGAAACCAGTTTTTTTCCACAAATCCCCCCAAAACCTATATTACTGGCGTCGCTGAACAAATGGAAAACTTTGTTCGAGTCCCATCGATCTTCTAAAATCATTGATTTTCCATTAAATTGGGAAACAAATTGATACCAGGCTAGTAAATCTGCCTTTGCCTCTGCAGTGAGGCACCTACGGTGATGAGGCTTTTGTATGCCTCGTGTCAGATCGAATATTCTCCTCAAAAAAGCCCTGCCCGGGCATACTACTGCTGTGGCAAAATTGAGCAAACCTAAGAGTGACTGCAGATCTCTCAAAGTAACTTTTGACTTACCGATCATACTTTCCAATGCTCCACGAATTTTACTTAATTTTTCTTGCGGCAAACGAGCTTCCATCAGTATACTATCAATTTCTATGCCCAGAAAAATTATGCATGTGCAAGGCGATACTGTTTTCTCCTCTTTCAGAGAGACTCCAATATCCTTATACACGAATTGAAAAGATTTGAGAGAAAATTTACTTTGGTTATTGTTTGGTGGTCCGATAAAAAGCAAATCGTCCAGAATTTTTACTGATCGAGCATTGAAATTAGTATTCACTATCCATTGGAGGGCATCTGAGAATGTTTCAAACAATTGACAACTACAGCGAGCTCCCATAGGCAAGGCTTGTCCAATTTTTTTTTATAATTTTGAAAGCATCATCTAAAGTTTGATAAGAAACAGAGGATAGCTATAGGTGGTCAGAAATAAAATCATTGACAGACTGGCCTGCAGGTTTTGATAGATTGTGTATTAGCCTTTGACCCCCATCTGATTTTGGGATTGTGAATAATGGGGACGAGTGAAAATTTTTGAAAGGTGGCTTAGTAAAAGGACCCGATATTCTACCTGCTTTTACTTCACTTGATATTTTGTCTGACACTAATTTTGAATAGTCATTCTATCGGCTGCACACTTATTACTTTTTGTTGAATTTTCAGTGGCACCTGCATGGAGAGCACTGGAGAGTGATTGACTGTAATTTTCTTTTTCAGTGGAATGCAAGATATTATTCTGACTAGACGTTGTGATATGATTAATAATATTTTTATGTTTGTTTCTTTTTCTGTACATATAATCTTTAATAACTTGTAGATGATTCATCAGAAAAGAAAGACGATGCGACAGAGGATGACAAAAAAGAGGGTAAGTGAATTGATCAAGTTTAGTTTTATGACACGCAGAGATGTACGCCTACTTGTGACATTTTGAGTTTATTGTGAAATTTACAGTTGAGGCATACAAAGACGATTCACGGTTTTACCAATATTAAAATAATTTTCAATTAATGTATGACATTTTGCTGGCTATGGCACGTGCTATGACACATTACCAGTGACTACTGTATGAGTAAAGATATATTCCAGAAATCTCACAGGTATGGACCAATTAGACACGAAAGCTAAATGTAGAGTTTAATTGCTATTTACAAATATTCTATCTTTTAAATCTCACTGATCAAATTAATTTACATTGGCCTGAAGTTATTAGTTAGTTGTTACTTACTAGTAAGTAGACAGGCCAAAAAATGGATGGTGGGTGAAAGATTTTAAGATGTACCCTACCCCTACTCCCTTTAAAATGTAACTGAAGAAATGTGGATTTCACTGCAATTGCACTTAGTTATTAACCAAGGCACATGAAAATACATGATCATGATCAGAAACTGAATCAGCCATTCAATCTCGCACCCCTAACTTGAATAATTGTGTTTTTATACAACATAAATCTTTTCAGCTGGCAGTATCATTATCTTATCACTATTTCATTTTCAACATCATCTCTTTGATCAACATGTATATTACTCAGCTTGTCCATTATGGTGAAAAGGAGCCTGGTAACTACAGCATGCTTTCAGTTTTTTGTCCTAATTTCATATTGTAAACCTTATGCGTGCTTGTGTACAAACATACATCATGGGAATGAAAATTGCAACTGTTTTTATCACAATGCCCAAGTCTCCATAGCTTAAGTGAAATTAAGCGCTCAGCACACAGAAGGTTATAATTGGCATTGTCATCCGGTGTACATGTAATTGTATGCTCTATCATTTTTCTAGTATGAAAGTATGTTATTCATCAATCCCTGTCAACAAATAGTTTAATTCTGGCCTGTCTATTTGTCATTTGTAGCTGAATTTTTTACTATTGAATCAAATTATTATTTTTTAAGTAGATACCGCTGTTTAATATCAAGGTCACTTTAGTACTAATGGTTGTATCATCTACTTTGTAAAGTGGTAGATACCACTGTTCAAAATCAAGGTCACCTTACTACTAATGGTTGTATCATCTACTTTGTAAAGTGGTAGATAAAACTGTTCAGAGTCAAGGTCACCTTACTTCTAATGGTTGTATCATCTACTTTGTAAAGTGGTAGATAAAACTGTTCAAAATCAAGGTCACCTTGCTACTAATGGTTGTATCATCTACTTTGTAAAGTGGTAGATAAAACTGTTCAAAATCAAGGTCACCTTACTACTAATGGTTGTATCATCTACTTTGTAAAGTGGTAGATAAAACTGTTCAAAATCAAGGTCACCTTGCTACTAATGGTTGTATCATCTACTTTGTAAAGTGGTAGATAAAACTGTTCAAAATCAAGGTCACCTTACTACTAATGGTTGTATCATCTACTTTGTAAAGTGGTAGATAAAACTGTTCAAAACTAAGGTCACTTTACTACTAATGGTTGTATCATCTACTTTGTAAAGTGGTAGATAAAACTGTTCAAAATCAAGGTCACCTTACTACTAATGGTTGTATCATCTACTTTGTAAAGTGGTAGATAAAACTGTGCAAAATCAAGGTCACCTTGCTACTAATGGTTGTATCATCTACTTTGTAAAGTGGTAGATAAAACTGTTCAAAATCAAGGTCACTTTACTACTAATGGTTGTATCATCTACTTTGTAAAGTGGTAGATAAAACTGTTCAAAATCAAGGTCACCTTACTACTAATGGTTGTATCATCTACTTTGTAAAGTGGTGGATAAAACTGTTCAAAATCAAGGTCACCTTACTACTAATGGTTGTATCATCTACTTTGTAAAGTGGTAGATAAAACTGTTCAAAATCAAGGTCACCTTACTACTAATGGTTGTATCATCTACTTTGTAAAGTGATGGATAAAACTGTGCAAAATCAAGGTCACCTTGCTACTAATGGTTGTATCATCTACTTTGTAAAGTGGTAGATAAAACTGTGCAAAATCAAGGTCACCTTGCTACTAATGGTTGTATCATCTACTTTGTAAAGTGGTAGATAAAACTGTGCAAAATCAAGGTCACCTTGCTACTAATGGTTGTATCATCTACTTTGTAAAGTGGTAGATACCACTGTTCAAAATCAAGGTCACCTTGCTACTAATGGTTGTATCATCTACTTTGTAAAGTGGTAGATAAAACTGTTCAAAATCAAGGTCACCTTACTACTAATGGTTGTATCATCTACTTTGTAAAGTGGTGGATAAAACTGTTCAAAATCAAGGTCACCTTGGTACTAATGGTTGTATCATCTACTTTGTAAAGTGGTAGATAAAACTGTTCAAAATCAAGGTCACCTTACTACTAATGGTTGTATCATCTACTTTGTAAAGTGGTAGATAAAACTGTTCAAAACTAAGGTCACTTTACTACTAATGGTTGTA
The DNA here is from genome assembly GCA_964017125.1 of Flabesymbios commensalis. NCBI lineage: Eukaryota > Metazoa > Annelida > Polychaeta > Terebellida > Flabelligeridae > Flabesymbios > Flabesymbios commensalis. Next base: position 14,021,503 of record OZ024903.1, read on the forward strand.
TCATCTACTTTGTAAAGTGGTAGATAAAACTGTTCAAAATCAAGGTCACCTTACTACTAATGGTTGTATCATCTACTTTGTAAAGTGGTAGATAAAACTGTTCAAAATCAAGGTCACCTTGGTACTAATGGTTGTATCATCTACTTTGTAAAGTGGTAGATAAAACTGTTCAAAATCAAGGTCACTTTACTACTAATGGTTGTATCATCTACTTTGTAAAGTGGTAGATAAAACTGTTCAAAATCAAGGTCACCTTACTACTAATGGTTGTATCATCTACTTTGTAAAGTGGTGGATAAAACTGTTCAAAATCAAGGTCACCTTACTACTAATGGTTGTATCATCTACTTTGTAAAGTGGTAGATAAAACTGTTCAAAATCAAGGTCACCTTACTACTAATGGTTGTATCATCTACTTTGTAAAGTGATGGATAAAACTGTGCAAAATCAAGGTCACCTTGCTACTAATGGTTGTATCATCTACTTTGTAAAGTGGTAGATAAAACTGTGCAAAATCAAGGTCACCTTGCTACTAATGGTTGTATCATCTACTTTGTAAAGTGGTAGATAAAACTGTTCAAAATCAAGGTCACTTTACTACTAATGGTTGTATCATCTACTTTGTAAAGTGGTAGATAAAACTGTTCAAAATCAAGGTCACCTTACTACTAATGGTTGTATCATCTACTTTGTAAAGTGGTGGATAAAACTGTTCAAAATCAAGGTCACCTTACTACTAATGGTTGTATCATCTACTTTGTAAAGTGGTAGATAAAACTGTTCAAAATCAAGGTCACCTTACTACTAATGGTTGTATCATCTACTTTGTAAAGTGATGGATAAAACTGTGCAAAATCAAGGTCACCTTGCTACTAATGGTTGTATCATCTACTTTGTAAAGTGGTAGATAAAACTGTGCAAAATCAAGGTCACCTTGCTACTAATGGTTGTATCATCTACTTTGTAAAGTGGTAGATACCACTGTTCAAAATCAAGGTCACCTTGCTACTAATGGTTGTATCATCTACTTTGTAAAGTGGTAGATAAAACTGTTCAAAATCAAGGTCACTTTACTACTAATGGTTGTATCATCTACTTTGTAAAGTGGTAGATACCACTGTTCAAAATCAAGGTCACCTTGCTACTAATGGTTGTATCATCTACTTTGTAAAGTGGTAGATACCACTGTTCAAAATCAAGGTCACCTTGCTACTAATGGTTGTATCATCTACTTTGTAAAGTGGTAGATAAAACTGTTTAAAATCAAGGTCACCTTACTACTAATGGTTGTATCATCTACTTTGTAAAGTGGTAGATACCACTGTTTAAAATCAAGGTCACCTTACTACTAATGGTTGTATCATCCACTTTGTAAAGTGGTAGATAAAACTGTTCAAAATCAAGGTCACCTTACTTCTAATGGTTGTATCATCTACTTTGTAAAGTGGTAGATAAAACTGTTCAAAATCAAGGTCACCTTACTACTAATGGTTGTATCATCTACTTTGTAAAGTGGTAGATAAAACTGTTCAAAATCAAGGTCACCTTACTACTAATGGTTGTATCATCTGCTTTGTAAAGTGGTAGATAAAACGTTCAAAATCAAGGTCACCTTGCTACTAATGGTTGTATCATCTACTTTGTAAAGTGGTAGATAAAACTGTTCAAAATCAAGGTCACCTTACTACTAATGGTTGTATCATCTACTTTGTAAAGTGGTAGATAAAACTGTTCAAAACTAAGGTCACTTTACTACTAATGGTTGTATCATCTGCTTTGTAAAGTGGTAGATAAAACGTTCAAAATCAAGGTCACCTTACTACTAATGGTTGTATCATCTACTTTGTAAAGTGGTAGATAAAACTGTTCAAAATCAAGGTCACCTTACTACTAATGGTTGTATCATCTACTTTGTAAAGTGGTAGATAAAACTGTTCAAAATCAAGGTCACCTTACTACTAATGGTTGTATCATCTACTTTGTAAAGTGGTAGATAAAACTGTTCAAAATTAAGGTCACCTTACTACTAATGGTTGTATCATCTACTTTGTAAAGTGGTAGATAAAACTGTTCAAAATTAAGGTCACCTTACCACTAATGGTTGTGTCATCTACTTTGTAAAGTGGTAGATAAAACTGTTTAAAATTAAGGTCACGTTGCTACTAATGGTTGTATCATCTACTTTGTAAAGTGGTAGATAAAACTGTTCAAAGTCAAGGTCACCTTGCTACTAATGGTTGTATCATCTACTTTGTAAAGTGGTAGATAACCACCATATAACATCAAGGTCACCTTGGTACTGATGGTCCTATTATCTAAATGGTGTCACATATCCCGCATTACAAATGCAATTTATTTCAAATTTACGTTACGAGAACGTTTTTCATCCAAGATTATTATACATTTTCCAGATGTTTCATTGCATTTCTTGGCATGTAATTTTATATTTTGACATTTTATATCTTTGCATGGCATGGCATGATCAAATAAAACAGCATGTGCATGATATTTGTTATTGAACAGTAATATTAATATATAATTATAACCAACATACACAAATATGTTTAGGTAAATCATGTGACAAGTTACGCAATATTGTAATGAACTCTAAAAATGTTTGGAGTTGTTGTTGGCATATTAAAAAAATATACAAAATAAAACATATAAGGCTTTAGTTGTTATTACCAAATTTTATAAATTACTTGAAAATTTAATTGTAATAATGACCAGCACATGATTCAATTCTGATGACTGGTATTAAGTTATCTTTGCAATAAACAACTGAAATGTATTGGTCCAGGTTTGACTCTAATCTGATCAGTAGTGTGTGTTAATTTGTACTGGTGCAGGTTTGACTCTAATCTGATCATTAGTGTGTGATAATTTGTATTGGTACAGGTTTGACTCTAATCTGATCATTAGTGTGTGATAATTTGGTTACATTTTCTATTCTCTTTTTTTCAGACGATGAGGGTGAGAAAAAAGATAATGATGGTAAGTTATATATAAATGTTAATGGTGGTGTTTTAACAATTTAAATTGCATGCTATGCATATCTCGGTGTGAATTAAAAGTGATATAAAATAACAGGGTTATAATAAGTACAACATTTTGCTTCTAGGTGCTGAGAAAGATGAAGATGCAAAGAGTGAGAAGAAAGAGGATGACTCGGGTGAAGGGAAAGCTACCACGGAGGAGACGGGAGAAGACTCTGGCGAGAAGAAAACCGAGGACGATTCAGGTGAAAGTAAAAAAGATGAAGATGACAAGGGTGAAAGTACCAGTCAGAAAGGAGAAGATGCGAGTCAGAAAGGAGAAGATGCGGGCGACGATAAGACCAGCCAGAAAGGGGAAGACTCCTCAGCTAGTAAAAAAGGTGACGATGACGACAAGAAAGACGACAAAGCAGATAATGAAGACTCAGGCGAAAAGAAATCTGATGACGAAACCAAAGCTGAATAGTGAAGGACTAAGATCCACATGGTTGATGCTAAATCTCAGTTGTGTGTTAGACTACTGGACAATTATTCTGGCAGCTCTGTACATAGTCTAATGAACACTATAGTTATATTCTGCCCTGGGATACAAAGGGTGTGTGTGCCACTTTGTAAGGTGGTAGATTCACCCTTTCATATCAAAGGGGACGAATTATTGTTTCCCAACTTTGGAAAACATAGGATAACATCATGGGTTTTATATCACTGCATTTCATTTTGGCATGATTCCTTCCACCACACTCTGTAAATAGTGTATTTATTATAAATTATATAATGTAAATAATGATGATTATGTTATGCTTGTATATTGTTATTGTTAAAAGCACCTAGTCTGTGATATATATCTCTTATGTCTGTTATTTTATTAAATGATTTTTTTATAACTAATTGTTTTAGATTCTAGCCATTAGTTAAACTAGTACTTAGTTTTTCAACACACTACACCTGACCAACCATCTATGTGTCCGGGATGACTTGGGTTGAATGTGCTCATCCGGCCTTTAGGCCTAAGATGAGCTTATGCCATCGTGTTGCGTCTGTCGTCTGTCGTCCGTCCAAAATTCACAAGAAATGTTTCTTGTCCCTCAATTCTTATCCGATTTCAATTCTGTTTGATTTGTTTGAAAAAGCTCGGGCCTGTGCATTTAATTTCCTCACGGATTTCAGAAATTTTAATTGTTAGATAACTTATGACCTAATTAAGACCCAATTATGGCACTCTGTTCACAATTCACAAGAAATGTTTCTCCTCCCTCAATTCTTATTCGAGTTTAATTCTGTTTTTTTTTTTGAAAAAGCTCGGACTTGTGCATTAAATATCCTCACGGATTTCAGAAATTTGAATTATTAATTAACTTATGACCTAATTAAGACCCATTTAGGGCACTCTGTCCATAAGTCACAAGAAATGATTCTCCTCCCTCAATTCTTATCCGATATCAATTCTGTTTGGTTTGTTTGAAAAAGCTCGGGCCTGTGCATTAAAATTCCTCACAGATTTCAGAAATTTAGTTATTAATTAACTTATGACCTAATTAAGACCCAATTAGAGCACTCTGTCCACAATTCACAAGAAATTTTTCTCCTCCCTCAATTCACATTCGATTTCAATTCTGTTTGGTTTATTTGAAAGAACTCGTGCCTGCATGTGCATAGAACTGCCTCACGGATTTCAGAAATTTTAATTCGTTATCAACTTGCGCTAATTAAGGATGAGCTTCTGTGTCATTGACACTCTGGTTATCCACTATGGTCGATGCAGCGAGACACAAATTGAAGTTGATAAAAAATTAATTATCTACTGTAGCACTTTAAGGGTTAACCCTTACAGCGTCGGGATCCGCTTTAGTCGTCAGAATTGACGTTTGTAGATCCTAAAGTAGATCCCCATACTGTGAGAGTAAAAATATTTTTAATGATCGTAAACCCATAACATAGGTTTACAAATGAACCAGAAAGAACTAACTAAGACATTTAATTTATTTTATTTATTTTGTATTTATTAAGATTCGCCAAATACACAGTATACATTACTTTGTTCAATGATAACAAAAATAGTCATAATAATACTGTTGGCTGGGACATGGCATCAGATATGTGATATCTATGCTAGGCCTGTCCCATAACCAGATAACAATGTTATTAAAGTATGTGTGCAGCAATTATGAAAAACGCATTCCAGCAAAACACGAGACGCCCACCAAACGCCGAATCAATGCTGGCCCACCGTCTACGACGCTGGCCCAACACCGACTCAACACCAGGTGAACTTCCCGTGCCTGCTGGGATGTGTCAAAAAGAAAAAGAGAGAAAAGTGTTTCATGCCTGACGACATCGCGGACAGCGACAAACGGTAACCCACGTGCAAGAGTTGTCAATATCATAGATCGTGGTCAACTTTACAATGTAAAAATTATATAATAGTTTCTTAAAAGGTTTGACAAATTAACATGATTTCAAAATTGAAAATAACCCTTTGGTCCCCATGAATTTTACAAAAAAAATTCAGCGCTGTATGGGTTTAGCAAGCCGAAATTACCATGCTGGATTTTAAAATTCTCCTTTCTGGACCTTTTTTTTCTGGTTGTCTTTGCATTTTGTCGTTAGTGAAGTAGCCTGTACTGCAATTATTTATCCCTCTGAACGACTGGCCGGATCGGGATGATTGCCATGGAGGATGTTCATATACAGTGCTCTAAACTGTTCAAAGGAATGGAGGGTACAGTACTGTCTATGGTACTGTGTACTATAAAGAATCCTTGAAGTCATTGGATATATAAGAGTAGGGCATAGTCCGAACTTTTAGGCTTCTGTTTGCCATGATTGTGCAGAAAGCGACGTAAAGCAATATTTACTCATTCATCTGAATTTCTTATCCCCCGCCCGACGAAGTGGGGGCGGGGGGTATTGGCGTCGCCTCGGATGTCCGTCCGTCCCGCGTCCGGATGTCCGCATTTCGTTTCCGGATCAGAACTCGGTAACCCTTGCATGGATTTCTTTAATTTTTGACGCACACATCCCTTAGAGGGTGTAGATGTGCCTTTTGGGGTTTTTGAAATTTTACCTGCTTAATTGGCCGACCATCGGCCATAACTAACTTTAATATGCCTGATATCTGACAAACCGTGCCATATAGCTAGACCATTACTACAAAACAAAATGTGCGGTTTCAGGTAGGGATATGCTCTGAAAATTTTCAACTTGATCAAATTAAAAATGGCCGACTATCGGCCGTAATTAACTTTAATATGCCTGATATCTGACAAACCGTGCCATATAGCTAGACCATTACTACAAAACAAAATGTGCGGTTTCAGGTTGGGATATGCTCTGAAAATTTTCAACTTGATCAAATTAAAAATGGCCGACTATCGGCCGTAATTAACTTTAATATGCCTGATATCTGACAAACCGTGCCATATAGCTAGACCATTATTACAAAACAAAATGTGCGGTTTCAGGTAGGGATATGCTCTGAAAATTTTCAACTTGATCAAATTCAAAATGGCCGACTATCGGCCATAATTAACTTTAATATGCCTGATACCGGACAAACTGTGCCAGATAGTTAGATGCTCTAACCTGCAAAATTGACATAATGTGGAAAATGATGATGATAAAATTTATTTGTACACTTCTTTAATTTTTCTGATCCAAAAAATAATATTCATTCTGTCCAAATTTGCATAAATTCAAGATGGCAGACAGATAATAATTGTTATCAAAGTTTTTGAAACGTGCACAGGAGAAGCAAAGTGAGTCATCGTCTGAACTGTGTACAATCACCGTTTACGGCGTTTACGCCCCTTTCGAAACCCCATCAATATAGTTTTAGAGCAGAAACGCGAAAAATGGGTAACTTTTTAGGGTAAAAAATGTTTTTTTTTCTGCTAGAGAAAAACACATAAAATTAAAATCTACCAACGAAATTCAACGTTAATAAGGCATTAAATCTATTCACAGCATCAACCATTGGAACAAAAATTCCATAGGATATGTAAAAGTCCAATAAATACTATAAAACAAAATGTATGGTTTCAGTGAGGGATATATATATATATATACCCTCTTAATGGCAACTTGCTCAAAGTAAAAAAAATGCTGACTTGCGACCAACATTGACTTCAATATCTGTAATATACACAGAAATCTAGATAGGTTGATCATTATTGTAGAACAGAATGTGAGACTTCAGGGAAGTATGCACCCTGTAAAATTTCTATCACGCGGGCGGGGCGGGGGATTATGGTGGCCGGCTGGCCTCTTTTTAATAAAGGATTTAAAAAAAAAGCTCAAATGACCTCTTACTCGGAATAAAACGTTGGAATTATCGCGGAAAAAGGTAAGTATGTGATGTAAATCACACATTCTGAATTGAAGAATTTATTTGTCTTTACAATTTAAGGATATTTCTGACTTGGTAAGGCATTTTTTAGTAGAATTTGGCATGCAGTTGTTCTTACACAATTTGGGAACGCTGATTCCGAATCTGCCCCATGCCAAGCTATATTTTGTGTTTTTCCTACTCAAAATTTAAAGACAAAATGGCCGACAAACTTAGTGAAAATGTCACAACTTTGCATCACGGCTTGGCTTACAATGAACATAAAAACATCATTTCGGTGTATTAAAAAAAATGAAATGAAATGAATCGGGCTTTAGGCCACCTTTGTGCACATATAGGCTAAACTGGGCCAGGAGAACCTCCTGAGGGTGGTGAGATGATTGAGATGACACTGTCCTCCAGACACAGGATTCGAAATTCGTGCCCTGGCGGTCTGAGGCCGAGCACGCTACCTCTCAGTCACGGAGGCTCCCCACAATACTAACTTTCACACGTGGATGGGGAAGAAACATTTTTGTTTCTTTCAAACCGCCGAGACCGGGAACCGGCGTGAAAGGCAGCGGTGCTAACCACTACCCTAGGGCCCCCGCCCTTCGGTGTATTAAAACCCACCTAAGCAACATACTTAAAGTCCCCTGAATTTCACCTTGTGCGTTTGCCTCTAAATGACAAAATCCAAAATGGCCGCCACTGCAAGGCAATGTGCCATAACTTTGCTTCCAAATAACGTAGAGATGTGTTTTTGGTGTCTATATATAGGTTTCTCACACCCGGGAAACCAATGCAGAGCCGTGATAACATCTATTATCAATATTTCTCAAAATTAGGGGGGGGGGGAAACAAATGTTGCGCCAGGACAACGACACATCGTAGTCCAGTGTAATAATAATGATGTATTTAATAAAGTCATTATTTCACATTTAGAAGCCGAAGGAAACAAACGTAATATCCGGCATGCTGTAAAAATGTTTAGACCATTGACAAAAAATATTTTATGATTGTTGATCACTGTCCGGCATTAGATAACCTGTCGCTCACCATATATCCGTTCTAGGCCTATTAGTATGTGACCTATGTGATATCCACCTGCATCGTGTTTTTACTGCACGTAAGGAAGAAAGCAATAATTAAAATGTGCGTTGGCCACGGGTGGCACCCTCCTGCCCACGCTCTGTACTAGGGTTAAGCAAAACATGAAGTTTATCCATCAAGGTGGTCTGCATAACCATGGCAATAATGACACACATACATGTTCCGTTCCTATTGAGACAAGAAGTCGTTTAAATTAAATAATTTATGATTCTAGTAACTAGGTATATCGTGCTGGTTAAAACGTGCACATCACATAAAAATTATGTTTCTCAATCGGATTGACAATTTACATAATCATGATAATAGTATCATCTTAATTTTTATATTTTTGATCAGAATAGATAACATACAAAAGCCTGGTAATGCGCTGATAACACATTTTTCAGACATAATGGAACGAATAAAGTCCCAACCATCGGCTCAGAGATCCACACAAAACCGTAATGTAGGCTACACATATTTCTACTCCCCTAACTTGAATGAGATAGATCAATAACTATGATAAAATACAGTTACACGATATTGGAAATCTGTAATTTGGTGCCGAAGTTGACTTATATATGTTTTGGGCATATAAGATTGATGGTTGAGGACACGCTAAAGTAATGTTGAAAATACTGACGATGGATTTATTTTATAAATATAGTATGAACATACACCATCTTCAGAAGATGTTAGTAACTAGCCTAGTCTTGGCAACTAAATGCTATAGAGTATCATGAACAAGTCACCAAAGATTATTGGGTACACTATTGCAACAAGATATGATGCAGAATATGTGGTAATTGGGGCAATATTACAATACCGTTCGTAGCGCGATCAGGATGTTTTTATAAAGATTAACATAAAATACAGAAACTTTTCAGATGTAGTCGTGATATGGTAGAATGTATGAGGAATCAGTAGGTTCTGGTCATGCATGTTTCTAATCAGATATAAGCTCTCACTCTCACATAATATACAATAACCCAACAGGTTCAGTTGTGTCTCGAAGTAGTATTGGAGCGACCACCTTATTTTGCAAAAGAGGTATCAATGTTAAAGACAATAAGTCTTATCATATATAAAGTGATGAAATCATATGATAGACGTGAAGATATTTAGGTCCCTAATAACTTTATGTCTCCTCTAGACATAGTAGATTAATTATCATTCATACAGAGTATTAATTACTTGTCTATTATATTATTTTGTAATAAACATTGATCATCTAATAATCTATGCGAGACACATGTATCCTACATCAAAACATTTTCCATGCACACTGCGATGTTATCTCAGATAAAGTACAGAATCAGGGAAGAGGGCAATACTGTTTCAGTTCAATGTTCAAATTCGCCACTTTTGGTAAAGAACAATGTCATTCAACTATTCAATAAACACTGGTATTTAAGTGTAAAAAATACTGAGGTACATGATGGGACGTTAAATGTTATTACGGCAATCAAACTGTCAGATGCTGACAATGTGGTAGTTGTAGGAACTGATGTAAACTTGCTCATTCTGCTTTCGAAACGTTCTCATCATAGCAATGCCTAGCTGTGTAAACCTAGAACTGGTGATATTTATCGTACCATTCAACCGTCTCAATGGCTTCCACAACACCAGCACATAAATTCTAAAAGAAAGACATTTAAATTAATTCATAAACATCCAGAACTGGAACTTAAGCCAATTGGAGTATTTCAATGTATCCTCTTCGTCAATAACCCCTGCCACAAAAAGTGGATATTGTTTCCGTTGTATTTTAGGCCTGTTTAGCAATAAATACAGCTCTGGCCAGATAACAATATTATAAACATCTATGAGATTGTGGTTGGAGCCACAATTGATGGACAACTGCAACTAGTAGCTTCCTGCTCAACCTAAAGAACTATCACAAACCAAAAAGAGACCGTTTGCAAATTCTTTCTTCATTAGAACTATACCGGATTGGAATAAACTACCATCTGATGTAAAATTGGCGCCGACCTTCACAGCCTTTAAGGCTAGATTAAAGAAGTCGGACTAATTTTTCTCTTTTAACTACCCATGCAAACCTCTCCCCGTGGCGCGATAGCACACAATGTGCTCCTGCCACGTAACTTTCAGATTCAGGTACATTTAGTTTGAATAAGTGTGAATTAGGACCACGAGAAAGTAGCCAGTGGCGTCTTATCAAGGAGTCGCTACATCAATTCCGAAGCTGCACAATATATGATCAAAATATTGATGAGGGTGACTATTCTAGCATTATTATTATGCAAGATGATGGCAGTCATGCAAATTTACAGTGATGAAAGTAACACATGCTATTTTTGTGCAATTTCCTCATAGTTAATGTGTTGCTTTTAAATAATCATATTTTTTGCATTCCCCGTAACTACATGTGACATGGAAGTTGAGTAATTTGTTTTTGATGCTGTGTATTTTTTTTCATCAGAAAACTATTTACGCGCAAAAAAATTGTTATAGTACTTGCTGTATAGTTGGCGGCCATCTTGGATGTTTCCCTGAAACTACATGTAATTTAAAAGTTAGAGGTTATTACTGTATTGTACTAGATTTGTTGGTATTAAAAACCTATATTAAGCCACCAATAACAACTTTCTATGACTTTTAGAAAAACGTTTTGGTACTTTCTGTATTATTGGCGGCCATCTTGGATTTTTTGCGTGATAGTTGACCAGGTCTTAGAACATGAAATTCCTCAAAACAAAAATGTTATTTTGAACACAAAAGTCAAGTTTATGTGTCCGCTGTGCACCCAGACATGGTGTATAGTCATGATAATTGAGACTTTATCTGCTATTTTGGCGGTCATTTTGTTTTTCAATTTTGAAAGGGAAAAACTAAAAATAGAGCTTGGCATGGGGAAGATTTGGAATCAGCTTATCCGAATTGTGTGAAAACAACTGCATGACAAATTCTAGTAAGAAATGCCTTACAAACTTTAAGAATGTCTCTTTTTGAAAAATGGGCCCTGACTAATAGGGCCTACACCTGATAAAAAGTTGTGGCACTGAGTTGTGTTATCTATGTAGTCTGTAGTCCAGGCAAAATATCGGAAAAGATGTAACAAATTGCAATAGAATTAATGTTTGCACCATGCATTTCTAAAAGGTCGCCGTGACAACATATAAAAAATTTACCAAAATCTACCAAGAGGGATTAGGTGAAAATAAGGAAATTCAAGATGGCCGCCATTTGTTAGGAGCAAAATCGATGTTCCCATGTTTTTGTTGATGAAATACACAGAGATATAATTCCGACACCAAGATATGTCGTGGGGTCAAACAAACATAACTATAAATATAAAAATACTGTAACAGAAAAAGTCGACGACCCCAAGGCCCAAGTACACTTGATGATACGAAATTAATCTCAAAATTATTTGTTTACACCCGGATAAAAGTTATTTTTTTATTATGTTTAATCATATGTACAATTTAATAGCACATTCCCTATCAACGTGGTCATAGTCAGAACATTGTGTGATCTTGGATAATTAAAAAAAAAATACACGGTATTAAGTTTTTTTTGGGCCCATGGGGTTATTGCGTATTGCCTTTCCCTTTGTGCGCCGTCTCCGCCACTTGTTTTGGCTACTGCTTTAACATGGTCTAGAGATTGAATTCATAATTCACACAAACACCCCCCCCCCCCCGATTTTCTTTACCGAAGATAAAGACCAATTAATTTTTTTTTCGACTTGATTTTTTAGCCCGCCTTTTATTTTTAATTTAAAAAGGTGGGCTATTGCAATTGAAGTACGGCGTCGTCGGCGTTAACATTTACTTGTGGGCGCGATAACTTGAAAAAAATTTCATGTATCCTTCCCAAATTTGTTGTGCATGTTACCAATGACCAGTTCTCGGACAAGTTCAATAATGGCTGAAAATAAATTAAAAATGGCCGACTTATTGCAATTTTTCGTTAATAATCAACGTTAATTTTCGTTTATAATTAACGTTTATTATTTGACCTTGTGGGCGCGATAACTTGAATAGTTTTTCATGTATCCTCTTCAAATTTGTTATGCCTGTTACTAATAAGCAGTTCTCGGACAAGTTCAGTAATGGCCGAAAAAAAATTAAAATGGCCGATTTAATGCGATTTTTCGCATTTTACGTCAATAATTTTACCTTGTGGGCGCAATAACTTGAAAAGTTTTTCATGTATCCTCTTCAAATTTTTTATGCATGTTACTAATAAGTAATTCTCGGAAAAGTTCATTAAGGGCTGAAATTTTTTTTTAAATGGACGATTCATTGTGATTTTTCGCATTTTACGTCAATAATTTGACCTTGCGGCCGCAATAATAACTTCAATTTCAATAATGGCGGCGGGCTATTGTCGAGTGTGCTCTTGTTTTAATCTACAATAGTGCCCTGCAACTTGGTAAAGGTTTTCGAAGTCTGCGTTGTCCGTTTTTATGTACGACCGAAAACGAGGGTATAACGGTCATCTTGATTTTAACAATTTTAATAAATCGCTCTTATTTTCAGTTAAATGTCTTGAAACCTGGTATGTTTTCAGGTCTGCGTGTCTATTGGCATTGCCTGTTTTCATGTGCGACCGAAAACGGGGCTAGTTGGCAGCCATCTTGATTTTATCCTCAATTTTAATAAATCATTCTTATTTTCAGTTAAATGCCTTCGACAATAGGCCTACTCAACCCTATCCTCTCTATGACACTGTTAAACTATAGTTACAGTAATAAATATTACGTGTTTAATTGATCCATGGCCACAATAATTGGTGATAATTAGTAAAAAGCGTCTATGCTCTTTACATCTGGACATGGAGATAGTAGAGGTAATATCCCCATCATCTGGCTTAATATTCATCTGTCGTCTCTGTGCTCTTTCAAAGGCTTAACTTCCTGGTGACCGATTGCTAAAAAGGCATTCTCATTGTTATTCTTCCGTTTTTTATTCCAGAAATGAGAGCAAGTTTTGTCTAGTTGAATTAATTTCCCTTATATGACCGGTGTTGCATTAATGCTGCGACATTGGACCGCCATTGAACCAGCATTGTGTCACCATTATGTATGCTGTGAAAATAACCATCTACTTCAAACTGCATTGTAAATAAGTCTGCGTGGCACTGCGCGGCAGCCAATCCTTGCTAAAACGATCGTTGATCTTGCTTTAGAAATACACCTTAAAATATTTAAATAAAACATTTAAAATACATCCATGACTTTCGTTTAATAAATATTTTTAGCGATGAGCATTTAGTGATCATTCATGAGTGTTTCCTTTGAGCTAGATCGTGATTTGATGACGCATGTTTAATACTGTGGCCTGTTTATTGTCAGTGATACCCTGGCACAATTGGCTTTAAAAATGTATGTTTATTGTGATAGTCCACTATGGCCTAGGTGTACATAATTATATGAGTAATTATGGGGCATACGACAATGGGGTATATCTATAAACAGTAATTTTACCACTCAATAATGTGTAAACCCTGTGTATACGACTTGCAGCAAACAAGAAGTGATCCCTGTTATATATAATTAATCAGACATCACAGACATAAAAAGGAAATCAACTACCCTACACATGATTGCTAACTGTTACAAAGCTGGCATATTTTCACATAAGCCATAGAGACTAAAAGTGTTGTTTTTTTCAATTTGAACTTATCATAAATGTCTTAGTTAGCTCTTTCCGCTTCATTTGAATACCTATGATATGGGTCTACGGTCACTATAATATATACACATTGATTTCTTTGATTTCAGTGTGTGGATTAACTTTAGACGTCAAAATCTAACGTCTGATTATGACAGTTCTATTGACTTGCATAAAAATTATGCACGAAATAAACCCTGGGCAGTCAGTTGTAGTGAAAATCCTGTGAGGGCGAATGGAGGGAAACCCATTGCCCTGCTGTTAATGCTAGAATTAATACCAGACGTCCAGTGATGGTAGGTGACCGGTGATATTAAACGTTGTTTCGGGCAGTAAATGCTACAAGACTCTTATGTATCCTGTTAACGTTTATTCATTCAACCCAGCAGTTACACTTCAAACTTACTGCACTTGTTGGCCTAACAGGAGAGCCCACACAGAAAGTGGCTCTGAATACCTTGCCGCAGCACCACCTCACAACCCAGTCTGCATGTGAGCTCACGATGAGCTCACAGTGATATCATGGTGGACTCACAGTATGAGATCATACATATGACATCACTGTGAGATCTCAGTGAGCTCACATGAACTCACAGATTTATCTGACTAGACTCACAGAATGAGATCATAATTTGATCTCACTGTGAGATCATAGTGAGCTCACATGAACTCACAGTGTTATCACACTGAACTCACGGTATGAGATCATTATCTGTTCTCACTGTGAGATCATGGTGAGCTCACATAAACTCAATGTTTTACCACACCAGACTCACGGCATGAGATCATTATCTGATCATTAACTGATCTCACTGTGAGATCATTCTGTGCTCACATGAACTCACAGTTTTATCATACTGAGCTCACGGCATGAGATCATCATCTGATCTCACTGTGAGATCATGGTGAGCTGGCATGAACTCAATGTTTTATCACACTTGACTCACAGTTTGGGATCATTATCTGATCTCATTGTGAGATCATGCTGTACTCACATGAGCTCACAGCTTTATCACACTGAACTCACGGCATGATATCATTATCTGATCTCACTGTGAGATCATGGTGAGCTCACATGAACTCAATGTATTATCACACCAGACAAACGGTATGAGCTCATGATCTGTTCTCACTGTGGCTCACATGAACTCACACTTTTATCACACTAGGCTCACAATATGTTTTATATTCAAGGTCCAGATATTTTGCATTGTTTTTGAGTTATGTAAATATCACAAAATTACTCAAATTCAAAATGGCCGTTTAGCGGCCATTTTGAAATTGTTTACTCCCGAAGGTTAATGGGGTGATTGTCTGACATTGCTGAGCACCTAATTTACCAAATAAAAAGAAAATTTGATTAAAAAATTTGCATGAAATGCGCTAACGAACATTTCTTTGTTAGTCGCCGTAGCAATAAAAGGGTTGATGATATGCGGATCAAAATGTCGCCAAAAAACATTTCCCAGTGGTATGTTATGGCTATGTCAAGTATGAGGGAGCAGAAGTTGATAGCTTATAGAAGCCATTTTGAAAAAAAAATAACGGCGGTGAATTTACTAAAATGTAAAATGTTTTTTTTTCTGAAATATAAATTATAGTATAAAAAATATTCTAACTGTCTATATGGTTTTTGTTATTTCCGCTATTTCCATTTATGTTCTGCGATGACGTTACCATGACGCTATGTCAATCGAATGGAATCTGAAATTTATTATAGGCCTAATATTTACATTTTTTCCCAATAAAAATGTCTTAACAATTTTTCTTTAATGCAATATACATAGTTGTGAATGCTTATGTCGTGATGCCACACGATTTAACATGGTTAAGGAAATAAGTAAATGCACGTGGTTCATTACTTGGTTTCGAATTTTTCCAATGTGTCAAAAATAATATATTCCACATAGATGTGAACTTTTACATTTACTTGGTTCACTTTTTCTAACACTTGTAATTGAAATAATATCACTTAGTTAACATGTTTAAGACGGGCAAATTTTGGTGATGCGTAGGCCCGAAATGTAGACTGACCATGGGGATACAATAGTAGCCTGTCAGTCCAGTACAGCTGGCTCTTGGATTCACACGTGCGTGTTTTACGCTATCGCACTCCCTTTGCGTTATACCATATCTGATATTTATACACAGAATATAACACATCATCAATTGTCCTACACCAAGAACAGGAAATGTGAGTACACTCTTTGACACATTTAATATTTATGTCAAGCACGCTGTGATTGCTGTAGTTATGGAAAGTATAACTAAAATTACTAATGCGAAACTACTTTGTTTACTGGGTATATTGTGTGGTGTACCCAGCTAACACGAAACGTTAACCTAATGTCGGGTTAATGCTGGACTACTGTTTACGACGCTGGCCTAACATTGACACAACACTGGGTCAACGTGTTAGTTGGTTAGCCTCAGCTAACGCTCTGTATAACATAGAATCATGGAGATAGTGATAGAATGTATAACATAAAAATGTTTGAAATAATAAACTAGAAAACTGTCGCATATGGCTTAAGGATGGTAAAGAATGAGTGTAATTAATAGTTGTTTGAAATAAATCAAATATTTTTTTCAAATGTCCAAAGCCGCGCCACTAGGAATATTCCAGTAAACACGATACGTTTGATAGATGTTGATTCAATGTTGGATAAATTGGCCAAAGATTGAACCAGCTTTGGTTTAACCAAGGATACTAGGCTTAACTAAGGGAAGCCGGTGCAGGTCCTTAGCTAGGACAACTTATTTCATATTTAAACAACAAATACACCATAAACGATTTTTTTCACCATTTCATTCAGATGATCTATCAGCAAGAGCTTGCATGCCATTCAATGATATGGGACATTCGGTATTAAGGAAGGATGCTAGCGCAAATAGGGTCACATAGGAACAAACAATCTGAAAGAGGATATGATACACTAGCTGGTAGATCGCAACTCTATAATGTTCTGTCGTGATACGTAAGTGTATTCCTAATTCACTTAGCAAAACAGTTTTTTTGGGGGGGCTGATTTACTGATTGTTAGAAACTACATTGCGTGTATTTTATCGACATATGTATGTGAAATTAATTATCTGCACATAATCTGATAATTTCATGCTAATTCTGAAACGTTTAGGCTATATGATTTATAGGGATTATGATACGCAATAAAGCTATATTTATTTGGTAATTTTTATATTTATTTAGTAATTCATGTTCTGTAGTAGTAGTAGTATATAACCAATGATACTTGATAATAACTGATGTTTTTTTCAATTTCAGGAGCATGCAATTGCTGTCCACAAAACCCACAGAAAGGATTTTGAAGAAATATCCCATACCGACAGGGAGGACCAGATCAAAAGGTATAGCTCCAGCAAAAAAAATACATCACCCCAATGCTGGCTCAACACTGGTTTATTGTCTACGACAGTGACACAACATTGATCAAGCATTGGGGTGGTGTCTCACGTTTGCTGCGTCATCCAATTTTTTTCTACATTCTTGAATATACTTTTATATTATGTTTTGAATTAGACTGAAAAATATATGTTTTCAATATCTAAATAAAATGTCTTGTAATGTTTGATAGTGAACTGGATTCAAATCCCGACTGCGTCAGCTGTTTTTCTTTGGGATTTAGTTGTATACGTACGGTCTCGTTGTGTTAAATAATGGCATAGCCTCACACAAATTGCAACAAAATGTCCGACAGTGTTTTCTTGTTCAATAATTGTGCCTGGCTATATATATATAACGTTCTTGAAATTATTAAAAGCGAGTGTACCGTAGGCCCTACTACCTATGGTACAGCCATTTTGAGTCACTGCATCAGCCGAGAGATGTTTGAGTGCTTGCACGGTATCTTTAAATTTTATTATTGTTGATATCTGGCAAACCGCACCAGATAACTGGACCCTTACTGGAACTATAAAACAAAATGTGCGGTTTCAGGGAGAAAAATGACTCAAAAAACTCAATTTAGAGATGGCCGACATGCGACTTGCAAACATTATTGACATTATTGAAATCAATATGCGTAATAACAATGCCAGATAGCTAGACCATTTAGTATGAAACAAAATGTGCGGTTTCAGAGACCCTGCAAAATTTCAACTTGATCAAATGCAATATGTTCCTAATTGCGGCTATCATTGACTTTAATATCTGTAATGTACATGGCAAGCTGTTGTAGATAGCTATAGACTATTCTGGTAAAACAAAATGATGTAAGAGCCCAGGAAAAGCTATACCCTAAAAAATGTCTTATCACATGGGCGGTGCGTCGGATTATGGTGCCAGCTGACTGAATTTGTGAGAGCTTACAGGATATTTTTTGATATCTCAAAGCCACTTTAATAAGTTTTGTCATAACAAATTTAGGGTTTGATTTTATGCATCCTGGAAAACCTGGAAATTTGCCATTCCTGGAAAAGGGTGAAAATAAATTATTTATTTGAATTCCATGTATGCAGTTGAAAACACCTATACATGTATCATTATTTATTTGATTCCTGATTTTTTTTGATTTTTTACCTTTAAAGAATGCAGTAAACAACTTCATGGAGCCTCATGAAGGTTGAGGTGAAGAGGAGAAGAGAGGTAACGAAACCAATGTGGAAGCAAAATGCAGCAGACAGGCACGTGGAGATCTATATTTCAAATGCAAACACGCAATTGAAGAGGAAGTTGAATTAAATTGTTACACTTGCAAATAAAGCTTTTGTACATTTTAACCAGTTTTTCTGATTGTTTTGTTTAACATTCTTACTTTTAACACCGTTGGTTTACACTTTTAGGCCTACCTCACTGTGATCTCACTGCATGGGGTCACTGTGCGAGCTCATTTGAGCTCGCTGTGGCCTCGTTGTATGTGCTCACAGTGGTCTCACAGTGATCTCGCTGTGAGTTCACTATGTGAGCTCACTATGGACTCACTGTGAAGTTACACATTTAGATTATTGTGATCTCACAATGTGAGCTCATTGTCTGAGCTGACTGTGATCTCACTGTTGCCTCGTGGTATGAGCTCACAGTGGTCTCACCGTGATCTCACCGTGAGTTCACTCTGTGAGTTCACTATGGGCTCACTGTGAGGTTACACTTTTAGATAATTGTGATGTCACAACGTGAGCTCATTGTGTGAGCTGACTGTGATCTCACTGTGGCCTCGTTGTATGAGCTCACAGTGGTCTCACGGTGATCTCGCTGTGAGTTCACTGTGTGAGCTCACTATGGGCTCACTGTGAGGTTACACTTTTAAATCATTGTGATCTCACAATGTGAGCTCATTCTGTGAGCTAACTGTGATTTCACTGTGACCTCGTGGTATGAGCTCACAGTGGTCTCGCAGTGATCTCGTTGTGAGTTCACTCTGTGAGCTCACTATGGGCTCACTGTGAGGTTACACTTTTAGATCACTGTGATCTCACAATATGAGCTCATTGTGTGAGCTGACTGTGATCTCACTGTGGCCTCGTGGTATGAGCTCACAATGGTCTCGCAGTGATCTCTCTGTGAGTTCACTCTGTGAGCTCACTATGGGCTCGCTGTGAGGTTACACTTTTAGATCACTGTGATCTCACAATGTGATCTCACAGTAAGCTTAATGTGATCTCACAGTGAGCTGTGAGATCAAATTGTTGACTGGGAAAGCAGCAACACCACCTTGGCCCTTCAGAAGCACATCCGTCTTCTTTGAAACAAGACGTGGGATCTCATTGGCCCTCAGAGGACATAAATCCAATAACTGGCTCTCACATTTGCATAGCCCAATTAATAAAAGAGCTCCAGGTGGGAATATCCGGACACCTACAAGTATCTGTAATTATATCTTGGTGGTTTCGACATAGGTAGGACTTTTATAAAAGGCATAGGAGAGAATGTTACGAATCAGGTCTACACAGCATTTGGGTTAAGTGCTCTATAGGTGGGCCAAAAACAAATGAGAACAATGTGATGACTAAATTGTACAATCACACAGTCAGCGCATAAACAGAGCAGCACAGACTTACCAAGACGCATGGAATTGGAAACAAGCCTCTAAACAAGTAGGCCTACACTATTTTGATGATGACAATTTGATAATGTACATTTGGTGAATGCACCATAAAATGCAAAATCTATGAACTACAGGTAAAAAATGAATGGACATAACACATGCAGTTAGTCATAATATTAGGGGAGGGTGGGGCTAAAAGTCACAGGGGCTAAAAGTCACTAGCCTGTTACTTTTTTTCTATAGGCAAATACTATTATATGACGTCACTGAAAAGCTTACAAATCATTTCCTAATCTATACATAGCATTCATGGTGTTCCCCAAGAACATAAAGACAGAAATGCAACGAAGTGTTATTCTGCCATCTGTTGAAACGGAATTTCAGAGTTGGTAAAAAGACTTTGTCAACATTTTAGGTTATTATCTCAAGGTCGTGCTGGAGCTTAACTTTTACATATATACTGTATTTATCGGCATGCATAATGATTTATATGCAAACCCAATGGAATTCTGAAATTTCAAACATGAAGTAAGCTGCACACCATGGGGTTAAAAGTCACAGCCACAGGGTTAAAAGTCACAGGCTGTGACATTTAGCCACAATGGTAAACATCTTTGTACTCATTTACCCTGAGGCAAAATATCTGGTCAGAAACCCATTGGAATAATAACATTATAATAATAGCATGATAATAACAGAAAAAAAGGTATGATGTGAATACATCTATTGTAAAAAAATATGTTTCCGTCCATACTTGATAATAAAGTAGAATGTAATTCACAATAAATGGTTGTAAAGGACACAACAGCAAGGACGCTGACCTGATTTTTGACAAAATATTCCTACTACGTCCTGTTAATTTTTTTGTCGGTATCAATAATGTGACTTTTTACCCCAGTTGCTTTATTCCTTGTGACATCTAACCCCACATACACTAACCCCACATACACTGTGACTTTTTGCCCCAGTGTTGTGACATTAAACTCTATACTGGGGTTGAAAGTCACAAGCTCACCAACAAGGACAAACAACGTTTTGCTTAATGTTCGTTACAAAGGAATTTACTAGAAATTAGTCAAGATATGTGCCTATGCTTTGCCATTGCCAAACTGGTGCTGGTTAAACACATGAAATATATTTAAACTCGTTTCTACTTTGTGTGACTTTTAGCCCCACCCTCCTCTACTATCCATGTTGCGACATGTTGCTGTTGTCTGCCTAATATGATCATACCAAATATACACCCTGGGGTACTGATTATGCTGCTGACACAGACCAGCTAGAAATATCTTACCCAGATATCAAGCAGCAGTTTAGAGTTGGACTTGGAGCATGTAAAAAAGTTAAGATCTTTTAATCGGCATAACACAGTCAGACAGTGCAAGAGATTAATCTTGGACTTGGAAACTGATGACACATACAACTCCTTCTTCCAACAAACAACTTCGAAAGTCAAGAGTCTGGGTGCACTTGCTGAACAGTTTGTGCAATTCCCTATCTCAATTGGTGAGCTTCACACTCGGTGTCAACAAATACCACGATCTGGTGGTACTATACATCACAAGTTTGACTGAGGTCTATGCCATAATAACAATCAAACACAAGGATGAGGAACATTGGACAACTATATGATTTGCTGTTTTAAATCTAAAGTTTTTTCAACCAACAAAATGTATTTTAAATTCATGGACGACCTATTGGGCTGTGTCCACGTGACACTGGTGAGAAAGCGCCCCCAGTCTGATTTTCCAAGCCGATGTTAGTTCAATGTTGAACCGACACAATGCTGACTGGAGGAGCACAATATCAGCCATGTGTGATATTGCTTGTCCCAGACAGGAATCACCAATTAAAAATGGTGTGAAGGCCTACGAGGATCCTGAGACTGGCAAACTGTATCATGCAACGTTGATCATGAGTGATTTTCCAGATATTTGAATTTGTCGGGAACTCGCCCTACCATACTCCTAGGACTAGTATCAAACGTCCAGGGTTGGTGGGTCACCGGATGATAATAGTAGCTACTTAAGCAGTAAGTGACACACAACTCTCATAGGCAGAGGTTTTATTCATTCATTCCAGCAGGCGCACCTCACACTAGACTCGATGTTTCTCCGACCAGATCGCTTGCTTAAGTGATTACACAGGTAGCTGAATTATGTCGGCTAATCGGATACACACCAGTTTCAAGGCGAATTCACTAAAACCTTTGCAGGATCCCATTGGTCATCAGCACACTCCGGTCTAATCATAGACTCACAGATAGAGTTGTTATGTTGATATCTCACTTTTTTCATATTATCTACGTTTTTGCCTTTATCACAACAAATATGAGACAAAGTATTAAACTTCCAAGAAAGAACCCTGACACAATACATGAATATTTGGTAGCATGTAAGACATGAAAATTTGATATTCTAAAATTACACATAATTATATATTTTTATCGTTATCGTTTTGCCTTTACTGTAATAGTAGG
Source organism: Flabesymbios commensalis (assembly GCA_964017125.1). Lineage (NCBI taxonomy): Eukaryota > Metazoa > Annelida > Polychaeta > Terebellida > Flabelligeridae > Flabesymbios > Flabesymbios commensalis. Next base: position 14,044,038 of record OZ024903.1, read on the forward strand.
ATGTGGCTCACTAATCTGCACATTTTGATACCTTTATGAATGCTCTAGCTATTTTAGTGAAAATTATATTGATGATTCTGTTTTTTTTTTGCTAAATCATATTAATTCACTTTAATAATCGAGGTCATAATTATGAGAAAAATCTAAATATTAAAGGTCATTTTGCCTATTTTTATCCAGAAAGGTTCCTGGCAAAACATTTAAATGTTTGATAGCACGTAACATGTTAATCAGGTTTCGTTCCAAGTGATTTCATGAAATTACACATTTTGCTTGTTTTATTTTTATTTTTTGGTCTTTTCCACTACAAAAAGCAAAAGAAAATATTAAATAAAGTGTAGTAATATAATGTGGTTCATTAATCTGCACATTTTGATACTTTTATGAAGGCTCTAGTAATTCTAGATTTAGTTTTATTTACAATTTCGTGTTTGTTCATATAATCGGCTATTTCGTATTGACACAATAGGTCGTAATTATAAGGAAAATCAAAATATCAAGTGTCATATGGGCTTAAGTTGACCAGTAGGGATAGTGGAACAAAATAGAAATGGGTGACAACTTGTAGCATTCCGCCCCCCCCCCACCCCTGACTTTATTCTGACTTTAAATTGTGTAATTTTCATGGGAATTGATGAGATGGGGAATTTCTGATTTTAAAAAGCTTATGTTCAGTCATTCCTTAGCGACCAGTAATTCACAGTTTTGGCATATTTACATAAGCTAAAAGTGTCCATATCTAATAACAACATTGAACAGTGTTAGCATATATAGGCCTGAATATGCGAAAACTGGGAATTACTTGTCGTCATATGCGCTTGTTGACGGCGAAGGAGTATCTGTATCTACATATGGTGCTTCTGTAGACAGAGGTGGGGACATATTGCTTTACCCCTGTCCGCTCAGTCTGTGCTGCGCTCAGTCTGTCACCCATTTCTCTCCAGCGCTTTCTATCTTGCAGGCAGTCAAACACGAGACGTTGACCCAATGCTGAGTCAATGTTGGCCTACTGTCTACGACGCTGACCCAACATTAGTCCAGTATTGGGTTACCGTGTTGTGTTTGGCGCCACGCTGAATGTGGGCCAGCGTCACAGACGGCTGGCCAACATTAACCCAGCTTTGGTTCAAAGCACCGTGCCCGTACTGCCAGCATGAACTGGCAGAATGAAGTACTGACTAGGACTGAATAGATACTGGCCAGCACCGGCGACGCTGGCCCAACATTAAACAGACATTGGGTCTGTGTCGGCTTGTAATCGCCGCCAGCAGTATTAAGCAATACCAGACCAGCTGCTACTCCCAGCAAACACAAAACATTTGTATAACATTTGTACAACGTCGGCCCAACATTGTACAAATGTTATGCAAATGTTTTGTGTTTACTGGGTTAAACGCAGCCCAGCAAACACGAGGCGTTGAACCAGTGCTGGTTTGATGCTGGGCCAGCGTCGCAGACGGTAGGCCAGCTTTGGACCAGCATTGGGTCAACATCGTGTTGACAAGTGTTTCGCACCAAAACGGAAAAATATAAATTTCGCTTAATACATATAGTCTCTACTGTCCATAGGAGCCATTTAATAACATTAATTGCAAAAGCCATTGACACTACATCTATCAGCTATCAACCTTTATGGTTATGCTGCTGGAGGGGAGACATCGCCAGACTAGACCCTTCTAGTTGTCACACATTATGAGAACATAACGCCTCGTATCTGTAAAGTGTTAGAAGCTTTCTTTGTCTTTAGCGGGTGCTCTGTTAGCAGCACGGTTAGCGAAGAGGCCGATTTGATCAACACATTGTCATTCTTCTTTCAATATACCTGAACTAGGTCTGAACTAGGTCTTGGGCTGAAAGAAGTTCTGGTTCTTGCAAATCGCAAAAGACTTCCTGCAGGTTCAATTGGAGGTTTTCAAATTAAGAAGCTTTTGCCAAAAACTTTGTAAAACTTTTAAAGTTTGGAGGGGGAGCTATTATTGGAAATGCGTATACAATTTTACATTTTACGTTAATTCTGTGAAACTCAATGACCTCGACCTCCACCGAGCTGGCTAATACAATGACGTATGGGGGAGGGTTCTTACATAATCTTGTTTTCACCGAGTGAAGTCACTGCGTTTCACAGAATTAAGTATGGGGGAGGGGGTGCTATATAACCTTATTTTCACCGAGTGACGTCACTGCGTTTCACAGGCCTACCTTAGTTATACCATGTATGTGAACAATATAGAAATTGCACAAACTACTAGTATAGATAATTATTGAATTCATTATCAGTTATCTGTCAGCACCGAAAATAAATTGTGATAGAATATAAGGAAATATAAGGTAATATTGCAGATGGATATATTGAGGACAATATTAGTCTACCTTAACAAAAGGTCATAACTGCTACCTTAACAAAAGTTGCTACCTGCTACATTAAGAAAAGTTCCTATGTGCTACGTTAACAAAAGGTCATTTCTGCTACTTTAATAATAATAATATAATAATAAACTTCTATAGCGCCTAAGTCCTCGGTGATCTGAGCTGAGAGGCGCGACAAACATAATCGTAATCCGACTCATAGTTCCAAAAACCGTTTGCGTTTGTCGTCTGGGCCAACCGGACTACCGAGGATTTAAGTCGGAAAAGCCTGACCAAAAAAATACGTTTTCAATTTCTTCCAGAAACTAAATTGTGTTTTCGCAGAGCGAATTTCTAAAGGAAGTTCATTCCAAAGTCTAGGTGCAGCAACAGAAAAGGCCCTGCTGCCTACCGCGGTTCTGACCCGTGGAACATTCAGCTGATCTAGATCACTGGAACGAAGTGTCCGTACCTTTCGCGATGGCTGAAGCATGTTTCGAATATATACTGATGGTCCACTGGTCAGAGCCTGGTAGGTCAGGAAACACAATTTAAATTTGATCCTGTAACGAACAGGTAACCAGTGCAAAGATTTTAGAAGAGGAGTTATGTGACAAAAACGGGGAGACTTTGTTACAACACGCGCCAAACAGTTTTGTACACCCTGCAGCTTAAATATCTCCTTTTCAGTGACGTTGAAAAAGGACAGAGTTACAATAGTCTAGTTTGCTACCTATCAAAGAAATTACAATTGTTTTAGCAACAGATGGTGTTAAAAAGCATGTCACGTATATGATAGTAGCAAGCGCGAGATATACCAGATATATGACTCTTAAAATTTAAAGCACTGTCAAAGACTATGCCAAGATTTCTAGCAGTAGCTAGTTCAAAACGAGTCATACGTGATTTAACTGTCGGATATTCAATGACCGGCGTAATATGAACGTGGTTGGTAAAATTCATACGTATTTTCTCGAAAAATTTCGAAAACGATTCAGAAAGTGATTTTATATCAGGAAAAGCTGGGATAGATGGAGACTGTGTTCTGTGAAGAATATTGTTTATAGTTTTCCAAAGTGTATTACATTTTTGTATTTGTTTCGATTACAAAATAAAATAAGTTTATACAAAAAATACAATCTGCATAATATCTACGTCGTGCATCACTTTGCCTGTTTTCTGTACCTCGATCTATCTAGGCATGATCGAGTCCTTCGCCAAAATCGTTCTAACTTTTGACGAAGTCGTTTAGCCAATTGAATTTCCATTGTCATCCATGGATTTTGGGGTTAAGGTGTGAATTTCTTAGTCTTGATCGGCGCGCACTTATCTATAAGAGATGTCAGGACCGTGTGATATTGCTGATAAAGTTCAGAACAGGTTAATTTCGGATGGCTAATTAAAGCAGAAAGTTTAATGTCTGAAATAAAATCTGTAAGAGGTATGCTGTTAACACGTCTGTATGAAAGACACTTTTTGATTGCATGAGATTAACAATAAGTAGCAGATATGACCTTTTGGCTGATAGTCCACTTTTAATCTAATCTAATTTTCGATGCATTTTCAGTTTTTTTCCCGCTCTTTTGAAGCTGGGAACTGCATCACACAAAGAACACGACGAGTCTTAAACAATATTTCATCAGAAAGTGATCCTTACAGTCGGGTGACAATCGCAATCAGTGTAGTATTTTCTCAAGATAATGCGCTTAGCAAATGATCATACTAATTAACAAAAACACTAAGTACATAGCACTATATGTTTTATTCACAGATATATAAAACGCAATTATTACAATTGTAAATCAGCTCGCTGTCGACATGAAATTGGTTTTGAACATAGAGCAATATAACCACAAGATGTGAGATACTTATTATGATAATTATACGCTTAGCACGTTTTGATACTAGTTTTATAGGTCAAAAGTAGCCAAGCTGTGTTGGCATGCTCGCTTTGTCAACTAATGGTTCACACATTAGCAATCTATGTAATTATGTGTAGGCATACACGACACACTATAGATATTTAACATTATGCGTCAGTATCAAAGGCTTGTATCTATCACTTTGCAAAGTGGCAGATACAAGCCTTTAACACCACGGTGTAAATAATAAGTAGATATATTCCGGTTAATATTTAAAATTGATTGATTATATATAAAAGTTCAGTTCAGAAGAAACAAAAAGATTGAGTGAGGAAAATGTATTTCCTCGCACTCCAGCTAGGATCAGCCTACTTATGTACAGGAGCTCAGCCTACAGGACACCCAAGGGTGGATCAGCTCGAACTTCCGGCTCACACAATATCATAATGTTCACACCTCTGTGTGTGGCTCTGGCCTATTTTTACCATGTATATTGTCGTGTGAGAAAATGGATCAAACTCAGTGCTGATATTATGGCACAGATGTCATAATATCAACTCTGCCACTGTCACAGGACATTCATCAATATAAAATTTCAAGAGATACAAATCACCAAATTGTAGGTGAAACATAAGTTTACTTATGAAAGAGTTTCTTTTTGCACAGAATCCTTGAATAGTGCAAATTTGTGGCTTAGCCCTTTAAGCCCTCACGATATATCAGAGCATCATCTTGTACCACTGAAAAAGTCTGAATTTCTCACAACAAAGGTGTATTTTCGAGGAACAATTTCAGTAATATAATTATAAAAACATTTTTTGTCACACACTTCAAGTCCTCTTCATCCACTGCAAGTCGAGAATGGGGGCAACAATTCGCGGTTTGTAGTGGATGAAGATTACAATGGTAAACTCAGGCTTGAAAGGGTTAAGTGTCGTATCCTTTACTTTGTAACTTTACAGATTCATCCTCCGCAAGAAACAATTTCTTCACAATCTTTTAAAGTGTTCACCCACGACACACAAACTGTTCACCCGGTGTTGATTTAATGTCGCACCAACGTTTGCTGGACAGGCACATTTTAACCTTTTAAACGACAGCTTTTATCAGGTGAATGTCATAGTATACACCTTACAAAAGTGGAACATGGTGTTGAAAGGGTTGAGATCATGTTTTTCTTTGTTTTAGATTATCAGATTAAGCCTCCACATTACTAACAAACACGTGATTTTTCTTCCCAGCGCGCGCCTTTTGTGATTGCCAATTTCAGCGGAAAAAATTCTTACAGGAGAGATAAAATAAATTGATCCAGCTATGTGTTTGTTTGTTTGTTTGTTTGGTTGTTTGTTTGTTTGTTTGTTTGTTCGGTTGTTTGGTTGTTTGGTTGTTTGTCTGTTCTTTTGTTTGTTTGTAACAGCTGACAGCTGACTTTTTAAGTAAGCAGTTATAGACCTACTGCTTTTTGGCTTTGCAAAGCAGTATATTCTATCAATTATATTATACCAATTATACCAATTATCTCATCCTTGTGTAATTAATGTCATGAGTGGGCTACAGAAGGTGTTACAAAGCAATCAATACCAGATTTTTTTAAAATGAGCAACTGAAATTTGAAAGTTATGTTTTACTACGACCGTAACCAAGGGGTTGACAAAAAATCAGTTATATCCTCCAAGCATCAGCAATAATAACACAAGAAGAAAAACAGACCCGATTACCACTGTAAAGTTTAAATACGTCCAATTCCATTGGCCTAGCACGCCAATAAATGAAAAATATAGCATGTTTTAAATATGTCATATGTTTCTACAAGACGTATCTAGCAGCGGCGTAGTCTAGGCTCAACACTTTGTGCTTACAATTTTACTTGGTGGTATTTAGTACATTTTGAACAATGCTGTTACACTGCAGAATGAATTGTCCTTTTAACATTTTCAACCTTCTCACAGCTTAGTTTTGTAGAGGTATTCCCCAAGCTGCAAGCAAAGCGAAGGAATGATCAGAGTGAGTACATGGCCGCATTGGTATTAAAGGGTCAGAGTGAGTACATGGCCGCATTGGTATTAAAGGGTCAGAGTGAGTACATGGCCGCATTGGTATTAAAGGGTCAGAGTGAGTACATGGCCGCATTGGTATTAAAGGGTCATATTTGGAGATACGACCCTTTAGCCCTTACAACGCTGAAATATGTTTATATAAACCATGGAGACCAAAGGTTGTTTATCAACTTGAAATCATCATAAATGTCATATTATTCTACGGCCATTATAATTATTTTAAATTCTTTTAGTCCGGGGATCGACCTTAGATGTCAGACGGTCTCTACGCTGAAACGTTTAATACTAATGTGACGACAAGTAGCCGATAATACTGACCTATAAAGCAGGGGGTAATTAATACTAAAAAGTGACATCTTCATATGATCAGCGATTGTCATATCAGAAAATAATAGTGGTTTCGTATTACATTATTTGATTGAGATGTTAATAATAAAGTACAGCCAGTTTGATTGTTTAGCTTGATAATATCAGAGTTGGCCCCATTTGCATGAGCTGTAATTGAGTCTACAATGTAAGTATGAAATTATAAGCTATATCACACATTTTATTCATAAATTAAAATAGACCTCAACTACATGACCTCAACTTTCATATCTTTATTTTATACTCAATTAATCACAGTTCATGCGTGTGTTGCCACCTGTGGTAATAAATGTCATTTCATCTCCACGGTCTTTTACTTAAGTAAATGATCACAGATATAAGTTATATGATGTTTATCTCGCCGCCTCGGTTATAAAGGGTATTATCTGCCATCTGTCATTGTGAGTGGCACAGAGGACCCTTCAGCTCCGAGGCGACTGTTTGATTAGTATATCTCACCGCTTGATCTCACCGTATAATTTGATGACGTGTTCAGTTTGATCACAGGCCTCAGGGAAAAATACTGAAAAGCAGGGAAATAAGCAATAAGGAAGGAGGCAATCTCTAATTGGGTATTCACCAGTTACTACATGCATCACAATGCTTATAGTCTATTTAAGGAAGCAGGCAGTCGCTAACTGCATGATATTCACCAGTTACTCCATGCATCACAATGCTTATAGTCTATTTAAGGAAGCAGGCAGTCGCTAACTGCATGGTATTCACTAGTTACTACATGCATCACAATGCTTATAGTCTATTTAAGGAAGGAGACAATCGCTAACTGCATGATATTCACGAGTTACTCCATGCATCACAATGCTTATAGTCTATTTAAGGAAGCAGGCAGTCGCTAACTGCATGGTATTCACTAGTTACTACATGCATCACAATGCTTATAGTCTATTTAAGGAAGGAGACAATCGCTAACTGCATGATATTCACCAGTTACTCCATGCATCACAATGCTTATAGTCTATTTAAGGAAGCAGGCAGTCGCTAACTGCATGGTATTCACTAGTTACTACATGCATCACAATGCTTATAGTCTATTTAAGGAAGGAGACAATCGCTAACTGCATGATATTCACCAGTTACTCCATGCATCACAATGCTTATAGTCTATTTAAGGAAGGAGACAATCGCTAACTGCATGGTATTCACCAGCATCACAATGCTTATAGTCTATTTAAGGAAGGAGGCAGTAATACAGCAGGGGAAGAGTAGCCTAATACCTGAATATTTAATCATGTTCTAAAAACTAAAAAGTATTCATTTTTGACAAAAAACTTTACTTTTCCCCCATTTACTCGTATTACAAAAAAATATCCTGCATCAGATATTTCAAATGATACACAATCATTGTAGGCTCCTGTCAATCTAGCATCAAGAAGATTCAACATATTCAGAAGAAGAAGAAACGTTATATCTCACATTAAGCTTACCAGTATATGTATCAGTCTATAATGGAATGACAAATAATACATCTGACAAATATATGCCTTATATTTCAAGTTTATAATACATTATCTGGCGAATAGAGCTGATTATATTTGAAAGAGGTCGAAACCTTGTTATTCTTCCAACAAGCAATTATTGTTGCGTCTGCACAACATAAGTTGGCTATGAAGTACAAAGTGCACAATAAATCAGCTGATGTCCACATAATCATGCTGGTGGTTAACTTATTTTTTTCTTGGTTGTCGGTCTCGGTGAAACTATCCAATCATAGTTAACAGAAAACTATTACAACCAATATTTCACAAAGACATCATTTTATTTCACAATTATTGAGACAAATCATATCTGATTAAATAACTGATTTCTGCAGTATTGCTGTACAATTTGACACGTGTTAACTCTTAACCCGCTAAATTAAATAATTAAATTTTTTACCCACTTGAAATTGTGTCTCGCTACCGCGATCCACAACTTATATTGGGTAAAACTTGTTTACATTTGTTTAATTTGAGACCAAACATGACGTTTAGGCAAAACATGTATTCCTAACAACAGTGACTTATTCCGGTAATAAAACGGATTAAAAAAGCCTTTAGTCGTGCTGAGCGGGTTAAAGGCTAATAACAGCCTACGATAGCGTATTGTCATATCTAAAGAAACGAATAATAAAAAAAACATTTGATCACCATTTTGAATCATGTGGCAACACCTGCCCTAACATTGTCAAGGGGAGCAGATTGTGCTGAGATCAATAAAATATTGGAAATACCTGAAGATCATGATCTACTTTGTCTAATTGTGGTTGAAAGTTTTTGTAGGCTTCCGTTTCAGCTAATTGTTTCATCAGAGGGTTTCTCTCTATAGTGTCTTCACTGGGCTTCTCCTGGTCACCAACGCAAGCCTAGCAACGTATACTGTCTGTCAGCTAAACAATAGTCACTTGATCACCTAGAGGCTAAAGAGTGTTATCTCACACTCAATCAAGTGATAGGTAGCACCCTTTAGCTCTGAGGCTACTATAACTCTATACAGTGGTGTATCAAGAAATAAAATAAGGGGGTTACTTAAATATATGATAAGTCATGATCAATCTGCAAATTAAGGGTGGTTTTGAGCACCCCCCCCCCCCCCCTCTGGATACGCCTTTGCCATATTCAAAAAACACTGCTAATTGACCTCAATATTTATTGATTAAGCATATGGCCATTTTGAGTTGTTATTTGTTTGCACTATGACACTTTATCACTTTTTTGTAAAGGTGATTTCATTGCAGAATCAAAATCATCATTGTAAATCTAATATATAGCTCTGAATATGGTATTTAAATAACAACGGAATCACGGGCGGTGATTAGCTGATTCCATCACAATATAGGCCTATATTCGATTTGGAAATTCGTAATTATAAGCAGATTAATTCAGCTGAATTGAAGTATGCTGAACAAAGGAATTGGAAATATTCCCATATGGTTGCAAATAGAATTTCATGAGATCTTTTTGTATTATATTATCTATTATTTTGGAAATCTCGATAAATAGTTTTAAAACAATTGTCCTCATCTAAACTGTTAAATAACTAGATCATTCGCATATCCTCGCCTCTGAGATAAAATATATGTCACTCTAATGAGTGTACTCATCATAATAAATAAAACAAACAAAAAATACAAAAAGTTGAGAAAAAATTGTTCACCCACAAAGTGATGCCCATATTAAAACGATGCTGAACACCTTGCTTTGTATCACATTGCATAGTCAAGCCCGGATACTTTATGAATCTTAATTTATCTATATAAAATGAACATTTGATACAACTTAAACGCTGAAAGTAAATGTGGGTAGGCCTACAATATATCAGCAGTCATATTATCCCAGCAAACACGGAACATAGAACCAATACTGGCTTAATGTTGGCCCACCGTCTGCGACGCTGGGCCAACATTAAGCCAACATTGGCTCCAAGTCTCGTGTCAGCTGAGTTGTGCATGAATTGTTGGGGGTGAACAACATTTTGTCGACTGTTCGTGATATAACTCGTGTGTCAAACAGTGTCAGTGAAGAAAGCACACTGAGAAGTCACCTTGTTATCATAGACCATTGTATCTATCTCTTCACTGGAGACGTCACCCGGTGCTCCACGCTCTGCTCTCGTGGCTGTGCCCTGACCCAGGCTGGGGGCATACGACCTATAATTCGCTCCTCTGTACTGACTTTTCAGGGTTCGTGCGTCGATGGTTTCCATGGTGCACATAGTGTCCGTGTCTGACCACACAGGTGTGTTGGCTCCTGTGTAGTAATTGTCACCACTGAAATAAAAACATACCGGCGCTCATAGTACAGCGGCATAGCATAATAATTGTTCATTTTGTGAAGAAAACACCAAATTTGCCAGACTTATAAAATATTTCATCAAGAACATTTGAAGATTTGGAGCCACTCAAAATTCACACCGGGTGGCCGCCATGTTGGATTTCAAAATGGTGGCTTCAAAAACTACATTTTAAATATTTTTGGTTCCATGTCTCATGATGTCTGCTGGAGACCTAATTTTATTTTTTTGAAGTATAAACTTGTGGCCAAGGAGTTGAATGATTCCCCTATAAAATTCCCTTGGCGCCTCAATCTTAGATTTCAAGATGGCGTCTTCTGAAATCTACCAAATGTTATTTTATTTTCGCTCCAATGATATGCTTGATTATATTATCTAGATGTACAAATAATTTAATTCTAGGTCAGTCAGAACGTGAATAATTTTACTTTGACATTTCCTAACAAAATCTGATATATATAAATACATGTAGTATAAACTGGGTGTATATCTATGCATACATGTACGTTTAGAGAGAGACGTAGCCATGCGACATATATCATGTCATGTCAACATAGGCTACACTGTTTTGTGATCTGTCACCATCACAGGCAAAAAGTACTGAGATTAGCATATATCATTACAGCCTTTTTGCACCCACAAGAGATAATTTTATATCAGGACTTGGTAGCTTCAGGAAGTGTTGTCCATCATTTGCCAAACACCACCAGTGACATGGTGGTGGAATAATGCCGTGTGGAGCAACACATTGTCCCCAACAATGAATTCTCTGGTAAGAAGTTTAATTCAATTGCTGTTCCAGGGCTTAAAGTATTCCTTCGAGGAATCAGGTATTTTTTTGCCAGATTTATTTCAGAATATGTGCAGGTGCGGTCATACAGGAGTACACACAATCTCTCGAGAGTTGCAAAAAAATTCTCAGCGGTGCATAATTATGCTAGATCCAGGAATGCATTAATCACTTTTAAGGAAATGTTCCACGCTGCTGTTTTTCTCCTCGTCCCGCTAAGGTTGCTGCCGTATCGCAACGTGTGGTTGAATGAACGATTAACAGTTCTTCTGAGCTCATCTACCACCTCATACATTTCCCGGGTGAGCCTGATAGTGAAAATCACCACATCGGTGTCCACGGTGCAGGAGGAGTATTCTGCGATGCCCAGATTTCATAGCAGCAGTGTGTGGTTCTTCCTGATTGAACAGAGAGAAACAGACATGGCTATTGCCACAGACGTAGATAGTGATGACTGACGCGCCTTGTCTTTAATACCTGCTCCTCTAGCACCATTAAAAGTAAGCCTAATGTCAAAAGCATCTATGGCAAATATTTTTCTTAGTATTTTTCTGGGAATAAACCATTGAAAAGGTGAGATGATTTAAACATTTATAATATTACGTACAGCTCTTGCTAGCATCACGTGTTAGCATCACAAATCACATTCGCAGGTTACAAATTAACCAGATCACTGCCAGTGTAAAGGCTGGATGTCATTTCCTTTTTCATGTGCTCCTGTAAGGTAGTGCGTCAACATACGTTTTCTTGGGTCGAGTTGTGTAGACTATAGTACACCTCCTAGCTGTTCCATTTTTGCCATGTACAGCTTATTGAGATATTAAGTCTTGAATAGAGGAGCAGTATCTGCCTCTTCGCCTGTTTCGTCTATGCATGGTATAAGTTGATCCAGAATTACTAGATAATTAAAAACCACTGTGCACTGACTTTCACAAACAGCCTTTTGTATTGTCCTCACACTATTGCATAGGGATGTGAAATAAATCTTGTAAATCTTGTAAATCTTTATTGCGCAGTATTCAGTTGAGATAAAAAAGGTGGTATCCTCAAGGAACATCTAAGTGAATGTTAGACCTACTATCCTTGGTGAATAGGTAAGCATTATTGTTGGCAACAGAAGTACACATTTTCATAGAGTTGTCTAAACGAGGAGACAGAGATAAAGTTTTCATCTGGTTATGTACGTGGGACAGAGCTTTCATCATAATGATTTTTTATCTGTGTTCTTTTTAGGTACAGGTTTAATAACAACAATTACTTTAAGTCAGAAGTAGTTAGCTAAATGAGTACCGGAAACGCTGGAACCGCACATTTTAAAGTATGGATAACCTCCAATGATTTTGACGTCTCTTCACAAAAGGCTGACTACTGGTTGAAGCCTTAATGTAGTCTAATAAACCACACATTACGTAAGTGTTACTCAACCCTGAATAATATTATTCAAGGTAATCACAAATTAATTAATGAATAAATAGGGTTGCAGGCCACCTTTGTGCACTTATAGGCTAAACTGGGCCAGGAAAACCTCCTGAGAATGGTGAGATGAATGAGATGACACTGCCCTCCAGACACAGGATTCGAAATTCGCCGAGCACGCTATCTCTCGGTCCCGCAGGCTCCCACAATATTGAATCTTTACGAGTGAGCGGGGAAGACACACTTTGTTCCTTTGAAACTCGAAGGCCAGAGTGGGATTCGAACCCGTGATCTTTCCAAGCAGACAGGTTTAACCACTGTCCCATCCCAGGTTAATCACAATAACATGTGATAAAGCACATTTGAGCGAAATAGCTATGTAAGTTTTACCGGTACTTATCACAAGAATGTAAATTATACTTGCAATACCGCACTAATTTAGACAATATGGGGGTTTGAACATTAATTGACGTCACAACGATGTGCCCTGTACTTTTTGATGTCAACAAAACCCACCAGCCCATTACACTATAGGCCTAGACAAGTGTCTATAACAGTGATGTTTATTGCAAAACACCGTTACTGTTTTCTGCTGATCCAGTTTAGCCTACGTGTGCTGAAAATACACAGAAAGCTCAGCTCATTCATTCGTTCATTCATCCATCTTTCACCACTACAGTTGGATATAGGAAATCAAAAATAGTACTCCTCCTATATAAATAAATTTATAAGAGTGCACTAATCATGCTAATTATAGCAAAAATATTAGCGATTTATTGTGTGAATCAAAATATCAGCAGAGCCAATCACTTCCCGATCTAAAATATGAAAATCTCGAGGCCACAATCAAATTATATAGCTAATATAAAACTAAAACGATTGATAATTGAAAAATTGTCGGGCCTTTATTTTGAAATCCAAAATGGCGTCCACCTGGTGTGAATTTTAAGTGGCTCCTAATATCAAGAGATAGTCAATGTAATAATATATCATTGTGCCAAGCTTGGTACAATTATAGGTCACACTGAATTATCCAGCTGGTGTAAAACTGAAACGATTGAAAATTGCCATTTTTAGGGTATCCATTTTGAAATCCAAAATGGCGGCCATCTGGTGGGAATTTCGAGTGGTTCCAAATCGAAAAAGATGGGCAATAGAATAATATATTTTTGTGCCAAGTTTGGTGCTTTCTTCACGAAACGCACAATTCCTCCTAAAAAGCTTGCTTTGCCGCTGCACTATCAGTAAAACGTTATGCGACACGACCCCCATCCATGGTAAGTGTGCAAATGGAGCATGAGTTTTTTGCCTTTTATTTGACACTGAAATCAACCGCTATGCGGTGCCACAATGAATTACACGGTTATTCTTATATTAAAAAGATCGTATAATCAGTGTAAAGGCCCATTCACACATACCATCACGCACGTTCAAAGCATAAAAAATGAAGAATTTTGGTCAGTGCGTTGTGATTCGCTGGGCGTGTGGCAGAATTTGTTGATGATTTGACGAGAACGCCTGATGAGCGTCATTCAATTTTTGTGTACGTTAACCTCTCCGCACATTTTCTGCAGGCTCAAAAATGTGAGCGTTTTTCCACATGTGAATGTAGACGCCAGAAGAACGTCAGACCAGCGCCAGTATAACGTTAGGCACAAGTAGAGCATACGCTCTAAATTCGTTGTGTCTTCGTTGACACAACGTGTTTCCAACGCAAAGTGCGAATGAACAGCGCTTTGATAACACGTTGGACGCATACAGTGCGCATTAAACCATATAATATAATGCTAATGTCGACGATAATAGTATTTTTTTTCAGTTTGTTTTGTACATATGTAACCATTTTTAAAAGAAAAAATGTGTCCTAAATTTATGATAAAATTATATGTTTGGACTTAATTTCGACAAATTAAAAACAAATTCTGCACTTAAAGCCATGTATCGTGTGAAAAACCACCTCAAATGAATAATTGTTCTTCAGAGCTCTGAGGGTTAAGCTGCAGAAATAACATAGTCACAGCCTGTTGCTCGAGCTCTGGGCGAACAGGCGGCGTGTTCCCAGCGCCTGCTTGAAGCGCTCATGCAGCGCAGGACAGGAGCGTTGCCGCGACTGTCTGGCGCCCTCAACGGGCAGCCATGTGATACAAAGCAAACGTATTTAGCGTTAATATGACGTTGTTCTAGCGCGCCCTACGTGTTTTTGGCGTTCAAATGCGTTCAATATTTTGAACATACCCAACTTCCTTTGGCGATTAGAGGGCGCACAAAAATATGTGTGGCGTTAGTGCACCGCGCTCCACGAACCATTAATGAGTGTCGACGCACGACAGGCGCTCTAGCAAAAAATAATTTATTTTTCAGTGCGTGGGTCGTGCGTCGACTATGTGTGGCTGAGCCTTAAGGCTAGAAAAAAACTCAAAAATGCTGGCACTCAGCGCGCAAATAGCGCCCAACAAACGTGTTCCTAACGCATGTTCAGCGAACATATATAATAACGTATATGGGGCGTTCTAAATGCTTTCTAACTTACTCATGCCTCTGCTGGCGATGCGCGATGTATTCGCAAAGTTTGTCGCCCTGGTAACGCGTAACGCGGTGGCGAAACGCTGTGTATTCGCTGATCAAAAATGTATACACCTGATTTATTTATAACACGCTGTATAATCGTCCTCAACTCGCTGGCTCTTCTCATATCCTGACAAAATTCATGAACGCACAACGACGCACTGCTCTAATTTCTGTCACTGCGTGGGCTGTGTCGTGTATCGGTGACTGGGGTATTAGACATTTACAGTAGTAATTAAATAAGATGCATGGGCTTACATTTATATAACGTATTCATTTGCCGTATAAAAAAAACTAGACATTAATGATCGTAATCCGGATCCTGGATCCATATTGTAATCACACCTCTGGTACATGTTTCATGCAAATCCGTTCATTACTTTATAAGTAATGCGTGGACAGACAGCCAGACAAGTACACAAGCCAACACGACCAAAACATATGCCTTCCTGGCGGAGGTAAATAATGATCAAACTATTCAGATATGAGGTTACTCAGTAAACACTAGACGTTGATCCAATGCTGGTTCAATGTTGGGCCAACGTCTGCGACGCTGGCCCAACATTGAACCGACACTGAATCAACGTCATCCCCTATTTGCTGACCATTGAAGCTGTATACTTACTATATATACTGCTCTTCTGTTTCTTTCCCTTTCTTACGACAAAGATAAACCACCAGAATGATCAGAATCAGAATGATGGCCAATCCGAACCCACAACACAAACCAATGAGAATATCCTGATGGAAACATGCGTAGTCATTGCCAACAACTGGCAGATAGTTGGTTTTGCAGCTAAAAATTATACAAAACAAGCAAACACATATTATTGCCATAACGACAAGACAACAATGTTGTTTAATTTTTTCAATTTTAAAACCTAAACAAGCTGAAGAGCTGAAATACTTTCGCATAAACCTTGTTATGTAGACCAAACGTGTTTTTTAATTAGAAATCATCATACATTTCTTAGTTAGCTCTTTCCGCTACTTTTGAATACCTATGTTATGGGTCTACAGCTATTATAAATTTGTTTCCTCCTTCAGTGCGGGGATCGACTTTAGATGTCAGAATCTGACGTCTATAGACGTCAGATTCTGACGTCCAAAGTTGATCTCAGCACTGTAAGTATTAAACTTATACGATATCATCCAATTTACCAACATATTATAATTACCAAAAGCTACTAATCAACTCTTCTACTACCAATAGTTAAATCTAATGTAAGTTTTCACAGACGCGTATTTGTGTATCAGTGACGCCACCTTCAAATAGATGGAAATTATTTAGATTTATCAAATTGAAGGTCAAATATTTTGAAATCGTGATGTTTGGAGAAATATTTCAGCCTTAAAACAATCTGCTTAAAATACAAATATGTCATAATGCATAAATGTTTTTTGAACTTGCATTAATGTTTTTCATCGTACTTGCAAAAATGTTTTCTGAACTTGCATAAATGTCTTCAAGTGTACTTACATAAATCTGTTTAGTGTACCTGCATAAATGTTTTCTGAACTTGCATTAATGTTTTTCATCGTACTTGCATAGATGTTTTCAAGTGTACTTACATAAATCTGTTTAGGTGTACTTGCATAAATGTTTTCGGAGCTTGCATAACTGACAAGAGAAAAGGGGGAACAAGGGAAGGGTTTCAAAAAAGTTATCAAAATACAGAGAATTCCCGGTAAATGAAGAGGCGAAAGGGTGCTATAAGTAGGATTTTTTTGTGTGTGATGTGAAACAATAATTTAGTTGAAAGTTTTTAGAGTATCAATCAATCAATCAATCAATTAATCACTCAATCAGTAGGCATGTGACCCATTCTAAGGGACGCACTATTAGATATCTGGGAGGGGGATTAGAAGAAATATGAAAAAAAGTTTGTCGCCACAAACGTCAGAGAAAAAAAGTTTGTTAAAAATGTGAGCAGAAAAAAGTTAGATGAATCGATGAAAAATATGTTGAGCAGAAAAAACCAGCAGATGGTAATTAGCGTACAGAATAGGGAAGGCATACGACAAAATCTGATATTTCCATTCCTCAACGGACCATAAAAAAAGTTTGTGTGAAGTTCGCCGCCAAAAAATACTTTCTTGCAGAGTTAAAAAAAATGCAACTAACAAAAACCCTAATCTCCCCATAATATATCTAATGGTACATCCCTAACCCGAGGGCCTGATGTATGAGGTCGTGCCAGTAGGCCTATGACCCATTCTCACCTGCAGTGACTGTCTTCCGAGTTGACGTCCAGGGAGCACACCTGTGATGAATCATCACACATATAGATGACGTCATTATCGTCTGACACACTATAACATGGCTGTACACACACTGGGTTCTGTGCGTCAGACAGCACCATACAGCTCTCACCATAGGTACACACGTCATAGGATGCACACGGATCACTCAGTGATACGGTCAGGCTCTTCTCTAAAAAAGTGGTTCAAGTCCTTGAATGTGAAAAACAGATCAAACCGACGGCACTAACGTGTCTTATCACGGAGACAGTAAATTCATTACTGCATGTAATGTTTCTGGGCTCTCATTTGAGTGGCAGATAGAACACCTTATCTCCGATGAGATGAGATGTATAAGGCTATATAAAGCTATTAGTCAGGTGTTAAAAATAATATATAAAATTACAAAATGATATATCAATGGAAAACATTTATAAACTAGATCATTTATTTAAATGTGCAAAGGGCCTACTTATTAAAAAAAAGGAAAAATTAAAATAGAAATACCTCATGAAACATATATCAAAATTTATTAAAATAATGTTGACCCTTGGAATGCCATATTTGTTCCCCGTCCGTGACGCTGACCTAGTAACAGTCCAACATTAGTGAACGTCTCATGTTTGTTTGGACGTCTTTAACCCTTTAACCACCGGTCCCGATTATAATCAGTTTTTTATATTTCATTAGAATACTAAGTACCACCTTTTAAACGAGTTAAAGATAAAACGTGACAAAAGTCACATCAAACAGCAAGATTTGAAACTAGTTAATCTCCAGTTTGTCAAATCTCAATAATTTTCACTCACTTGAAGTTGTGGATCGCGTCAGCGAGACACAACTTCAATAAGTGAAAATTCCAATTGAATAAATTGGCGTATAAAGGGTTAAATAGAGGGTCTTACTTTGGTCTTTGTATTCCGTTGTGTTGACCAGGTTGTCCAGGTAATCACCATCTACTTGTAAACCATCGACTTGTTGCGTCTTTAATTTTTCAAATATGTCTTCTTCAATATCAGTGAATACATCGAGTGTGGCATTTTCCAGCTGAAGCAGTGTCTCCACGCTGTAGAGTGCGTCATAGTCAATGATGATGGATCCGTTTCTGAAAAAAGTGAATGATGATTTATCGATTCATTCATTATTGAGGTATCGAGGAAACTATTCTCTGATGAGATTCCTAATATTTTGTCCTGTGAGTTGGTGGTTGATGTACGGCATGACATTGGAAATATAATTTAACTGAAAATTACAAATTGTTTATCCACGGATGTTGAATATGCCACCTAAAAAAATAATTGTGTATTACAAGTCTCATAGATTTTCTGCAAAGACAACAATTTAAGAAAACATATTGCAATCAATTAATTGAAATCAATGGTTTGGAATATCTACTTGTTGCCTCAGATTTGTTTCCTAAATTGGATAATTGGTTATTAAGCTTAAAGTGCAAAATTAAATTATTTAATTTTCATCCACGCGGAGTTGTGTCTCGCTACCGCCACCACAACTTCAACTTCAAGTGGGTGAAAAGTACTCATATTTGTTTAAAATGAGACCAAGCATTTGCAAATCATTACGTTTAAACACACATTTTGTACCCAATAACTGCGATTAAGGCTAATAAAACGGATAAAAACGACTATGTAGTTAAATATAGTTGAATGCAGTTAAATTCGAATATTGCAGTCTAACCTGAAGTGTAGGATGTTGATGTCCACAAATCCCAGATGCGATGAGACCTTAAAAGCGTTCAGCAGCTTGGAATGTGATGAGAAAAAATATAATACCACACTTTATTACCATGCTACACTGATTTATCAGTGGGTGTTACAGTACGTCACATAGCGACACTGGTGACAAGAGTGAATCAACATGCTACTTTTGTCAGCTGTGTGTTTATGCATATTGCTTTATGTGCATGTAAACATACTGTATTGAAATAAAATCTGTAGCCTATGTTTGTAAAATACTTTTAGATGCATATATCTACTGTCCGTAATCTGATTTAAATAATTAACTTGCAACAATTAATGTATAATGTTATATTGTTAGTTAAAAAATATAATAATCTCTGACAAAACACAGTGTAGCTGAATGGCACGTACATCACATTGCCAGATGGGGAAGCTATGTTTAACCCTTTGTCAGCTAGGGAACGCCAGGAGAGTAACAATGTGATTTTAGATTAATATCACCTAATGACTCAATCAGGGTGCAACAATTCCATTACTGTCGCTAGAATACCAAGTTAATGAATAGAAATTATTAATATATATTTTTTAAATGCATAATTTGATCGTAATATATCATCCTGCTGGGACTGAAACGTCATATATGCTACTTTGTCAAGTCGTAGATATGATGTATTGCTTGCAGGACGATAAATGAATTGCACATACAGTTGTGGTGGCGTCAATCTTGAGATCCCAGTATTCTTGTGACTCCGGGTCTGAGAGCTCCTCTGTGTAATCACCAATCAGCGATAAGGACAGCTTTATGGCATGGTTCACATTGTCTGTAAACACCATTGTTATTGGATATAATTGGATAGATTAGGGTGTAGATTGTCAACAATAGCATTTAACTTTAAAAACTGGGCTGAAATATTTTTGTACCGGGGTATCAAGTGAGTTTATTTCAATTTGGAATCATCATAAATGTCTGAGTTAGCTCTTTCCGCTTCAGTTGAATAACCTATGTTATATTATGGGTCTACGGCCATTTTAAATATTTAATTCTTTTAGTGCGGGGATCGACTTTAAACTTCATAGTCAGATTCTCACGTCTAAAGACGGTCCCCACGCTGAAAGGGGTAATCGTTACTAATAAAATATATAATAATGTAACGTAAGAGATGTAAGTGTCATCATTTTGATTAAAAGTTATATAGCAATAGCGGGGACTACGGTGGCGCACAAATCTGATCAAAGCGGGCCTCGAAGGACCACATATATTACCCTCCAAACACACGTTTACACACACTATTTTCGATTCACGTCGCGACTACTTTAAAGTTTTTTATAAGCATGTCAGCAGTTACACCACTTGATATGTAGGCTACTGCCATTCTGGGACGAAGCTAAAGAATGATTTTTTTTACCACATGTTAACTGTTTAAACCATACAATATTTTGCAATGAAAGTTTTAGGGTAGTCGCGACGTGAATAGAAAATAGAAATTCATTCATTGGTTAATGTGAATCCGACTAAAGCTATAACCATGTAAGCTTTAAGAATAAACGTTATCTGCGGAACATGGTATACATATGACAGCTTAGTCATGTTACGTTGATATTAAAAACCTTATCTTTCTGGTTACGAACTCCTTGAACATGCGACATCAGTGACCTGGTTACCACAGATTAAAATAAACCAGCTTTATTACGTTGTTGACGTCGCCAGTAGATATACCGTGAAATAGCATCATTTTAAAATAATGTGATAGCTTTATAGTGTGCAATAAAACATCATTATTTGAATAAAGCTATGATTGCAACCTTACAAAAGAAAGACTTAGAGAGTGTTCATTTTGTGGCCCATGTGTTCAACCCTAACAGCGCGGGAAATCTGACGTCTACAGACGTCAGCTTCTGACTTCTAAAAGTCAATCCTCGCACTGATAGATTATAGCAGTAAATAGTAAAAATATTTAGGCTAGACTGGCCGTAGATGCAGACCAATAACATATGTATTCAAATGAAGCGGCAAGAGCTAACTAGG
This sequence comes from Flabesymbios commensalis, assembly GCA_964017125.1. Classification (NCBI taxonomy): domain Eukaryota; kingdom Metazoa; phylum Annelida; class Polychaeta; order Terebellida; family Flabelligeridae; genus Flabesymbios; species Flabesymbios commensalis. The sequence continues at coordinate 14,065,193 of OZ024903.1, forward strand.
TCATCAATGATGATTTCAAATTGATAACAAACCCTTTGGTCCCCGTGATCTATACGGGAATATTTCAGCGCTATAAGGGTTACGATATCTTTTATTAAAATGTGTACCTAGATCTGGGGCTGACACCCCTGGTGGGGGTGTGGGGGGCTCAGTGCTGGGTGGCTGTGTAGACACCGGTTCCACCGTGGTTTCCCCAGAACCATCATCATCCTGTTCCTGATAGAGCTGGTCCAGAAACGGCTCACTACCAAAGTCCAGACTGTCACTCCTGGACACGAGGACCGTCAGCAGCAAGGACCCTGTGGACATATAGATAAATCACACATACCAAGGACCCTGTGGACATATAGATAAATCACACATAACAAGGACCCTGTGGACATATAGATAAATCACACATAACTTTGTGGAATGCTTTGCCATAATATGGCAAAGCATTCCACAATGTGATGTGCAATTTTAAAGAATTATATGATGTGACAATTTTACCTTTTATAGAATCGGCTGTAGTTATCTCATGAAATTATACTCTGTTACTCTAACCTTCAATTCCAATGTCTATATTTGTATTATATGTCATTACTCTCGTCTTAAAAATAATATATGTGTAATTTACAAAGAACAAAGTTAGAATTTGAGGGCGAAGCCCACTACTTAGTTGAAAACATTGTTGTCAAAACCTCTAAACCTGCATGGGCCATTAATTTGATTACCAGCTTGTGAATTTGTTATCGTTAAAATATTACTAGACAAAAATAATTTAAAAATAAAAGTAAAAATACACCAAATTTTGATGCATCAGACAAGATTGGACTTCGTGACAGTCATTACTACAACTTTAAGTTTATTTTAATGATTGCATATAAATCGTTTTATAATAATTCATTATATTAATTCATTAATTCATTATTAATTCATAGGTAACAGTTTGTAAATTTATAAAAAATCTATACAGTACATATAAAATATGGGAAAGGCTTTCATTTGATATGATAGCCTAACGTGTTACACTGTGGTATTTGATATGATATCCTAACGTGTCACAATGCGGTATTTGATATGGTATCCTAACGTATTACAATGCGGTATTTCACACGATATCTTAACGTGTTACATTGCGGTTTTTGATATGGTATCTTAACGTGTGTCAATGCGGTATTTGATATGATATCCTAACGTGTTACACTGTGGTATTCGATATGATATCTCAAAGTGTTACATTGTGGCATTTGATATCCTGACGTGTTACACTGCGGTATTTGACATGGTATTTTAACTTGTTGCAATGCGGTATTTGACATGATATTTTAACTTGCTGCAATGCGGTATTTGATATAATATCCTAACGTGTTGCAACGCGGTATTTGATATGATATCATAACGTGTTGCAATCCGGTATTTGATCTGATATCCTAGCGTGTTGCAATGCGTTATTTGATATGATATCCTAACGTGTTACACTGCGGTATTTGACTTGGTATTTTATTGTGTTACAATGCGGTATTTGACATGATATTATAACGTGTTGCAAAGCGTTTTGTGATATGATATCCTAACGTGTAGCAATGCGGTATTTGATATGGTATCCTAACGTGTTACAATGCGGTATTTGACATGATATTCTAACGTGCTGCAATGCGGTATTTGATATGGTATCCTAACGTGTTACAAAGCGGTATTTGACATGATATCCTAATGTGTAGCAATGCGGTATTTGATATGGTATCCTAACGTGTTACAATGCGGTATTTGACATGATATCCTAACGTGTTGCAATGCGGTATTTGATATGGTATCCTAACGTGTTACAATGCGGTATTTGACATGATATTCTAACGTGTTGCAATGCGGTATTTGATATGGTATCCTAACGTGTTACAATGCGGTATTTGACATGATATCCTAACGTGTGGCAATGCGGTATTTGATATGGTATCCTAACGTGTTACAATGCGGTATTTGACATGATATCCTAACGTGTAGCAATGCGGTATTTGATATGGTATCCTAACGTGTTACAATGCGGTATTTGACATGATATCCTAACGTGTTGCAATGCGGTATTTGATATGGTATCCTAACGTGGTACAATGCGGTATTTGACATGATATTCTAACGTGTTGCAATGCGGTATTTGATATGATATCCAAACGTGTTGCAGTGCGGTTTTTGATCTGATATCCTAACGTGTTACAATGCGGTATTTGATATGATATCCAAACGTGGTACAATGTGGTATTTGATATGATATCCTAACGTGTTGCAATGCGGTATTTGATATGATATCCTAACGTGTTGCAATGCGGTATTTGACATGATATATTACCGTGTTGCAATGCGGTATTTGACATATTATCCTAACGTGTTACAATGCGGTATTTGATATGATATTCTTACGTGTTGCAATGCGGTATTTGACATGATATTTTAACTTGTTGCAATGCGGTATTTGATATGGTATCCAAACGTGTTACAATGCGGTATTTGACATGATATCCTAACGTGTTGCAATGCGGTATTTGATATGATATCCTAACGTGTTGCAATGCGGTATTTGACATGATATGTTAACTTGTTGCAATGCGGTATTTGATATGGTATCCAAACGTGTTACAATGCGGTATTGGACATGATATCATAACGCTGTAAAATATTCCGATCTAATATAAACAAAAATTACAGCAGGTTAAGCCCTGGGAAAGAAGGGTTGATTGTTTCGGCTGGTTTCTGAGACACCCGCACCGTGCACTGATACTGCGTGTCAGGATATCTGGATATCCCGTTTCTAGTGGGATATCCCGTACTGACGGCATAAGTGCCAGGAGTGAAAAATATATTCGTCCTCCAAATAGGTTTAGTCTGGTTCTAACGGTTTTATTAAAATATCCATAGAAATAACTAATTGGTTAAAAGCCAGGCCAGGCAGCGGATAAGTTGGGCACAAGCCGTGAGTGTTATTAATCCCCAGACAGACAGCTATTAGCCGCGGCTTATATTAATAATGGACTTAGTAATCTGTTTGCCACACTTCAGTACGCTAGGTGTTAACTCTAGGTGTTAAAGTATATCACGGGTACGCAATGACTGTTAAGAAGCTTACATAACAAAAATTATCTGAATTATACGAGGGACAAAACAAACCCTCTCTGGACAGGTTAAGTAGAAAGAACATTATGATATTTGGTAACTATATTAATAAGAACACGTAGCCTACGGGAAGTAGTAACTATATATATACAAATGTATCAATATATAATATATATACGATGTTATATCAGACTGTATATTTACTGTGAACGACATGGTGGATCTAAAGAAACGACAAACTCATAAAAAGGAAAATGAAGATTATTGAGTCGTTGTAACAAAGCCAGGCCTCAGTGGCAGGTGTAATAAATCCACAGAATAATCAAGGAAATATATGAGTATGTTTGCCGACCCTAAGACATTACACTAAATGACATTATGTTTTACCAGACGTAAATTATTGCGAGTTATGTTAAGCGCAGCTGGTCCGATAGTAGGCCGGATACGCAGATACTATATTATGTACGAGACCACAATAAAATTTCAGTTAGTAGTTTTCATTTTTGATCCAGAAAAGAGTGTTGTTTTATTCTCTCACCCAACGCAGCCTACCCACGAGTTTGGGGGACCTGGACAAGCCCAGAACGTATTGGTAAAAGGGCCTAGATCTTTATATTAAAGGGCCGAGAACTTTACAGTGGCGAGCTAGCTGGCGGATGAAGGCCTTAGCGTGGGTGAGAGAAAAATAACAATAACTTAAAATATAAATAATAAATTTAGACTGTTGAACTTTCAAAAATTCTAAATTCAACATAGAAGAGGATGTCGCATGGACCGTCAGCTTTCTGACACACCTGACATGCCAACCTGTCAGTAAGAATGACTCCAGGAGTGAGACGTGGCATGAGGGACGAGCTGTGAGGCGGAGCAATACTGCTTTCTAACATACGGAGAAGCCTCAACATGTATGTATTCATGATTGACACTATAAAAGACGTTTAGCAAATACAGAAAGAAAAAAAAATACAGAACTATATTGTATCTTCAGAACATTGCATAACTGATCTGTGTATGGAAACTTATTGTGTGTGAGCTGATAAGTAAACATATGTGCTGAATCGGGAGAAGGTGTGTATAGTAGACCCTGACATGGCATGGGAGTAACCCACGCCCAGAACGGGATCAACGTCTTCGCGCAGCAGTTCCACTTCAGCCCCCAGGCATAGTGATCAGACAATATTATGAACAATGTTTTAATAGCAGAAATTCAGAAGGCTCATCCTATATTATAACCGTGACAATCTTACAAATGAATACATAGTGTCAATCATCAGCCACCCATCATCCGACCTATTCAATGAAGCCTGAGGTAACATATTATTTTCATCTGGAGGCCAGGCTTCACGCCTCTCAAACTGTAAGGGTACAGTGCTCTACCCAATGAAAATGGGACATGACCTGTCACATGACGAGATCAGCTAATCAGCGCTGCCATCCAGCTGATATTTAAATTAGGAGGTAGGAATACCATACTTGTGCCCGCATTGCCATGAAGGAGCATGGACCAATCACATCGCAAACCTTTGGGATTGGCTGAAGGAAGGTGGAACGCCAAGGATCTCTGCCGAGCCATTGGACCAACGAGTGTGACAGCGCCCCTGCTTTGGCTATGTTGGATACGCCCTCCTGATATGGAGTTGTTTAGTGAATAGTCAAGTTTCGGACTGACTATAATTATTCAGATAAGTAGCAGTGATAATTTTGTCAAAATCGGACCAAAACTACGTGAGATATGCTCCCACGTGACTGAAAGAGGTGTGGTTTATTGAACACTGTTGTAACGTTATCAGAAAATAATTTTGGCACTGCTATTTGAAATAAATTAAAGGTGTTTCCTGTTCAATTTACTATGAACTGTATGAAATAAATTAAGAAAGTTGTCAATGTAATTAGAAAAGTTATATATGTAGTTGTAGTCAATTGGTTTGTTCTATATGTCTGGGATATAATAGAACACGAAAAAGTTGTGGTGGGATCCACAAGATGATACGGACACCCAAGGGAGGTGGCCCCGGACCATTTGCCCTTACTGCTGGTTACAGGTCAGGGCTACGATCCCTAAGAGTGCCGTGTAAACAGTGGACCCATGCACCCTCGGGAAGTGGCACATAGATAGAGCTGATGAGGAGATTGTACATTGTCTCTACTCATAGCTATCTGAGCCACGATTCTGAGGTATGCTGTACGGGAACCAGGTACAACAGGGATATATAGTACCTGAGGTTGAAATGTACTGTAGCGCAGCGTTGAACGGGCGCCAGTACCCTGATGCACTGGGACGCCAGCGCCGGATGGCACAGGTCAAGGATTCTGTGTAGGAAAGCTCCCAGTAGACCAGTTAAGCACCCAAGTGAGTGCGAGCTTAAGCGACAAGAGAGCGCCATAGACTCACAGATAAGTGCATGGCTATGGTCCTGCAGCGTTATGCAATGCCGACACTAGGCATGGCAAGTGTTGTGCACATTTACATTGAATACATTGAATGTCTATCATATCTTCTGAATCTGTAAAGAAACTTTTTAAACAGTAATCCTCTAAGTAACTCATCTGTGGCCCTTGCTGACGAAAGTGCTCATGATTGGAGATCCCAGAAAGAAATGGTTCGCAACATGAGTACCAAAGCCGACAAAGGTGCTAACATAGAACTACAGAACAGAGCAAATTATAAACCAACTTTATTATCTGTTTACTAGATTTGATTTCTTATCACTTTTATCTCTCAACGACATATAGATATCGATAATGGCAGGTGAGTAATTATAAAAAAAAACAGATAATAATTGATATAATTGTATGTTGATACGTTACACAATTTGGTAATTTTTATTGGCTGTGAGGTGTGAGTTACTTGGACAAGTCACAGCTCACGAGTGAATGAAAAGAAATGAAAGCAAATACAAAAAGTGAACAATATTAATTCAGGATGGATTCTATTATGATACAATTATTGTTTAATTGGTGGATATGTCTATTCTAATGTAACGTGGCTGTAATATGTCATAGTGAGTAGTTTATGGGCGTTGTTATTATTCACACGAATATTGTTTTGACTGAATATCTAATGTATAATGAATGCATAGTGTTCAGAATGTGGGAAGATGATATAAAATGTATGAAAACTATTCATCAAAAAGGCGCCTGAAGGTCTGATCAACCATGTCATTTTGATTGGAATAAGCGAAATGAAGTAGCACAGTGAATCAATGAGTGTTAGTTCGCTGCGATATAATGTCAGCATAATAATGCTGGTTAATTTTGTCATATTAGTGTATAACTGTTAATGTTTGAATGTAACCCTTATATTTTACTGGTAGAGTTGTTGAGACTGATGAGACAAAAATATTTTATGCATGTAAGTAGCTTTATAGTGAAAAGGTATATCCAAGAGTCTACGCCTGTATACACCTTTTAACTTTAGAGGGGGGCGATTGTAAAATATTCCGATATAATATAAACAAAAATTACAGCTTGTTAAGCCCTGGGAAAGAAGGGTTGATTGTTTCGGCTGGTTTCTGAGACACCCGCACCGTGCACTGATACTGCGTGTCAGGATATCTGGATATCCCGTTTCTAGTGGGATATCCCGTACAGACGGCATAAGTGCCAGGAGTGAAAAATATATTCGTCCTCCACATAGGTTTAGTCTGGTTCTAACGATTTTATTAAAATATCCATAGAAATAACTAATTGGTTAAAAGCCAGGCCAGGCAGCGGATAAGTTGGGCACAAGCCGTGAGTGTTATTAATCCCCAGACAGACAGCTATTAGCCGCGGCTTATATTAATAATGGACTGAGTAATCTGTTTGCCACACTCCAGTACGCTAGGTGTTAACTCTAAGTGTTAAAGTATATCACGGGTGCGCAATGACTGTTAAGAACCTTACATAACAAAAATTATTTGAATTATACGAGGGACAAAACAAACCCTCTCTGGACAGGTTAAGTAGAAAGAACATTATGATATTTGGTAACTATATTAATAAGAACACGTAGCCTACGGGAAGTAGTAACTATATATATACAAATGTATCAATATATAATATATATACGATGTTATATCAGACTGTATATTTACTGTGAACGACATGGTGGATCTAAAGAAACGACAAACTCATAAAAAGGAAAATGAAGATTATTGAGTCGTTGTAACAAAGCCAGGCCTCAGTGGCAGGTGTAATAAATCCACAGAATAATCAAGGAAATATATGAGTATGTTTGCCGACCCTAAGACATTACACTAAATGACATTATGTTTTACCAGACGTAAATTATTGCGAGTTATGTTAAGCGCAGCTGGTCCGATAGTAGGCCGGATACGCAGATACTATATTATGTACGAGACCACAATAAAATTTCAGTTAGTAGTTTTCATTTTTGATCCAGAAAAGAGTGTTGTTTTATTCTCTCACCCAACGCAGCCTACCCACGAGTTTGGGGGTCCTGGACAAGCCCAGAACGTATTGGTAAAAGGGCCAAGATCTTTATATTAAAGGGCCGAGAACTTTACAACGTGTTGCAATGCGATAATTTCGGACTTTTAGACGAATTAAACTGTTAAAAACAATTGTTATTTTGACGTTACTCACCAGGTGCCGCCAGTTATATGGGGGTCGGCTGTGTAAATCTGCTCATAGATCAAACACTGGCTATAAATGCTACCAGTACAGCCCGATTCTATACATTTATGAAAGGTAAATTATGGAAAACTCATAATTTCACTAATGGGATTTCATCGTATTTATACCCAAACTGGATCTTTAAAAAGAAATCAATCTTTTAACATTGATGTTTCTCCACTGAAAAAAAAATTAGTCAAATGGCCGTCGACTTAAAAATATGTATTCAAATGAAGCCAAATAAGTCATTTATAACGTTTCAAATATAAAAGCCCTCATCTCTGTGGTAGGCCTAAATATCAATATAGTTCAGCCTCGTGAGGTTAAAGCGCCACGTTATTATTTCAGCCCCGTGAGGTTAAAGCGCCACGTTATTATTTCAGCCCCGTGAGGTTAAAGCGACATTATGGTCTGCTGTCATCCATCTATATTCATATGTCAACATTTATGTTTTTAATCGGGTTATACGCAATTCAGATCGCGCAATGATACCGAAAACATGTGTATTAACATTGGGGTGACAATGACCAGATGACAACATAGGCATACGTAATTCATAACATGGAAATAAAAACATTTTAAAACCCGTTCTTTCAGGTGTCACCTCTTTTTACGGGGGAAAACGAACACTATTATCAGCGTCACTGTTTTTATTGTTAATTTTATTGGCATTTAGTCAACCATACGATACGAAAGAAAGCAGGCCTACGTCTTCCACCTGTATTCAACAACATGATCTCAACATTTAGAGTGTTGAACGGATCTGCTGTATGTTTATTCTTCAACTTGAATTTAACAAATGCCTAACCCGAGCAGTGCGGGGACGCTGTTTAAACAGAGTAAAATGTCTAGCTATATTTATAAAGTGTGAAGGACCAGATCTCTGCATTATCTTAGTCACATGTGGTGTAGTTTTACATATATGTTATCATGTGTACTTGGGTTGGGTTTCGACCTATTTATTGGAAGTCCTGGTCCAATAATGTAGTCTCAACCATTTTGGGATGATTTGACCTTGCTATGACCTAGAGATGACCTTACCATGACCTTGGGATAACTCCCCTATGAAACCTAACGCCTACCCATGTCACCATGTGTACTTGGCTTGGGTTTCGCCCTATTTATTTTTATACCACACTAAGGGTCAAGGGTACCCTACTTCGATGACCTTTGGTGACCTTGTCCATGCATAGAAAATTTGCAGACCACCTGAAAATAACGTGGTACATAATAAGGTTAGAAAAATATGGTCTACAAAAGTACCTAGGGGGGAGGGGGTACAGGTGGGCCCAAGGTCTAATTAGATTAGTTATACTTTATTTTGACAAGCAACAGTAAGCCCTTAATAACTCATAACGTCAACAAATATACAGGTATTTCAGTGACGTTTAAATATATATTATTATTAACAACCATTCCGCCAGCTGTGGCCCAAGTAGGCCCCTATTGTTATTATTCCACAATTGAATGACGGAAGGAGATCAGAGAACTTTGGCACGTGATATGGTATATAAGCGATGCTGTGGAGTGTGGCAGCATCATGTAATAGAGTAACCTTATTCTGTGAAACGCAGTGACGTCACTCGGTGATAACAAGGTTATATAACACCCCCTCCTCCATACTTCATTCTGTGAAACGCAGTGACGTCACTCGGTGAAAACAAGGTTATGTAAGACCCCTCCCCCATACTTCATTGTATTAGCCAACTCGGTGAAAACAAAGGAGGTCAAGGTCATTGAGTTTCACAGAATACCATATTTTTTGTGAGCATTGCACAGCTGCATATGTACCAGACTCAGCATACCTTATCTTCTGCTCATCTGGCGTTATTAATTCTCGACATTCTTTAACCCCTAGAGCACACTGAAGTGGACTATGCTAAGTATACCAGGTGTATACTAGTGTGTCTGTTATTATGTCTCCCCTCTATAGAGGTGGAGACATGTTGGTTTACCTCTCACCGCTCAGCCTGTCTGTGTGTCTCTGTCTGTGAGACAGTGTCCCATTCATTCAAACACGCGACGTTGACACAATGGCGGGCTAATGTTGGCCCACCGTCTACGACGCTGACCCAACATTAGCCAAGTATTTATTTCACGGGGGGGGGGTCGTGTATGTCACACACGGGGGGCCAACATTAACCCAGCTTTGGTTCAAAGCATCGTGCTGGTATAGTCTATGCTACACCAGCCTACCATTGACCCAGAAATATCTTCAGCACCAGCGACGATGGCCCAACATTTAACAGACATTGGATCGGTGTCAGCTTGTACTCTGTGGACACACCGACGCCAACAGTATTGAATGGTTGATGGCCAGAGTCAGCGACGGTGGACCAGCGGTAAACCAGCATTGGGTTGAGTGTAGTGTTTGCTGGGTATTGTGTTGTAGGCGAGTTGGCTGCTGATACGGGTCCACTTAGCTATCCAACAAACACGGGGTATTCACACAATGCTGTTTCAATGTTGGCCAACCGTCTTTGACACTGGCCCAACATTGAAACAGCATTGGGTGAATGACCCGTGTTTGCTGGGTATTAGCTATCAACCTTTTAGCTGCTAGAGGGGAGACATCTCTAGTTTTTGTTTACAAAAAACGGTGAATCTTCTAGTTTTATTCTCACTTGTGCAACCAGCATTCAGAACTGAAATATCTTCAAATCTGTGAAACTGACAAACAATGTGACTTAATATTACAAAGCCAAGTCATTTTCACTCACTTGAAGTTGTGGATCGCGCTAGCGAAACACAACTTCAAGTGACTGAAAATTTAAATGGCATAGCTCAAAACTGTATGAGTTAATACATACAGTTTCATTTTTAATTTTCAATCAAGAAACAGAGTTCTGTTGAGGGGAATGCCACTTCACCAGCAGCTGTTGATTTTTAATGCATCAATTTAGATCAATAAATCATAAAAATATTTGAAGCAGCAGTCTTTCTGATAAGTTTATCAGAGGATCTGATGCTTGAAATATTTTTTTCTGGTAACTGCGCCATTTTAACCGCATTTTACCTTCATAGCGAAACCCAAGGTGGCACTTTTTAGTACTAGTAGTGTGAATGAATGAATGAACGAATGAATGAATAAATAGATGAATACAAGAATGAATGGTTGAATAAATGAACAAACGAATGCATGAATACATGGATGAATGCAAGAATGAATGATTGAATGAATGAATTTGTAAATCATTTATTTAATTAATATATGAGCGGGAAACAGACATACGATTAAAAAATTAAGTCCTGGCAATAAGCTCCCCAAAATACTGAATATTTACGAATGGGCAGGGAAAAAACATTATGTTTTTTTTAACCCCTGATAAAAGGCACGAGGGATATACTGAGCTCCGGCGTGGCAGCCACAGCGCTAACCACTACATGAGAACCCCCTCCCCTTTTGTATAAAATAGTCCATCAACCTATTTGCCATCTTGAAATGTTAGGGCGTTGCGTAAAACGTGGTGATCATCTTACAGATAAGTATTTGCGGCCTGTATTGACAACTGTAACAGGATAGCATCAGGGACGTCACAGAGAAAATGTAGGGTGTAACCATTACTGTCACCAAGACTCGATCTCTTCATGAGATAATCAACCGAAAAGCGCCGCTCCAGCTAGTCCCAGCAAGCACGAGACTCACCCACCACTGAATCACAATTAGGCCAATCCCTCGTGTTTGCTGGGTTAGCACTGAACCAAAGGTGGCTAAATGTTGGGTCTGAGTCTGTGACGCTCTCCCAACATTAGACCAGCATTGGCTGAATGTCGTGTCAGCTTATGTGATGATGGCCAACATTACACCAGCATTCCAGCAATCATGCGACGTTGACCTAATGTTGGGTTAATGTTGAACCGACGTCGTAGACGGTGGCCCACCATTAACCCAGCATTAGGCCAACGTGTCATGTTTGCGGGATAGCGTATATGCCACCCGCTTCATGACAAGGGGGACGTGCTGTGCCAGCCGTGCCATTTTTTATTTAATTTCCACATAGTTTGTTAACCAACGCCCAGGATGTCTTATCGCTCCAGATAACATGAGCATTTAAACTGAATGATTGATCGGTGGAATGGGTCTTCACGATACGTTTGTGCGCATACAGGCTATACTGGCCCTGTTGGTCTGAGGCCCAGTGCGGTACCTCCCCGTCACGGAGGCTCCATACAATACTGTTTTTTTTCGAATGGACGGAGAAGAAGCATTGTGTCTTGCCATCAACAGGTTTTTAATATTACTTGTCTAGTGGAGTCCTCATTTTCTTTGCTCACAGTTCGTAAACTGCGGTTTGCCAGCTATCACGTTAAGTACTGTTTTCAAGCAATTAAATTATTAAGCAGTTAAATGCGTTACAGATTAATTGTGACCATAACTACCAGGACACAGAGCAGCATCCCCTTATAGCAGCCCTCAGGTGGTGGTTTCTCTGGACGGGTGTTCTGATGGTTTGCGCTACAACCTGTCACGCCGGGGTTAGTGTTTGTTCCTGAGGGCTGTGTCAATGTGCCATATTCATTCATTCATTCATTCATTCATTCACGATTCATTCATTCATTCATTCATTCATTCATTTATTCATTCATTCATTCATCCATTTATTTATTTATTCATTCATTCAATTCATTCATTCATTTATTCATTCATTCATTCATTCATTCATTCATTCAATTCATTCATTCAATTCATTCATTCATTCATTCATTCATTCATTCATTCATTCATTCATTCATTCATTCATTCATTCATTCATTCATTCATTTATTCATTCAATTCATTCATTCATTCATTCATTCATTCATTCATTCATTCATTCATTCATTCATTTATTCATTCATTCATTCATTCATTCAATTCATTCATTCATTCATTCATTCATTCATTCATTCAATTCATTCATTCATTCATTCATTCATTTCATTCATTCATTCATTCATTTATTCATTCATTCATTTATTCATACGAGATGTTAAATCAGTGTTGTACCACCGTCACAGTCCACGTTAAAGGTTTGGTGTCTGTTTAAGATGTGGTTTATCAGGTTATCAATATTACAGAGCCACATGTCGTCACCTGGGGCCGTATTCTCGTACCAGTTACGATATATCGTAGGCTTCTGATTGGTCGAGATAGCCATCTCGACCAATCAGAAGCCTACGATATATCGTAACTTGTACGAGAATACGGGCAGGATGCGATAAGATTCGCCCGATTACGTTAACTTGATGCTCTCAGTGAGTTGTGAACCACAATCCCTCCCCCGTTTAGCATGCTTACAATACAGTTAGGTAAGATCAGCTAGGTGAATAGCCGTAATTACCAGCTTATCACCGCAGGTGATCAAGTCATGATGGTGGAATATTCTGTATACACTGTAGGTGTACGGCATATGGCTTCAAGTGTACTGACATTTCACATACTTTTCGGGCGTAGCATCTAAGCTACAATTTTTTTTGTATAGGATAAAGGCCGATGAGTTTTGCTTTTTTTCACAGCAGAGGGTTTTAACTGACTTAAAACACATCCGACCATAATGAGGATCCCTCATTATCAACTGATTATAGTAGGCCTACCATTAGGCCTACCATGATAATTGGTCTGTAGCAATAAATCTCCATTACCGGCTTAGAATGCCGTGGTCGGACAAAGAAAAGAATGTGGTGGTGTGTTGTAATTGAACTTGAAGTCCTTAGCAAGTCTTGACTGGAAGGACATTGGAGTTATGAACTCCAAAGATGGTAACCGTTGATGTTCTTTATTGCTAAGAAACGTAAAGCACCCTGTCACCATACGTTATTTATAAATACATAAGGCTTACACTTGCGACACGCTTAATAAATATTAATAATTAATTCAAGGCATATCAGGTTATTAATGTTATAAAAAATATTTAATATCATCTCAAAGCGACCCCTAACAAACTCCAAGCGACCCCTAACAAATACAAGTGGCCCCTAACAAACCCCAAGCGACCCGTAACAAACTCCAAGCGACCCCTAACAAATCCAAATGTTCTGTCCTCCGAGTGAAGAGACCCCGGGCTAAAGAGATAGCATCAGACTACCAGCTCAAAGGGGTCACACTCAGACAAGTAACAAATTCACCTTACTTGGGAGTCAGCATCAGTGAGAACCTGGAATGGGGGGATCACATCTCTAAAATTGCGAGTAAGGCTAATTCCACACTGGGTTTCTTGAGGAGGAATTTAAAGGGATGTCCCTCAAAATTAAAAGAGATTGCATATTTTTCAATGGTTCGGTCACTTTTGGAATACTCTTGTCCTGTATGGGATCCATACAGGCAAGGTGACATCGATAAATTAAACAAAATTCAAAGAGCTGCTGCACGTTTCGTAACTAACAACTACCAGCGTAAATCAAGTGTAACAGCTCTTATCCAAGATCTAGGCTGGACTGACTTACAAACTAGAAGAAAGAACTTCAGGATGACAAGCCTGTACAAAATTTTAAACGGATTAATTGCTGTACCTGTCAGTGACCTTTTAACCCCAGCAGATGAAAGAACTCGTGGTGGACATAAAAAATCATTCAAACATATTAGAGCTAACACCACGCTGGGACAAAATACTTTTTTGTACAAAACCATACCCGTTTGGAATCATCTTCCACCAGCTGCTATTGAATCCAGATCAATAGCAGCTTTCAAGAGCCAACTGAGCGATTAGTCTGGTCGGCCGCTCAGCACAAACCCTTCGCCTGATACTCCGTGAGGAGGACTGCGAAGTTCAACCTTTAAAGATTAAAGTGGCCCCTAACCAGTGCTAACAAACTCCAAGCGACACCTAACAAATCCAAGTGGCCCCTAACAAATCCCAAGCGACCCGTAACAAACTCCAAGCGACCCCCAACAAATCCAAGTGGCCCCTAACCAGTGCTAACAAACCCCAAGCGACCCGTAACAAACTCCAAGCGACCCCTAACAAACTCCAAGCGACCCCCAACAAATCCAAGTGGCCCCTAACCAGTGCTAACAAATCCCAAGCGACCCGTAACAAACTCCAAGCGACCCCTAACAAATCCAAGTGGCCCCTAACAAATCCCAAGCGACCCGTAACAAACTCCAAGCGACCCCCAACAAATCCATGTGGCCCCTAACCAGTGCTAACAAACCCCAAGCGACCCGTAACAAACTCCAAGCGACCCCTAACAAATCCAAGTGGCCCCTAACCAGTGCTTACAAACTCCAACCGACCCCTAACAAACTCCAAGCGACCCCTAACAAATTCAAGTGGCCCCTAACCAGTGCTAACAAACTCCAAGCGACCCCTAACAAACTCCAAGCGACCCCTAACAAATCCAAGTGGCCCCTAACAAACCCCAAGCGACCCGTAAAAAACTCCAAGCGACCCCCAACAAATCCAAGTGGCCCCTAACCAGTGCTAACAAATCCCAAGCGACCCGTAACAAACTCCAAGCGACCCCCAACAAATCCAAGTGGCCCCTAACCAGTGCTAACAAACCCCAAGCGACCCGTAACAAACTCCAAGCGACCTCTAACAAATCCAAGTGGCCCCTAACCAGTGCTAGCAAATCCCAAGCGACTCGTAACAAACTCCAAGCGACCCCTAACAAATCCAAGTGGCCCCTAACCAGTGCTAACAAACTCCAACCGACCCCTAACAAACTCCAAGCGACCCCTAACAAATCCAAGTGGCCCCTAACCAGTGCTAACAAACTCCAAGCGACCCCTAACAAACACCAAGCGACCCCTAACAAATCCAAGTGGCCCCTAACCAGTGCTAGCAAACTCCAAGCGACCCGTAACAAACTCCAAGCGACCCCTAACAAATCCAAGTGGCCCCTAACCAGTACTAACAAACCCCAAGCGACCCGTAACAAACTCCAAGCGACCCCTAACAAATCCAAGTGGCCCCTAACAAATCCCAAGCGACCCGTAACAAACTCCAAGCGACCCCCAACAAATCCAAGTGGCCCCTAACCAGTGCTAACAAACCCCAAGCGACCCGTAACAAACTCCAAGCGACCCCTAACAAATCCAAGTGGCCCCTAACCAGTGCTAACAAACCCCAAGCGACCCGTAACAAACTCCAAGCGACCCCTAACAAACTCCAAGCGACCCCCAACAAATCCAAGTGGCCCTAACCAGTGCTAACAAACCCCAAGCGACCCGTAACAAACTCCAAGCGACCCCTAACAAATCCAAGTGGCCCCTAACAAATCCCAAGCGACCCGTAACAAACTCCAAGCGACCCCCAACAAATCCATGTGGCCCCTAACCAGTGCTAACAAACCCCAAGCGACCCGTAACAAACTCCAAGCGACCCCTAACAAACTCCAAGCGACCCCCAACAAATCCAAGTGGCCCCTAACCAGTGCTAACAAATCCCAAGCGACCCGTAACAAACTCCAAGCGACCCCTAACAAACTCCAAGCGACCCCCAACAAATCCATGTGGCCCCTAACCAGTGCTAACAAACCCCAAGCGACCCCTAACAAACCCCAAGCGACCCGTAACAAACTCCAAGCGACCTCTAACAAATCCAAGTGGCCCCTGACCAGTGCTAACAAACCCCAAGCGACCCGTAACAAACTCCAAGCGACCTCTAACAAATCCAAGTGGCCCCTAACCAGTGCTAACAAACTCCAACCGACCCCTAACAAACTCCAAGCGACCCCTAACAAATCCAAGTGGCCCCTAACCAGTGCTAACAAACTCCAAGCGACCCCTAACAAACTCCAAGCGACCCCTAACAAATCCAAGTGTCCCCTAACAAACCCCAAGCGACCCGTAACAAACTCCAAGCGACCCCCAACAAATCCAAGTGGCCCCTAACAAACCCCAAGCGACCCGTAACAAACCCCAAGCGACCTCTAACAAACCCCAAGCGACCCGTAACAAACTCCAAGCGACCTCTAACAAATCCCAAGCGATCCTAAGCAAACCCCAAGCGACCCGTAGCAAACCCTACACGACGCCAAGCAAACCCTACGCGACCCCAAGCAAACCCTACACGACCCCAAGCAAACCCTACACGACCCCAAGCAAACCCTACACGACCCCAAGCAAACCCTACACGACCCCAAGCAAACCCTACACGACCCCGAGCGACCCCTAGCCAACCCCAAGCGACCCCTAAAAGCCCCTAAAAAGCGACCTATAGCAAACCGCAAGTGACCCTTAACAAGCCCCAAACTATCGCTAGCTGACCCCATAGCGACCCCAAGCAACCGTAAGCGACCCACAGCAAACCCCAAGCGACCTCTCACGAACCCCTAACTATCCCTAGCTACCCCCTAGCGACCCCAAGCAACCCCAAACGCCCCCTAAGAAACCCCAAGCTAAGCGATCTCCAGAAAACTCCAAGCGACCCCTAACAAACCCCAAGCGACCCCTAACAAACCCCAAGCGACCCCTAACAAACTCAAAGCGACCCCTAACAGACTCAAAGCGACCCCCTAATAAACTCAAAGCGACCCCTAACAAACCCCAAGCGACCCCTAACAAACTCAAAGCGACCCTAACAGACTCAAAGCGACCCCTAACAAACCCAAAGCGACCCCTAACAAACCCCAAGCGACCCCTAACAAACCCCAAGCGACACCTAACAAACCTTAAGCGACCCCTAACAAACTCAAAGCGACCCCCTACAAAACTCCAAGCGACCCCCAACAAATACCAAGCGACCCCTAACAAACTCAAGCCGACCCCTAACAAACCCAAAGCGACACCTAACAAACTCAAAGCGACACCTAACAAACCCCAAGCGACCCCTAACAAACCCCAAGCGACCCCTAACAAACCCCAAGCGACCCCTAACAAACCCCCAGCGACCCCTAACGAACCCGAAGCGACCCTTAACAAACCCCAAGCGACCCATAGCAAACCCCAAGCGACCCCAAACAAACCCCAAGCGACCCTAACAAACTCAAAGCGACCCCCTACAAAACTCCAAGCGACTCCCAACAAATACCAAGCGACCCCTAACAAACTCAAGCCGACCCCTAACAAACCCAAAGCGACACCTAACAAACTCGAAGCGACACCTAACAAACCCCAAGCGACCCCTAACAAACCCCAAGCGACCCCTAACAAACCCCAAGCGACCCCTAACAAACCCCAAGCGACCCCTAACAAACCACCAGCGACCCCTAACGAACCCGAAGCGACCCTTAACAAACCCCAAGCGACCCCTGACAAACTCCAAGCGACCCCTAACAAACCCCAAGCGACCCCTAACAAACCCCAAGCGACCCCTAACAAACCCCAAGCGACCCGTAGCAAACCCTACACGACCCCAAGCAAACCCTACACGACCCCAAGCAAACCCTACACGACCCCAAGTAAACCCTACGCGACCCCAAGTAAACCCTACACGACCCCGAGCAAACCCTACACGACGCCAAGCAAACCCTACACGACCCCAAGCAAACCCTACACGACCCCAAGCAAACCCTACACGACCCAAGCAAACCCTACACGACGCCAAGCAAACCCTACACGACGCCAAGCAAACCCTACACGACCCCAAGCAAACCCTACGCGACCCCAAGCAAACCCTACACGACGCCAAGCAAACCCTACGCGACCCCAAGCAAACCCTACACGACCCCAAGCAAACCCTACACGACCCCAAGCAAACCCTACGCGACCCCAGGCAAACCCTACACGACCCCAAGCAAGCCCTACACGACCCCAAGCAAACCCTACACGACCCCGAGAAAACCCCTAGCCAACCCCAAGCGACCCCTAAAAGCCCCTAAAAAGCGACCTATAGCAAACCGCAATTGACCCTTAACAAGCCCCAAGCTATCCCTAGCTGACCCCATAGCGACCCCAAGCAACCGTAAGCGACCCACAGCAAACCCCAAGCGACCTCTCACAAACCCCAAACTATCCCTAGCTACCCCCTAGCGACCCCAAGCAACCCCAAACGCCCCCTAAGAAACCCCAAGCGAAGCGATCTCCAGAAAACTCCAAGCGACCCCTAACAAACCCCAAGCGACCCCTAACAAACCCCAAGCGACCCCTAACAAACTCAAAGCGACCCCTAATGACTCAAAGTGACCCCTAATAAACTCAAAGCGACCCCTAACAAACCCCAAGCGACCCCTAACAAACCCCAAGCGACCCCTAACAAACTCAAAGCGACCCCTAACAGACTCAAAGCGACCCCTAACAAACCCAAAGCGATCCCTAACAAACCCCAAGCGACCCCTAACAAACCCCAAGCGACACCTAACAAACCCCAAGCGACCCCTAACAAACTCAAAGCGACCCCCTACAAAACTCCAAGCGACCCCCAACAAATACCAAGCGACCCCTAACAAACTCAAGCCGACCCCTAACAAACCCAAAGCGACACCTAACAAACTCAAAGCGACACCTAACAAACCCGAAGCGACCCCTAACAAACCCCAAGCGACCCCTAACAAACCCCAAGCGACCCCTAACAAACCCGAAGCGACCCCTAACAAACCCCAACCGACCCATAGCAAACCCCAAGCGACCCCAAACAAACCCCAAGCGACCCCTAACAAACCCCAAGCGACACCTAACAAACCCCAAGCGACCCCTAACAAACTCAAAGCGACCCCCTACAAAACTCCAAGCGACCCCCAACAAATTCCAAGCGACCCCTAACAAACTCAAGCCGACCCCTAACAAACCCAAAGCGACACCTAACAAACTGGAAGCGACACCTAACAAACCCCAAGCGACCCCTAACAAACCCCAAGCGACCCCTAACAAACCCCAAGCGACCCCTAACAAACCCCAAGCAACCCCAAACAAACCCCAAGCGACCCCTAACTAACCCCTAGCGACCCCAAGCAAACCCAAACGCCCCTTAAGAAACCCCAAGCGAAGCGATCCCCAGAAAGCTCCAAGCGACCCCTAACAAACCCCAAGCGACACCTAACATACTCAAAGCGACACCTAACAAACCCCAAGCGACCCCTAACAAACTAAAAGCGACCTCTAACAAAGTCAAAGCGACACCTAACAAACTCAAAGCGACACCTAACAAACTCGAAGCGACCCCTAACAAACTCAAAGCGACCCTAACAAACTCAAAGCGACACCTAACAAACTCAAAGCGACACCTAACAAACTCAAAGCGACACCTAACAAACTCAAAGCGACCCCTAAAAAACTCAAAGCGACCCCTAACAAACCCCAAGCGACCCCTAACAAACCCCAAGCGACCCCTAACAAACCCCAAGCGACCCCTAACAAACCCCAAGCGACCCCTAACAAACCCCAAGCGACCCATAGCAAACCCCAAGCGACCCCAAACAAACCCCAAGCGACCCCTAACTAACCCCTAGCGACCCCAAGCAAACCCAAACGCCCCTAAGAAACCCCAAGCGAAGCGATCTCCAGAAAGCTCCAAGCGACCCCTAACAAACCCCAAGCGACACCTAACATACTCAAAGCGACACCTAACAAACCCCAAGCGACCCCTAACAAACTAAAAGCGACCTCTAACAAACTCAAAGCGACACCTAGCAAACTCAAAGCGACACCTAACAAACTCGAAGCGACCCCTAACAAACTCAAAGCGACCCTAACAGACTCAAAGCGACTCCTAACAAACTCAAAGCGATCCCTAACAAACTCAACGCGACCCCTAACAAACTCAAAGCGACACCTAACAAACTCAAAGCGACACCTAACAAACTCAAAGCGACACCTAACAAACTCAAAGCGACAACCAACAAACTCGAAGCGACCCCTAACAAACCCCAAGCGACCCCTAACAAACCCCAAGCGACCCCTAACAAACTCAAAGCGACCCCTAGCAGACTCAAAGCGACCCCTAATAAACTCAAAGCGACCCCTAAGAAACCCCAAGCGACCCCTAGCTGACACCATAGCGACCCCAAGCAACCATAAGTGACCCACAGCAAACCCCAGGCGACCCCTAACAAACCCCAAGCGACCCCTAACAAACCCCAAGCGACCCCTAACAAACCTGAAGCGACCCCTAACAAACCCCAAGCGACCCATAACAAACCCCAAGCGACCCCAAACAAACCCCAAGCGACCCCTAACAAACCCCAAGCGACCCCTAACAAACCCCAAGCGACCCCTAACAAACCCCAAGCGACCCCTAGCTGACCCCATAGCGACCCCAAGCAACCGTAAGTGACCCACAGCAAACCCCACGCGACCTCTCACAAACCCTAAACTATCCCTAGCTACCCACTAGCGACCCCAAGCAACCCCAAACGCCCCCTAAGAAACCCCAAGCGAAGCGATCTCCAGAAAACTCCAAGCGACCCCTAACAAACCCCAAGCGACACCTAACATACTCAAAGCGACACCTAACAAACCCCAAGCGACCCCTAACAAACTAAAAGCGACCTCTAACAAACTCAAAGCGACACCTAACAAACTCAAAGCGACACCTAACAAACTCGAAGCGACCCCCTAACAAACTCAAAGCGACACCTAACAAACTCAAAGCGACACCTAACAAACTCAAAGCGACACCTAACAAACTCAAAGCGACCCCTAACAAACTCAAAGCGACACCTAACAAACTCAAAGCGACCCCTAAAAAACTCGAAGAGAAACCTAACAGACTCAAAGCGACTCCTAACAAACTCAAAGCGACCCCTAACAAACTCAAAGCGACCCCTAACAAACTCCAAGCAACACCTAACAAACCCCAAGCGACCCGTAGAAAACCCCAAGCGACCCCTAACAAACCCCAAGCGACCCCTAACAAACCCCAAGCGACCCCTAACAAACTCAAAGCGACCCCCTACAAACACAAAGCGACCCCTAACAAACCTGAAGCGACCCCTAACAAACCCCAAGCGACCCATAACAAACCCCAAGCGACCCCAAACAAACCCCAAGCGACCCCTAACAAACCCCAAGCGACCCCTAACAAACCTCAAGCGACCCCTAACTAACCCCAAGCGACCCCTAGCTGACCCCATAGCGACCCCAAGCAACCGTAAGTGACCCACAGCAAACCCCACGCGACCTCTCACAAACCCTAAACTATCCCTAGCTACCCACTAGCGACCCCAAGCAACCCCAAACGCCCCCTAAGAAACCCCAAGCGAAGCGATCTCCAGAAAACTCCAAGCGACCCCTAACAAACCCCAAGCGACACCTAACATACTCAAAGCGACACCTAACAAACCCCAAGCGACCCCTAACAAACTAAAAGCGACCTCTAACAAACTCAAAGCGACACCTAACAAACTCAAAGCGACACCTAACAAACTCGAAGCGACCCCTAACAAACTCAAAGCGACACCTAACAAACTCAAAGCGACACCTAACAAACTCAAAGCGACACCTAACAAACTCAAAGCGACCCCTAACAAACTCAAAGCGACACCTAACAAACTCAAAGCGACCCCTAAAAAACTCGAAGCGAAACCTAACAGACTCAAAGCGACTCCTAACAAACTCAAAGCGACCCCTAACAAACTCAAAGCGACCCCTAACAAACTCCAAGCAACACCTAACAAACCCCAAGCGACCCGTAGAAAACCCCAAGCGACCCCTAACAAACCCCAAGCGACCCCTAACAAACCCCAAGCGACCCCTAACAAACTCAAAGCGACCCCCTACAAACACAAAGCGACCCCTAACAAACCTGAAGCGACCCCTAACAAACCCCAAGCGACCCATAACAAACCCCAAGCGACCCCAAACAAACCCCAAGCGACCCCTAACAAACCCCAAGCGACCCCTAACAAACCCGAAGCGACCCCTAACTAACCCCAAGCGACCCCTAGCTGACCCCATAGCGACCCCAAGCAGCCGTAAGTGACCCACAGCAGACCCCACGCGACCTCTCACAAACCCTAAACTATCCCTAGCTACCCACTAGCGACCCCAAGCAACCCCAAACGCCCCCTAAGAAACCCCAAGCGAAGCGATCTCCAGAAAACTCCAAGCGACCCCTAACAAGCCCCAAGCGACACCTAACATACTCAAAGCGACACCTAACAAACCCCAAGCGACCCCTAACAAACTAAAAGCGACCTCTAACAAACTCAAAGCGACACCTAACAAACTCAAAGCGACACCTAACAAACTCGAAGCGACCCCTAACAAACTCAAAGCGACCCTAACAAACTCAAAGCGACACCTAGCAAACTCAAAGCGACACCTAACAAACTCAAAGCGACACCTAACAAACTCAAAGCGACCCCTAACAAACTCAAAGCGACACCTAACAAACTCAAAGCGACCCCTAAAAAACTCGAAGCGAAACCTAACAGACTCAAAGCGACTCCTAACAAACTCAAAGCGACCCCTAACAAACTCAAAGCGACCCCTAACAAACCCCAAGCAACACCTAACAAACCCCAAGCGACCCGTAGCAAACCCCAAGCGACCCCTAACAAACCCCAAGCGACCCCTAACAAACCCCAAGCGACCCCTAACAAACCCCAAGCGACCCATAGCAAACCCCAAGCGACCCCAAACAAACCCCAAGCGACCCCTAACAAACTCAAAGCGACCCCCTACAAACACAAAGCGACCCCTGACAAACGCAAAGCGACCCCTAACAAACTCAAAGCGGCCCCTAACAAACACCAAGCGACCCCTAACAAACTCAAAGCGACCCCTAACAAACTACAAGCGACCCCTAACAAACTCAAAGCGACCCCTAACAAACTCAAAGCGACCCCTAACAAACTCAAAGCGACCCCTAACAAACCCCAAGCGACCCCTAACAAACCCCAAGCGACCCCTAACAATCCCCAAGCGACCCATAGCAAACCCCAAGCGACCCCAAACAAACCCCAAGCGACCCCTAACAAACTCAAAGCGACCCCCTACAAACACAAAGCGACCCCTGACAAACGCAAAGCGACCCCTAACAAACTCAAAGCGGCCCCTAACAAACACCAAGCGACCCCTAACAAACTCAAAGCGACCCCTAACAAACTACAAGCGACCCCTAACAAACTCTAAGCGACCCCTTACAAACTCAAAGCGACCCCTAACAAACTCAAAGCGAACCCTAACAAACACCAAGCGACCCCCTACAAACACCAAGCGACCCCTAACAAACGCAAAGCGACCCTAACAAACTCAAAGCGACCCCTAACAAACACCAAGCGACCCCTAACAAACTACAAGCGACCCCTAGCAAGCTCAAAGCGACCCCTAACAAACCCAACTGGCCCCTAACAAACCCCAAGCGACCCGTAACAAACTCCAAGCGACCACTAACAAATCCCAAGCGATCATTAGCAAACCCCAAGCGACCTGTAGCAAACCCCAAACGACCCCAAGCAAACCCCTGGCAAACCCCAAGCGACCCCTGGGCAAAACCCTTAGCAAACCCCAAACGACCCCTAGCAAACTCTAAGCGACCCTTAACAAGACCCGTAGCAGACCCCCAAGTGACCCTTGACAAACCTCAATTGACCCCAAGTAAAGCAAATGAGATTTTAAAACAGTCCAAGTTTCGACGCTGGACCAACATTAAGCCTGCAGTATACGTGACGTTTTTGTCAGACCTTGAGACAGACATGTTTATATGAGCATAGAAAGCCAGTCAACCTCAACAATAGGGACTGTCTCAGGAGGTTGGGGGGGGGGGGGGTTGAGGTATCACATTACAGCACGGGTGTCTTACTGAATACAGAACACTTTTCACATTACCGTTTTACTATACTATACACGATGAGTGAATTATGTAGCAACGGGTATGTTTTCAATGGGAGAAGGAAATACATGTGACAAACTTATTTCAGATGTGACATAAAAATTCGAAAAATATCGTCACACTTACATTCTGCTGATAATTATTGTTGCATTAAATAGTTGTATATCTATTCTGACAACAACTGTTTTTTTTATGCATTGCATTAATACTTATTGCTATTTTTATTAGGTTTACTGAAGCAATTAAAAATTTAAAATTATTATTGGTTGAAATAGCGGGCTTTAATTAAAATCTACATCGGCACATTTGATAAATTATCGTCCATAATCTTTTTGTATAAAGTACATCAAATGCTATTAACCGTTCGCACACATATTCTTTTTGTGTAAAAGTAAATCGAATGCTATTAACCGTTCACACACCCGGAAACGTCATGATATTTTAATTTAATGTGAGGTGCAAAACGCTACTGCGATTCCCACCTCACCGTGAATGAAAATTACCGAATTTAATAAAATACCAAACGTTTTGATTTTAGGCCCGATGGCAATAGTGGATTTATCTCTTGTATTCATTTTATATAATATGTCTGTGGCACGGTTTCACGTTGATTAAAATATTTTAAAAAAACAAGAGACCAAATCCCCTATGCTTATATTCATCGATTATACTAGCTTATATCACTTACGTTGTCATATAAGGTGGCATATGCCTACGTTTATAAAAAAACATGTACTGTATACATCGTCAACGAACGTTTAATGTACAATGCCCCCCCCCCCCACCACAGTAGAAAAAGATGAAAAGAAACCAGCACTCCGTAAGGACGTACTTCTACAAATTACTTCCGTGAACCTTTCATTAAATTTTCTCGCACAGGAAGAGTGACACATGAATAGAAACAACACATGTCACGACTATGATGCTCAAATATCCAAGCAATCCCGAGGCATTGGCCCAACACTGCACCAACGTCTGTTTTTTGGTAGATAAGTATTGAAAGTTAAGCGTTCCACATTCACTATTTTATACTAAGTTATCAGCCTATCCGCTATGCAAAGAGTGTTTTTGTTGAACACAAAGTCAAAGATCTGACTTCTATGTCAATGCAAACATGTCATAAATGAATCATATGCATAGCACGTAGGCCTATTGACGGTCCCTTGGCAGGCAGTCAGGAGAGGCTGCGGACTTTTACAAGGACAGACAGACAGACAGACAGACAGACAGATATTTTATTGATAGAAAGAAAGTCAATCCAGACTTATTTGTCATAGAAATAAGAGAGAGGTATGTACATGTATATACAACATTGTTAATTTGTTAAAATCATACTAAAATCATGTTAACTGACATTGCCATAAAAACACTGGGTATTACGATAATATATGCATGACTGCCACTTAAAATAAAAATGAAAGGCATTGCCAGGATAACATAGGGTCTATCATTTTGTTTCTCGCATCGCTTCTGTCACAGGTAAAAATATATAGACTAAGAGTGAGATAAAATAAAATGTTTCACTGAAAACATATAGATCTGCTTCAGTAGGCTTGTTATGACGTTAACAAACCAACAACGACAATGTCGCTGCCTTACCCCTTAAACAGCTAAGCTCGACTAGAGTCGTTTTTAATTTGTTCTATAAATCGATAAAATAATCCATATTCGGAATGAAATGAGTTTTCCAGAATCAAGATTTGCAAATGTCTGGTTTCAAATTAAAAACATATGAGTAATTTTCACTCTCTCTAAGTTGTGGGTCGCGGTAGCGAGACACAACTTAAAGTGGGTGAAAATTTAAATAGTATTTATTATATTTATTAGCGCTTTAAGGATTAATGTGGTGTCGAGTAAGGTACTAATTCACCAACTTACATCACAAGACACTCCTGACGCCAACAAATCTAAAACGCCAAAAAATGTAATGTAATGACGAATTACTTTGTGATGAGTAGGTTTAGCG
Organism: Flabesymbios commensalis; assembly: GCA_964017125.1. NCBI lineage: Eukaryota > Metazoa > Annelida > Polychaeta > Terebellida > Flabelligeridae > Flabesymbios > Flabesymbios commensalis. Next base: position 14,091,497 of record OZ024903.1, read on the forward strand.
GCGTTCGCTCAACGGGTTGTGCTCGATCACTGAAGTTAAGCAACGTCGCGCCCGGTTCATAATAGGATAGGTGACCGCCTGGGATTACCAGGTGCTGTATACACTCGTGGGGCTCAGAGAACCACGTAAATCAGATGGCTCATCTGACTGACTTTAAGTTGGACATAAAAGAACCCCAATGGACGTAGGCGCAGTTTCCATCCGGCGAGACCCCAAAAAATCCACAACATAGAGTACTTCGCACATATATAAGGCCATGAATATCATGAATGATAACAGGCCTTGCTAAGTTACTCCCGTGGCGCGATAGCACAATAGTGCGTACTGCCACATAATATACAGATACAGATACATTTATTCAGCTGTACTGCTCTGCAAATGAAAAAAGCCAAAAAGGCAGTATGGTGGCTGCATTTAAGCTTATTCTGTGGGTCTATCGTTTTCCTAAAAAAAAACGCACATATAAATATGCGCACGATTTCAGATAAGATAGGGCCTAAGGATGGTGTTTGATTACATGCAATGTGAGAAGTGCATTCAGTGAGCATTGATTATAATGTACAGGCCAGTGATAAATTCATAAAATGGGGTGTGGTTTTATTTCGAGTGTAGACTTCTTTAGAAAGTTCATTCATGGTTTATCTTCAGCCTGAAGTTTCAATTGCACTAGCAAAGTAAAACACACATTTTCAAAATAATTTTTTAAAGGGCAACTATAGACAAGAACATTAATTCCTGTATTAGCTATGGATCTATAGATCTCGGTCTACACAAAATAGAAACATTAGCATACGTTCAAGCTACAATTCACAATCCCACGAAACATTATGTTTGATTATATCTATACAAGTCTGTGATAATACCACATATTATTAATGTATTATTTTATGGGTCAGCGAAAGCAAGCGAATTTTCAGACCACAAAAATGAACAATAAGAGTAATATTAAAGCAATCTCGCTTGATCAAGACACAACAAATGCGATATTTTAACAAATGAACCTTCTAAACACAAATGACATATAGCCTTGGACTTTTTATTAAAAAAACACGATTTACTTCCGAATTAATCTCATGTAGATTACAATAAGTTAACAAATTAAAATAATACGACCTAATTTAGCTAAAACTTGATATTTGATATGAACTCTTAAAGACTGTGAAGTAGCATGTCACGATCACGAAGATTTATACACACATAGTTTAAACGGGTTTCCCAATTATAATAAATTTATTCAAGTTTTTTAAACATATTGAACAATTTTATCCATAAGTCATATTTATAACCATCATACCATTATTTATGGCACAGATACCATTATTTATGGCACAGATACCATTATTTATGGCACAGATACCATTATTTATGGCACAAATACCATTTTGTTTTAGTTGGATTAGATTTTTTTAGGAAATATTAAAAAAAGTTGAAATCAAAGTTATTTATTGTAAAAACAAATTACGTGCAGAGGGTTAAAAAGATTAATTTAGCCATTAGCAGCTACATGGTTAAAACGACTAATCGCAGTAGTTTATTCTCTACAAAAACAGTAGGGCTTGCTTGTTTTTAATTTTAAAACGATTCAGTATGATGACCTCAAAGGAGGGTTGAATGCTGGCACAGCATTGAGCTACAAGTTGATGCCGTCGGCCCAGCGTTCAGCAGACCATCGGTGCTGTGGGGGGACCCCCGACTATCGCGTTCACAGACCAATTAAACTCGTGTTAAGGGCGGCAGCTATTGATGCAGTCAGGTGGTTGCTTTGATCATGCCGTCTGAGATGTTGGTTATCTGGTTTCTGTATTTTATTCAGGATCAGTAGGATATATAGCTTCATATAAAGTAAATTTTTAAAATTGAAAATTCTCGTCCCAAGGAGTTCCTTCAACATAATTTCGCAGCATTTGTTTTCGGATGTTGTCGCCACAGCCAATACTAAGGCCACTATGTTTAATTGCCCAGAAAAAAACACATGTTTTTTTTTTGTAATGCGCTGCCTAAAACTAATGCGCGCGCTCATCTAAAACAGAGAAAAAAAAACATAGTGGCCTAAGTTATACTTCCTTGTGAACACTATACAGTACATACATAGCCACGCCTCTACCCTCCACAGACACGGCTGATCTGGCTATAGAATATCACCACGCAACTTCAACAGATCAAGATAAGAGACAGATAGGCCTACACAGTCACGAAGTCAGCAGAGCAGACACAAAACGTTGAATGAATGTCGGTTTAACGTTGGTCCAACGCCGTAGACGGGGGATCAACGTTAAATCAACATTGATTCAATGTCATGTGTCTGCTGGGACGTGTCAAGTCACAGGGTGTGGTTTCTACGTCACAAATCATGCTTTTTATGCAATTTACATAATGTAGTTTTTGTCATCCATAGGCTACATATCGTTCGTGTTGAGATATGCGATTCAACTCTCACAAAAGAAACATTTAGTATATACTTAACAACAAAGGAAACGCAACACTACTTTATGATAGAAAAATAAGTATTATTCTTAAAGAAGCTGTGTGGGTAACGCGTATGACCTATAATTATGTGCATGTTACACTGCCAAAAAGAGCTGACACACACTTTCTTCATCATGATTTTTAATCCATTGACTAATCATGCTGATGTCACTCAGTTGTCAACTGCTTGTGGCCGCCTCGCCCGAGTGGCTAAGGTATCTGTGCAGAAACCATGTTTTTGTACCGCCCAAGGATCGTAAATGTATTATTTATCTTTGGTCTTCCTTGCCGTTGCCTATCTGAGGTTATTCGGTGTCTTGAAATCTGGTGTCTAAGCATTGGTAACCTACTTGCTGGCCATTGTCTTGTCTGAACCGGTTCTTCCGCCATAGCAATACATACAATAACACGCTCAAGCTTCACGATTGAGAAACGAGTAACGTTAGGTATTTTCATCAGCTTGTCATTTTTGAGCAATTTACCTTGAATGTAGATGGGTCGTCATGATTCGCTGAGTAAACACTGTGGGCGCACAATGCAATGACACGCATGCGCAGCATGGTCAACGTCCACAGGAGTGGGGTTCGTTATAATGTAAATATTATGGTTCAGTGAAGCATAACGACGCAGCTGCTTTAGACTGCTATCCCCATCCCAGTAGCGAGTGTAACATTATTTGTATACAGCAAAATATTCCAAATAAAATCAAGCAAAAATAGGAGAAATGAAATTGTTTCGTTTCTTGTTTTGCCAAGTAGGCCTAAATATTTTTATTGAAGCTGTGCCATGAGACAAACAAAAGCCTTCGCATCGCATCTCGTAGCAGAATATTTGCCCTGCTTCTTAACGCCTATTTACTGCTCTGAATTTAAACGTTTGTGCTAACAGATCTCACGGAGTACGTGGCTTATATATCCGTATATCCATTACGTATACACACGGAAATGCGTAAAACAGCACCTCCACGCAGACTGCTGTGTGGTTTAATGAGGTCAATAGATGACCAGCTACCCACAATAAACAGGACCTTCACGCTGACTGCTGTGTGGTTTAATGAGGTCAATAGATGACCAGCTATCCACAATAAACAGGACCTCCACGCTGACCGCTGTGTGGTTTAATGAGGTCAATAGATGACCAGCTACCCACAATAAACAGGACCTCCACGCTGACCGCTGTGTGGTTTAATGAGGTCAATAGATGACCAGCTATCCACAATAAACAGGACCTCCACGCTGACTGCTGTGTGGTTTAATGAGGTCAATAGATGACCAGCTATCCACAATAAACAGGACCTCCACGCTGACTGCTGTGTGGTTTAATGAGGTCAATAGATGACCAGCTATCCACATCAAACAGGACCTCCACGCTGACTGCTGTGTGGTTTGATGAGGTCAATAGATGACCAGCTATCCACAATAAACAGGACCTCCACGCTGACTGCTGTGTGGTTTAATGAGGTCAATAGATGCCCAGCTATCCACAATAAACAGGACCTCCACGCTGACTGCTGTGTGGTTTGATGAGGTCAATAGATGACCAGCTATCCACATTTTAATTCAAGATAAATTAATTACTATTTGGCTCACACGGAAAAGATTTTGATGTGTCAGCCAAGCGATGAGTATTTAATCTTGAGTAAGAATGCGGGCAGCTGGTCAGTTATATTTATTTATTTATTTGACTTTCAGTTGAAAATATATAATAAAACATGGTACATTCTCATTATTAATCATCGAGTAAAAGTGTCCAACATGCCATCAACTCTGGGATAGGAACATGTTATAGGAAATGGGTTATATAGCCACACTACATGGCTGCTAATACTCACATACAGTAGCCAATAAGTGTCAAATAGTCACACTACATGGCTGCTAATACTCACATACAGTAGCCAATAAGAGGAAAATAGTCACACTACATGGCTGCTAATACTCACATACAGTAGCCAATAAGAGGAAAATAGTCACACTACAAGGCTGTTAATACTCACATACAGTAGCCAATAAGAGTCAAATAGTCACACTACATGGCTGCTAATACTCACATACAGTAGCCAATAAGTGTCAAATAGTCACACTACAAGGCTGTTAATACTCACATACAGTAGCCAATAAGAGGAAAATAGTCACACTACATGGCTGTTAATACTCACATACAGTAGCCAATAAGTGTCAAATAGTCACACTACATGGCTGCTAATACTCACATACAGTAGCCAATAAGTGTCAAATAGTCACACTACATGGCTGCTAATACTCCCATACAGTAGCCAATAAGAGGAAAATAGTCACACTACATGGCTGTTAATACTCACATACAGTAGGCAATAAGAGGAAAATAGTCACACTACAAGGCTGTTAATACTCACATACAGTAGCCAATAAGTGTCAAATAGTCACACTACATGGCTGCTAATACTCACATACAGTAGCCAATAAGTGTCAAATAGTCACACTACATGGCTGCTAATACTCCCATACAGTAGCCAATAAGAGGAAAATAGTCACACTACATGGCTGTTAATACTCACATACAGTAGCCAATAAGAGGAAAATAGTCACACTACATGGCTGTTAATACTCACATACAGTAGCCAATAAGAGGAAAATAGTCACACTACATGGCTGCTAATACTCACATACAGTAGCCAATAAGAGGAAAATAGTCACACTACATGGCTGCTAATACTCCCATACAGTAGCCAATAAGAGGAAAATAGTCACACTACAAGGCTGCTAATACTCCCATACAGTAGCCAATAAGAGGAAAATAGTCACACTACAGTTGCGCTGGGTGTTTTCGCTGATTTCTTAGTCAATTCTCAATCGATATTTTGCAAGCACTCTATTCAAGTATTCTGGCGACTACTTTGAAAATTTCGTGAAATTTCAATCAGTATTTCAGAAGTTAGACGACCATTTAACTTGTAGTGGAATTTCGGGATTAAAGCTGAATGAAATCAATGGGTTTATAGAGAGCGTCATAAGTAGAAATTTACTACTTGTCAACCTGTCTAACTTTTAAAGTTCATAATGTATTTTCTTGAAATTTTCAGGGTAGGTGCCGTAAGACTAGAGCATAATACATCCGATGATAATTGCCTGAGAGCGAAGAACATTCAACGCAAAAGTGACAGATTTAATGTGACTTTTACTATACATAGCAGCCAATACTCACATACAACTGTCACTTTTGTCCAATTCTTTCCCATTGCGATAAAATGGATCTGCAAGAGTTACAGTATGGATAATTTCTCAAATACTAATCCATGTGTCTTTAAAAAACATGTGTTGATGATGTTGTCCAACTTAACTGTGATGGGTTTGGAAAAAATTTGCATCATTACATATGTCATTTAGTGTAAATATCTCATTTACACAGACGTTTGTGTTCCTTTAACCATTTAACCGCAAAATTATTGAACTGGAATTTTCACCCACTTGGAGTTGTGTCTCGCTGACGCGATCCACAACTTCAAGTGAGCATAAATTATTCAGATTTGACAAAATGGTAGTCAACTATTTTTAAATCTTGCTCATTAACGTCACGTTTTATTTGAAACATGATAAAAAACTGGTATATACTGTGCTAATAAGAATAAAAAAATAAAATATAATCGGGAGCGGCGGTTGAAGGATTAAGGAAATAATTGTATTTATCTAAAAAAACACTCCAGTTTTAGAAATTGATTTTATCAAATTTTCTCACACTGTCAATAGTAAATATATCCGTTTATCTACAAACCATTCATCATTGTATTGCATCCTTAAACCTTTCAGCGCCGGGATCCACTTTAGACGTCTATAGACGTAAGATTCTGACGTCTAAAGTCAATCCCGGCACTGAAAGAAATTAAAAACTTATAATGGCCGTTGAGCCACAACATAGATGAAGCGGAACGATCTAACTAAGTCATTTATGCCGATTTTAAATTGAAAAACCCCCTTTGTTCTCCATGGTTTATACACAGATATTTCAATATTGTAAGAGTTAACTAGTTTGTAAAAGTGCTCACATTTGTGTAGTCAATAGTTATATATCCATCTAGTGACGATCCTGTGCCAGACGTGCTGATCAGGTGGTCTGTCATAAGCTGGCGAATACGTCCATTACCAGAACTATCTAGTCATCCAACTGTCCACCTGGCTAGATGTTGATAAAGCCACCTGCTAATCATTTTATTGACGTTCGACGAAATTACATGACATTTTATTCAGTCTCGGAGGTGAACTTTTCATAATCACCCAAGTAACAATCTATCACCGGTATAACACTCCCAGCAGACACAAGACATTGAATTAATGTTGGTTTAACGTTGGTCCAACGTTAAACCATTATTGATTTACCGTCCTCTGTCTGCAGGGTTACCTCAACGTTGGTCCATCTCCTGTATTTTCAACGTACGTGCCTCTGGTGCTCCAAACATGCATCAACGTCAAATCTATCCTGCTGCACTTGAGAATAATAGTCAATTGTCACATAGTTACTCTTAACATTTTAGCACGAGAAACCACTATAATAGGCCTACATCATCATGGTCATGGATCATAACATTGTAGAGATATTAATACGTCAATGAAAAAGACTTACTGGGGATATTCCAAAAATTAAAAAAATAATTTTCGGTATGTCTAGGTTTTTATAAGCAAAGGTATTTTCGATAATTTTAAAGCAGGAAATTGCGTTAGCGCTTCCAGTTTCCAGCTTTAAATGAATCAGGAATACTCCAAGGACCAGTACAGGAACAAATGGGTAAACCACGGCGTGTGTCAATCACGTGACGCCAGGATCATGCAGGTCGGTGATGTAGACGCACTTCAAGATTGGCCAGCCGCTCATTGTAATATTACCATCAAAACCAAAAGGCAGTATCTGCTTACTTTACAAGTAAACAGATACTGCCTTTTGGCTTTGCAGAGCAGTAAAACAGTAAACAGCAGTAAAGTACGTCGAATCATGATAACTTTTGTCCTGATATGAAGAATTGTCAGATAATGTTTTTTTAAAACCCAAATTTTCGAAAAACTAGTTTATACTCGAATGTTTTCAATGATTACCACATCCGTATGAGCATACTCAATATAGACATGTATGTCTGAGCTTGTGGTGGATTCACATAAAACAGTCTATAATTGGGCTCACAACGAACACAATTCATCCGGTCTGTACCCAGTCAGCCCAATGTTGTCCCAGCGCTGACCCTGCATTGCTCTGTGTTTGTAGTTGTCACCTACCCCGACAACAGCACGAACACTGGCGACGCTCAGTGTAATTTTAACAGTTGTAATTGAATGAGCACTTCAGAAAAGCTCCGCAACTATGAGGCCGTGTACTGGTGCCAAAGGTAAAATTAGTTTTTTTAAAACGCTTCTTCAACTTTTTCTTATAACCTAGGGACTTACTTCCGGCAATTTAGAATGAAGAGAAACAAGTCAGATAAGCCTTGTTCGGTGTTGGTATTTAGGTCGATTAATAAACTAATGTATCGAATAAGACGTCACGATATAATAAAAAGCAACACGCAACTTAAAAAAAGCTTTTATTAAATACATATAAAAATATACATATGAACAAAATATTATAGGGCTTATATATTTATTTATGAGTCGTAACGATAAACGTAGATATATTATGTAATTATGTAATTTATTCCATTTCGTTTTTAGTGTGACAGTATCGTGTTTATTTATCAGTGACAGATGTGAACGGTAATGGTTCAGCTTACATCAACTGGATATACATTCTACTTCCTCGCGTAAAAATAAATCTGATAATTATCCCGTTAAATATTCGAAACTTATACAGAAAATAATGATGGAATTGGTAAGCCTTTGAATTGGTAAGCCTTTGAATTGGTAAGCCTTTGATTGGTAAGCCTTTGATTGGTAAGCCTTTGATTGGTAAGCCTTTGATTGGTAAGCCTTTGATTGGTAAGCCTTTGATTGGTAAGCCTTTGATTGGTAAGCCTTTGAATTGGTAAGCCTTTGCATAAGAATCTGTAAGTCTTTTGAGATAGCAATGGTGTAATCATGCTACAAAGAGGATAATCCTTCTGTGTGCTAGGCCCTGTATCAGTGCTAATAAAACTTCCCCTAATTTAGCACATTATTACATATAAGAAGTTGACATAAATTGTGTTGTTTTCTCTTGGTAACATAAACTTTGACACTAAGCTGTCATCGTAATTTCGCTCTCTATAAATTATTTTGAATTGTATTAACAATGAAACTAATGAGATAACACATCACATCACTGAGAACGCAAATGACCGAAGAGGTGCGACTCTTGATGAAAGGAAATGAATCGGGCTTTAGGCCACCTTTGTGCACATATAGGCTAAACTGGGCCAGGAGAACCTCCTGAGGATGATGAGATGATTGAGATGACACTGTCCTTCAGACACAGGATTCGAAATTCGAGCCCTGGCGGTCTGAGGCCGAGCACGCTACCTCTCGGTCACGGAGGCTCCCCACAATACTGACTTTCACACGTGGATGGGGAAGAAACATTTTTTGTCTCTTTCAAATCGCCGAGACCGGGAACCGAACCCCGAACTCTGGCGTGAAAGGCAGCGGTGCTAACCACTACCCTAGGGCCCCCTTGATGAAAGGACTTGACAAGTGACAAGTTAAGGCGAGTGATTGCAGTTGCACTGATGACAATGCTTAAATGTTGAAATAACATTCAAATCAGCGCTAATCCTTTACATGATTCAGTATGAGCTGTTCCCTTTAGTGCTTCCAGCCAGCGTTGTTCCTCTTAGTGGACTCAGCCAGCGGTATTTTAGCAACCCCAAAAATTATTACTGGGTTTATTATTTACCCCAATAATTCCTGTCTGTCTTTAAAAGACGGGAAACTACCAGTTGGAGACAGCCACATTTTCGTAAAACATTTTTTCATTACAATTTTCAAGTCAGAGAAAGGAAATTAAAACTAGCAAAATAAAATAATCTTCAAGTTACTTTTATTAGTATTCAGATGGGGCCGTGGCGCAGTGGTTGAAGCTGTCTGCTTGGAAAGTCGGAAATCGCATTTTCCAACCCCACTCTGGCCTTGAAGTTTCAAAGAAACAAAATGTTTTTTCCCTGCTCAGTCGTGAAGATTCAGTATTGTGGGGAGCCTCCGTAAGCGAGAGGTAGCGTGCTCGGTCGCAGACCGCCAGGGCTAGAATTTCAAATCCTGTGTCTGGAGGACAGTGTCATCTCATTTATCTCACCGTCCTCAGGAGGTTCTCCTGGCCCTGTTTAACCTGTATGTGCACAAAGGTGGCCTAAAACCTCATTCATTCATTCATTCATTCATTCATTCATTCATTCATTCATTCATTCATTCATTCATTCATTCATTCATTCATTCATTCATTCATTCATTCATTCATTCATTCATTCATTCATTCATATATTAGTATTCAGGAAATCTATACAGTGGGTGAACAACACAATTATTTTACAAAAAACAGTTACATTAATGTCATGACACAATATCTGAGGAGCGCGTTAACAATAGTATGCAGTGTACAGATTTATTATTTACAAATAATATATAGTACAAAAGATATCGACTGTGCGAGATTACTGAGAAGCATTAGCTTCTATGGTCACATATATGTGTATTTAATATATCCATAATCATGGACCAGGTGTTCTTAATATCGGTTATATATTTATTAAAGAAAGAGGAATAATACATTTCTTTACGAATCTGGTGCTCCTTTTTTAAGTATTTGTATAAGTGGTAGGCCTACGGTTGGTTTTGATCCAGCTGCACTGAGGGGAATCTGACGAAATAGTTTCTGTTTTCCAGCGAATTTAATTTAATTTATTTTCTAATGCCAGTAGTTATCCACTTAGAAATTGTATGTGTCTGGTTGGAAGGTTTTACAAAATTGGAAAACATGTTTTTCAGCATTGTGCATACAGCTATAGGTTTTATTAGGGAAAGCAAAATACCAAATTAATGAGAAATATTTGAGTTACTAATGTCGTTTTTTATTTTGAAGGGTATAATTATCCTTGTGCCGTACTTTAATTATTATTTTTTCTTCCGCTCGACAGATGTATTTAATAATGTAAAATATGCATTGTGATCAGAAAGAGTGTGAGTTAGGACATCTGCGATAGTACTGGTGGATTTGGGTGTAGGTTTGCTGTAACTACTATCAATCAGACGTCAGATTCTGACATCTAAAGACAGTCCCCGCTCTGAAAGGCTTAGGCTGATATACCGATATATCTACATCTGACAGCCAGCTCTCTTGAAGACAAATGTTTACATAAATATTAAGAACATCAAATTCACTATTTAGAGATCCAATATTCATGCTTTTAACACGGAAAGTTTTTTGTTCTCTTGTTCTCAATACCGCCAAATGTGTTCATAATTCTTTACTTGTACACATGGTTATATTTTAAGGAAATATATGTTATCATGCTCAAACATACATAGCTTAGGTTTATAGGTTTTTGTAAATTGTATTGCCAGCGAAAGTAACATTTTGCTGAGAAGTACCAGCCTCGTGTTTGTGGCTCCTGCTCGTCAAGATATGAGCTATGATGCCTGCAATGGCAGTCCCATCGGCATTGGTGCGTTGTAGCTATTAAACTGTTTCTTGTAATCGTTCGTTCACAGGTAAATTCTGTTTTTGACGTTAAAAGGTGGGGTTAACGTTAACAGTCGAGTCAACTTTACGAGGCGGGTTTGACGTTAACAGGTGGGGTTAATGTTAACAGGTGGGGTTAACGTTAAGAGGTGGGGTTACGTTAACATTAACGCTGGCAGGTGGCGTTAATGTTAACATGGCGTTAACGTTAACATTGACAGTTGGAGTTACGTTAACAGGTGGATTTTACGTAAACAGGTAGAGTTAACGTTAACAGGTGGGGCTATTGTTAACGTTAACAGGTCGGGTTAACGTTAAAATGTGAAATTAACGTTAACAGGTGGAGTTAACGTTAACAGGTAGGGTTAACGTTAACAGGTGGGGTTAACGTTAACAGGTAGGGTTAACGTTAACAGGTAGGGTTAACGTTAACAGGTGGGGTTAACGTTAACAAGTAGGGTTAACGTTAACAGGTGGGGTTAACGTTAACAGGTGGGGTTAACGTTAACAGGTGGGGTTAACGTTAACAGGTAGGGTTAACGTTAACAGGTAGGGTTAACGTTAACAGGTGGGGTTAACGTTAACAGGTAGGGTTAACGTTAACAGGTGGGGTTAACGTTAACAGGTGGGGTTAACGTTGAGTTGTGGAGTTAAAGGGACTGGCCCAGGCTAAAATCATCAAAAAATCGGTGATTTTATTTCGCGTTCTTAATATGACCATATGATGTAAGCATGTACATAGACTAGAACTGCAAATTTTTAAAATTTTTGTGCTGCGCATTCACCAGTTAGGCTAGATATAGAGACGAAATTCCTGATTTCTAATTATTGACAACCATGTCAAAAATAAGAAATGCGGGAATTTCGTCTCTATATCTAGCCTAACTGGTAAGTGCGCAGCACAAAAATTATAAAAATTTGCAGTTCTAGTCTATGTACATGTTTTCATCATATGGTCATATTAAGAACCCGAAATAAAATCACTGATTTTTTGATGATTTTAGCCTGGGCCAGTCCCTTTAAAGTTAATAAGGGGTGTTAACAATAACAGGTGGAGTTAACGTTAACGTTAACAGGTTGGATTAACGTTATCAGGTGGGATTAACGTTTACATGAGGAGTTAACGTTAACAGGTGGAGTTCACGTTAACAGGTGGAGTTCACGTTAACAGGTGGAGTTAACGTTATCAGGTGGAGTTCACGTTAACAGGTGGAGTTCACGTTAACAGGTGGAGTTCACGTTAACAGGTGGAGTTCACGTTATCAGGTGGAGTTCACGTTAACAGGTGGAGTTCACGTTAACAGGTGGAGTTCACGTTAACAGGTGGAGTTCACGTTATCAGGTGGAGTTCACGTTAACAGGTGGAGTTCACGTTAACAGGTGGAGTTCACGTTATCAGGTGGAGTTCACGTTAACCGGAAGGAGTTAACGTTAACAGGTGGAGTTAACGTTAAGAGGTGGAGTTAACGTTAAGAGGTGGAGTTAACGTTAACAGGTGGGGTTAACGCTAACAGGTGGGGTGAGCGTTAAGAGGTGGGGTCCAGAGTTGAACGTGTTCATCCGCAGATTAACTCGAACGCCCTCATAATCCTACACTTCGTCCATAAACAGAGATGTCAAGCGTGTTGCAAACTGAAATATAATTTATCTCGTTTTTCCGGAATCGTGTAGCTGTAGGTCTCATAATGTGAGGTGGTGGTGATCTTTCACATAATGTATCTCTTTTTCTCGTCGGGAATCATGTAGCTGTACGTCTCGTAATATGAGGGTGGTGGTGGTGGTGGTGGTGGTGCGTATTTGCTCTGTCTCAAGATCCCCACTGGCCTATTCTGGAACAGGCAATCAACTAAAATAGCTATATAGTTTGAAAACATTTCTTCAGCGTCATTTTATGCAGTTGCAATGAATCTTCTGTTGTATTTTATTTAAAATTAACATGTATTTATCTTGATTTCTTTTTGATGTTTAGTATTAGAGTAGAGTATCCAAGCGCTGTGCATTATTAATGATATTAATCATGTTTATGTTATTACAAGCATGGACAACGGATTGATGATTCTGCAACTCTCATCAATTTGCGTAATAATAAAATTGTAAAAAAAATACAATAGGACTTTTACAATAATAGATCAGTTTGTGCAGCCTGTCATTAAGTTTTCGCTGCATTTCAAAGACATCGTTAGAAAATTCCTCAACACTTCTCTTTCCTTGTTTATAGTGAAGTATATAATAATTCAATGTGTAATCAGGTATATTTTCCAAAATAATTTCATGAATAATTAATTATACGACTTTAAAAATAAGGTTTTTATTAATTTGTTTTGATATGCTACAATTATAAAATTAGTTAAATTTGATTCACTGTGAGGTCGGAATTACAGGAGTTATTCAGACAATTCAAACAGTGATTAGTGTTATGTCGTTATCTCATTATAAATGATTACATCTTCTGAATCATATAAATTACGGTCCTTTGTGGAGAATAACACACAACAAGTGTTTCACCTGCAAGGTCTGGATTTTTTTTAATGTGGATTTTATAATTGTTGAAGGTTTATTTTTTTCGGAGTTATTTTGCGACGACCTTCTGATAGAAATAACTAAGAAATTCGTCCCATTGGATATGAAAATCTGTAGCTGCCACTTAACAAAGTGACAGCTACACACTTTCATATCCAGTGGGTATCCTCAGACAACTAGTATACTTACCCTTGCGTTGGGTTCATAATGTGCCCGGGGTATAAAACGAAACTTGCTGTTCCTCCTCATAGCGGGTGTCCACCATGACAGTCCTCTAGGCCGGTATGGCAGCTTTCTGAATGTGTCGGGTTCGAGGTTGTCTCGTTGCCTCCTGGCTGGTCGGTAACGCTGACACACGTAGCAGACAACGAGGATGCAGCAGGTGGTGACAGTGACGCTGACACTCACAGCTATAATGACGATGGTCAGGAGGGAGGAGTCTGACAACAGATAGCAGGTAGAAACGTGTGCAAGCGTAATTTACCCATAACAAATAGCAGGTAGAAACGTGTGCAAGTGTAATTACCCATAACAAATAGCAGGTAGAAGCGTGTGCAATTGTAATTACCCATAACAAATAGGATGTTTTAACTTCTGCAAGTGTAATTATCCATAACAAATAGCAGGGTGAAACGTGTGCAAGTGTAATTATCCATTTTGTTTCTTTATTATAATTTATTATTGGTAATATTAGCAAAGTGCTATTTTTAATATATGCCTTGTTATAATGGCTATATAGGCCTATGATCAATAAAACAACATAATAAAGAATTAAAATGGTAATGCAGTAAAATCTGACATCTAAAGTCGATCCCCGCAATGAAAGAGTATAATATGTATAATGGTCGTAGACCAATAACATAGCTATTTTAATGAAGCGGAAAGAGCTGACTAAGATAACTAAGACATTTATTCAAATTGAAACCTTTGTTCTCTTGGTTTATACAGAAATGTTTCAGCAGTGTAAGGGTTAACCCTTTAACTGCCAAATTATTTAATTTGAATTTTCACCCACTTGAAGTTGTGTCACGCTGACGCGATCCATAACTTCAAGTTCAGATTTGACAAAACGGAGGTCAACTATTTTTAAATTCTTACTTATTGATGTCACGTTTTATCTTCAACATGTTAAAAAGCTGATATGCGATATTCTAATACTAAATGTAAAAACGAATATAATCGGTACCGGCAGTTTAAGGGTTTCGTTAAAAAATACCTCAGTATAATACCTGAAATGAAAGTTCAGAACCTCCATATTGTGATGGATTATATAGAATTTACACACATGACATGTCACATGACAAAATCAGCGAATCACCGCCGTCATTCCGTTGTTATTCAAATTAGGAGGGAGTATAGCATACTTGGCCCCACAATATCAGCACCGGTACGATGTGAATGAGATTCAACCCAAACAACGCCGACATATTTTTGTATAAACCATGGAGACCAAAGGGTTTTTCAATTTGAAATCATCATAAACACTGATAAATGTCTTAGTTGGCTATTTTTGATTCATTTGAATACGGGGGACCGACTTTAGACGTCAGAATCTTTACAGCAAATATACTGACCGGCAATCACAGGTGGAATGTGAGAAAGACTGTACTGTACCATGACACATTACAAGGAATAATAAATTACACATTAAAGTAAAAACTGTGAAACTGTGATGTACCGTGGCACATCTGGTAATATCACAATATGCTACATATTCTGTTACCTTGAGATTGACAGAGTGTGTTTTCCGTGAGTCTGTACGAGGTCACGCAGTCACACACTGTGTCCTGGATGCTGCGTATCACACATAATTGTTGACAAGGAGAACCTTCACACGGGTTATCTATAATCATGGTAAACAAGAACACATCAGCCTTTAAAAAAGGTAGGAACAAGTGGTGCAAGCACAGAGGCGGAGCCAAGGGGGGGGGGGGGGTTGGGCTGGAGGTAGAGATGGGTTTAAACTACCTTCCCTCGAAAAAAAATCATAATCTTATTTAAGGGTTCCCGTATGAACTGGTGACACACTGAGGGACAAAGAAGAACTTAGATTGCAAGAGAAAATCTTTGAAAATCAACCATTTCCCGGGGGTGGGACTCCCCCAGAACCCCATGCAGTTATATATCCCTCTCTCGAGTTTTAAATCCCCCACCGTCATTGAAAAGGTAGATCCGCAAGTGAAGCGTTTGACATAATGGTGAGTTGCGATAATACCTCTATTTAATACAGCGACGCATCCCTGGGTATAACAAGGTATAGCTGAGTTGCAGTCAAGAACCTTTAATTTATCAAGGGTATAGTTTAAGTTGCAGATACGAGGGTTTTTTGCAAGGAATAATATTCTGTCTATTATAAAACTTATCACACTAATTGTTATAGTCTTTTTTTTGTGTAGATCACTTTATATTGAACTGAAAATGGTCGTATTCAACTCCTGGATAACAAACATCTTCAAGGTACACCATCTACACCATCTACATGTATTGACTCCTAGAGATGAGAAGGTGTATCTGCCACTAACAAACATCTTCAAGGTACACCATCTACACCATCTAAATGTATTGACTCCTAGAGATCAGAAGGTGTATCTGCCACTTGGTAAAGTGGCAGATACACCTTCTCATCTCTATGGAGACGCTTGACAACACGTCGTCTATCAGCCTTGGATACAGATGTTTCACTTCAAACTAAAATGTCCATATCAGAACGGGCAGCTACCTTACACTTGACCTGAACGAAAATGTCATCATATTTGTATTCACTGTGCGAATTGTCTGAATAACTTCTGAAATTCTCACCTCACAGTGAATTAAATTTACCTTATTTTATACATGTAATCTATCAAAACAAAAGTTCATGAAACGAATTTAAAAAGTTGTATAATTTTTCAAAAAATTGTTTTTTGGAAAATTTGATGACACATATAATGCTTCACTGTGAACGAGCAAACGAGTGAACAAACGAGTGAACAAACGAACGAACGAACGAACGAACGAACGAACGAACGAACGAACGAACGAACGAACGAACGAACGAACGAACGAACGAACGAATGGACAAACAAACAAACAAACAAACAAACAAACAAACAAACAAACAAACAAACAAACAAACAAACAAACAAACAAACAAACAAACAAACAAACAAACAAACAAACAAACAAACAAACAAACAAACAAACAAACAAACAAACAAACAAACAAACAAACAAACAAACAAACAAACAAACAAACAAACAAACAAACAAACAAACAAACAAACAAACTAACAAACAAACAAACAAACAAACAAACAAACAAACAAACAAACAAACAAACAAACAAACGAACAAACAAACGAACAAAAAAACAAACAAACAAACAAACAAACAAAAAAACAAACAAACAAACCAACAAACAAACAAACAAACAAACAAACAAACAAACAAACAAACAAACAAACAAACAAACAAACAAACAAACAAACATTACTAAAAGTGTAAACAAATACACCCTTACCATGATTGTCGTTAAACGTCACATTGATACTAGACGGGTCAACATCTATTGTGTCAGTGTTGGCCAGGCCACTCTGTAGAACATTGGCAATTTCATAGCCGATCCAAGGCTCCTGATTTTCGAAGGCAACCTCAAAGTTCACCACAACACTCCCTTCTCTGGTGAAATATCAGACCAGTGGAAATTATCAGTAAATTGGCATTTAAAAAATATGTGCCTTGAAAATATGATTTTATATATCGTCGCCTAGCAGCCAAAGTGTGGCAGGTGTCCCTCACACATGTGACACATGTAGCACTTTGGGTTCTAGGGGATCATATAATACTTATCTCAATGTGTCAAAATAATTCACATTTTATAAGAAAACGATTACCAGGGAATCATACAATGTTTATGTCAACGTGTCAAGGTAATGGAAGATCATAATTAAAATACTTACATCAACTTGTCAACGTTTTACAAGAAAACGACCTCAACTCTTGTCCTGCTACACACATATGATTTAACCCTTGAGATGCTAGACCCGTATGTACACGGTTTCGAGCATGTGCTAGATCAATAAAAATATCTGATAAAACAATTTTGGTAGATGCTTAGTTAATCCAATAATTCAAAATCAGAGTTGTCTATTTTTCATAAATATAATATTTGTCATCATCTGAAGCTGAAAATTGCGTTAGCAATTCCAGCGTACCTTCAAAAGAATGAAAAATTGAAGCAAACAATTTAGCATGACAGGGGTTAAAACGAGCACGTCGTCGCAAATAGGCAGTTTATCAATGATTTATTTGACATGAACATATCTTCCCTTTGAATATCTAAGGATGTATCTGCCAATTTGCCAAGTGGCAGATACACCCTTTCATATCAAAAGGGACGATATGATATGTCATTTGATCACTCACTCCATTGCAGTAACTTCACATGTGAGATATCCAGTAGTGTAATTAGCGTTTGCCTTCAGAATCTCCTGCACTATGCTGCATGTATCGTTTGCTTTCTCGACGAAAGAATGGCTGTTTTTATTAGAAAGTGCGTCGTTATATTCCCACGATGTCACTCTCATCTCAATATACAAAACCAATTGGTCTGAAACACCATAAAAACGTGTCATACACATTCTGTGCGACATATATATCATCGCCTTGGATCTAAAGGGTGTTATCTGTCTCTCATTGACCCTCTCGCCTTGGATCTAAAGGGTGTTATCTGTCACGCATTGACCCTCTCAGCGCTGAAATATTTGTGTGTAATCCAGGGATATCACAGCTTGTTTCAATTTTAAATCATCATAAATTTTAAATCATTTATAATTAGTTGGGACTTTCTGCTTCATTTAAATACCTATGTTATGGGTATACGGCCATTGTGAATATTTTAACCTTTCAGTTCGGGGATCGACTTTAGACGTCAGATTCTGACATTCTAGACGTCTAAAGTCGGTCCGCACTGAAAGGGTTATGCAGGTAAGACCCATTGGCAACAACTGGACGATATATACCGATAGAATTAGTAGCATGTACAGATAATACTTTTATTTTCTCACATTAAGCATTGAATGACACACAAGACACTCGGTGAACTATTCAATGATTTGTATTTCTACGCTTGTACATTGTATAATTAAAACATCACCACATATTTGACTTACATAATTATGTTTTTGTACTATTTGATCTAAATTATTATCAGTTTATATTATGTAATTTGCTGCACAGATATAATTTCAATAATAACAAAAAAATCATCCGAACACCATGCATATTATGAAATAAAGATTACTTCAGTCGAGCAGAAAATATAATTTCAATAAAAACTAGAACAGGAGTTCCGAACTCCGAGGCCCGGCTTTAGTCTGTTTCAGTGCTATAGACAAAAAAATCGGCTTAATATTTTCTAAACATAACAGTGTATTGGTCTTCCTCATGGCCCAGAATCCTAAATGTCCAGGATATATAATTAAGGAAAGAACCAAGGAGTCAAGATAAAATATATTTTCAACGTGTATTCCTTGCTCGTACAGAGGATGTAGGCCTACACACCAAATTCCGTTTCAATATTGGGCCAGCGTCGCAGCCCATCGCTGGTACAATGCCGATCAATCGTCTACGACGCTGGCCCAACACTAATCCATCACTGGTCTGCTGTATATTTTGCGCAAACACGTGGAATTCACCCAATGTTGTTTCAATGTTGAACTACAGTTTTCGTTGCTGACCCGGCATTGGGTGATTGCACCGTGTTTTATGACTGCTGCATTGTTATGCGAGTGACACTTGCCATCCCGACGCCAGAAAAAAAACAGATAACAAGCTGCGACGCTGGGCCAACATTATTCCAACCAAAACCCTTTAAGCTCTAATCACTATATTTAATCGCGAATGTTTCTTTTCTGAACACTTTTTAAAACGAAATTACTTAACCTAGGGACCTCAAACGTTATATTGGACATGGTTATAAGGACTGGTGTACAGAAATGTCAACCGTTTCCTACACACAGCACCCCTCTTCCCCCTAAATAGGACACACACCCAGACAAAATAAACTTAATAGGTTCCTGGCCTACGGCCAGCCTAAATATATAATGGCGATCCGAAAAAAGTAACACCCAGGTTGCCTTGACGTTAAATCAATAGAACGTCTTGATGTTAAAGCGACACCATCAGGCTAAAATCATAAAAAAATCGGTGATTTTATTTTTGCTTCTTAATATGACCATATGATTTAAACATGTCCATGGACTAGAGCTGCAGAAGTTTTTTTTAATTTTTGTGCTGCGCATTTACCAGTTAAGTGAGATGTTCAAAATAAGAAATACATAAACAGAAAAACAAAAACAGAAATATTAGGAAGTCAAAATAAAACCACCGATTTTTTTATGAATATAGCCTGATTGTGTCGCTTCAAATCAACACAACGTGAGAGTACTTACCGGTGATACATTCTGTGTAATCTATCAGTCTGTAGGTGGCAGCACAGCCGCACGTTGTGGTGTTGGACTCTCCGGTGAAGCACTGTTGCTCGCACAACTGATCCCGATGATCACAAGGATCGTACACCTCTGTAATCAGTAATATCTACATATTAACCCCATGTAATCAGTGATATCTACATATTAACCCTCTGTAATCAGTAATATCTACATATTAACCCTCTGTAATCAGTGATATCTACATATTAGCCCTCTGTAATCAGTGATATCTACAAATTAACCCTCTGTAATCAGTGATATCTACATATTAACCTTCTGTAATCAGTGATATCTACATATTAACCCTCTGTAATCAGTGATATCTACACATTAACCCCCTGTAATCAGTGATATCTACATATTAACCCTCTGTAATCAGTGATATCTACACATTAACCCTCTGTAATCAGTGATATCCACAAATTAACCCTCTGTAATCAGTAATATCTACATATTAACCCTATGTAATCAGTAATATCTACATATTACCCTCTGTAATCAGTGATATCTACACATTAACCCTCTGTAATCAGTGATATCCACAAATTAACCCTCTGTAATCAGTAATATCTACATATTAACCCTATGTAATCAGTAATATCTACATATTAACCCTCTGTAATCAGTAATATCTACACATTAACCCTCTGTAATCAGTGATATCCCCAAATTAACCCTCTGTAATCAGTGATATCTACATATTAACCCTCTGTAATCAGTAATATCTACACATTAACCCTCTGTAATCAGTGGTATCTACATATTAACCCTTCACTCTAAGCTGCTGATCCCTTCTCATTTTTATTCACATTGCGGCGTGAAACTGTGTGTCGCTACCGCGATCCACGAATTCAATTGGCTGAAAATTACTAGTGGCGCTTAGCGGAGAATGCGTTAGGGATCTCAACATCCTCATTGTGATGTCTTATACCATGTGTATTCAATTCGGCTCAAAATATGCCGTGTGGTCTATTTATGTGACGAGGGAGATCAAAGGGTCCAATTAAATTCCAAATCCTCCATTTCATCATATAATGTAGAGACTCTCATTGCTAATCAAGCCAATAGTCGTTTTAGGCTATTTTGTTATGTCAAATTTTCCTTCGAAGAAGGAAAATAGAATTAAAAATTTACAAAATTTTGACTCAAATTGTGTATATTCAAGTTATTTTGACCCACTTGAAGTTGTGGCTCGCTGACGTGATTTACAACTTTAAGTGAGTGAAAATTATATTCAGATTTTACAAAATGGAGGTCAACATTATGAAATTGTTGTATCTCTAAAAAATGGGAAACATGAATATAGTCCGGACCGTCGGTTAAGGAAATAAAATAAAGGAATGGGGTTTTAGGCCACCTTTGTGGTGAGGTCGATCACGCTACCTCTCGGTCACGGAGGTTCCCCAGAATTGTAATCTTTATGTGTGAGCGGGGAAGAAACATTTTGTTTATTTGCAACTTAAAGACCAGAGTTGGGTTTGCAACCACGATTTCTGACTTTCCAAGCAGGCAGCTTAACCACTGCATAGGGCTCTCGCCCTCGTCGGTTGAGGGATTAGCTAAAGATACACTGCATAAAATATAGAATGGCTTATGTATGTGCGTAAAAAAAGTGTCAATACCCTCGAAATAAACAAATAGGCCTAATGAAATTAAATATCAGTTAGGAATCTCTTAAACAGCCGTAGCAAGAAGCGACGCTACATAACAATGTGTTTTCCCGTATGGTATTTTACTTACAGTGATTCGGTTAATCACGGTAATTAATCATGTATTATATAGTTTGAGTAACACACTAACCTATATCGGAGGCGACCTTGATATAGCTGGGATCCATGTGTATGCCGGCCTGGGAGGAGGCGTCTGACAGGTTGGCCACCAGGTAGTTCCTGATAGACGCCTCTACTCCTATGTCAGCTCCATCTTCCACCACCTCACTCACATTGTTGTGAAATGAAGCACCAAACGTGGCCACAACGCTGCCTTTACTAAAAAATAAACAAAACAAGCACCTTCATTTTAACCTTATTAGCGCGGGAATAGACTTTAGACGTCAGATTCTGACATCTAAAGTCTATCCCCGCTCTGAAAGAGTAAAATATTTATACTGGCCGTAGATCCATAACTTAGGCATTCAAATGAACTAAGACATTTATGATGCTTTTAAATTATACACCTTTAGTGTCCATGATTTATGCAAAATATTTAAGCGTTGTAAGAGTTGAAGGGAGATCGTACCCTTTAATATCAATCGTTAAGCGTTGTAAGAGTTGAAGGGAGATCGTACCCTTTAATATCAATCGTTAAGCGTTGTAAGAGTTGAAGGGAGATCGTACCCTTTAATATCAATCGTTAAGCGTTGTAAGAGTTGAAAGGAGATCGTACCCTTTAATATCAATCGTTAAGCGTTGTAAGAGTTGAAAGGAGATCGTACCCTTTAATATCAATCGTTAAGCGTTGTAAGAGTTGAAAGGAGATCGTACCCTTTAATATCAATCGTTAAGCGTTGTAAGAGTTGAAAGGAGATCGTACCCTTTAATATCAATCGTTAGGCGTTGTAAGAGTTGAAAGGAGATCGTACCCTTTAATATCAATCGTTAAGCGTTGTAAGAGTTGAAAGGAGATCGTACCCTTTAATATCAATCGTTAAGCGTTGTAAGAGTTGAAAGGCGATCGTACCCTTTAATATCAATCGTTAAGCGTTGTAAGAGTTGAAGGGAGATCGTACCCTTTAATATCAATCGTTAAGCGTTGTAAGAGTTGAAGGGAGATCGTACCCTTTAATATCAATCGTTAAGCGTTGTAAGAGTTGAAGGGAGATCGTACCCTTTAATATCAATCGTTAAGCGTTGTAAGAGTTGAAGGGAGATCGTACCCTTTAATATCAATCGTTAAGCGTTGTAAGAGTTGAAGGGAGATCGTACCCTTTAATATCAATCGTTAAGCGTTGTAAGAGTTGAAGGGAGATCGTACCCTTTAATATCAATCGTTAAGCGTTGTAAGAGTTGAAGGGAGATCGTACCCTTTAATATCAATCGTTAAGCGTTGTAAGAGTTGAAGGGAGATCGTACCCTTTAATATCAATCGTTAAGCGTTGTAAGAGTTGAAGGGAGATCGTACCCTTTAATATCAATCGTGCGAAATTTGAAACGTAAGATAGCAGACAGCCTTTTGTGTTATGACATGATTTTTAGTGACAGATATGCTCTTTAATATCATGGTGGCCAAATTTTACAGTTAATAGGTCAAATGGTATATTGAGTGCGCTGGCATGACATTTTGTCATTTTGTCTGATGACGTCTGCACCTAGTTTGCACGAGTTGGGTACTTTACAGTAACACACTTGTGAAATTCTAATTTAGTTTTCACAATTGTAAACTGCAATAAGGATATGCTTTGCAATTTAATTAGTGCAATGTATTACACATAACAACGACTTATGTTCGTTTGGTTATGCGGAAATATGGATTGTTGAAAATTCATATAAAACAATGTGTTAAACAAGAATAGAAAAGTGTTGCAAAGATTATAGGCCTATCTTCAAGATTTGTTTAAATTCACGAGCTTTCTACATTTTTGATGTGGTTATAAATAAACAAATGGATTAAAGCACGTTAACCGCTTGCGGTTAAGTAACCAACAACAAGATCTGAATGGGGAGTTGAAAAAGCACACGAATGGATAAATGATGGTTTTAGGCGTCATTGTGCTCACACAGACTAAACTGGGCCTGCAGGACCTTATGAGGATAGTGAGATTAATCAGATGATATGGCCTCCAAACACAGGATTCAAAATTCGTGAAGGAACAGCTGGTAGAAGTGACCATGGATAAAACCCATATCAGTATATAGATGTCACCTGTATCTATATAATCCATAACCGTTTCAGCGCGGGGACTGACTGAAGACGTCAGATTCTGACGTTTAAAGCCGCAATGAAAGAGTGAAATATCTATAATGGCCGTAGACCCATAACATAAGTATTACAATGAAGCAGAAAGAGGTCTGTGAAGGTTAATTACCGACCTCATATTGGTGACTGTGCACAAGAAGTAGCTATTTCCGTAGCGATCAGAGAGAAATCCATCCACCATGTCACATAATTCCTTCGATCTCTGGCTGTAAAGTTCACTTGTTGTATCAGCGAGATCTGCTGTAAACACCCAATTCGTTATTCTAGTCTCAACTGTAATTTGGACAGGCTCTGAAATAAAGAGATGTAGTAAGAAGAAGTGTTCATGCTGTAATGGAAAACAATAAACAAACAAGGAAATAGCATGACAGCATGAGCCAATCTTTCATATACTAAATATGGTCAACAATATTAAAATGTGTGAATCAGTGGTACAAGATATAGCATGTATGTCAATGTATTAAACCATTACTCGTGTAAAAGGAAACAGCGGCAGCTGTTCACTTTTCAAGAAAGCAGCTACTACTGTTTCCCTTTGTACATGTTGTAATGCGGCATGTGTATTCTCATCCGCATGGCATTTGTTTTTCATTGTAAGTATCGGTATCAGCCGATATCGTGACGAGCTCGAATTATGCCTACAATCAATGACATTCGATCGTGTCCATTTTTGCGTTGGTACATATCATACACCATATGACCGATGACAAGGTGTTCGCCTAAAGGCTCAGACTGATGCTGAATGTTCCATACCGCACGAAAAATGAACAACGTTTGCATTTCTGATCAGTTTCTATACATGCTATATTTTGACTGTATTGTTGTGTAGACTAGTGGCATACCTGGTGTGGCAGTTGTCACTCTATGTGGGACAGCCGTTGTAGGTTCTGCTGTTGAAGCGACTGATAGTACAGTTGTTGCAGCAGCATCTTCAGCAGTAGTCGTTTGATCCCCGACTACTCCAGTTGAAGCTGCTGAAGATATGACGGCTGTAGCAGCACTGTGTGTCAGAGTTGTTGTTGCAACTGTTTCGGTAGAGTTGTCTTCAGTTGTTGCATCATTTTCAACTACAGTAGTAGCTACAGAAGTTGCAGAAATTGTTGTTGCAACTGTTTCGGTAGAGTTGTCTTCAGTTGTTGCATCATTTTCAACTACAGTAGTAGCTACAGAAGTTGCAGCAATTGTTGGTGCAACTGTTTCGGTAGAATTGTTTTCAGTTGTTGCATCATTTCCAACTACAGTAGTAGCTACAGAAGTTGCAGAAATTGTTGTTGCAACTGTTTTGGTAGAGTTGTCTTCAGTTGTTGCATCATTTCCTACTACAGTAGTAGCTACAGAAGTTGCAGCAATTGTTGGTGCAACTGTTTCGGTAGAATTGTCGTCTTCAGATGTTGCATTATTCCCAACTGCAACATTTGCGATAATTGTTGGTGCAACTGTTTCGGTAGAATTGTTTTCAGTTGTTGCATCATTTCCAACTACAGTAGTAGCTACAGTAGTTGCAGCATCTGTTGGTGTAACTGTTTTGGTAGAATTGTCTACAGTTGCTGCATTATTTTCACCTGCAGCAGCTGCTGTTGCAGTAACTGTTATTGCAACTGTTACAGAAGAATTGTCCTCCGTTGATTCTTCATTTCCAACCACAGTAGTTGTAGCAACTGTTGATTCAGTTGTTTCTAAAGTGGTAGCCTCCTTGATTGCTGCTGACACTTAAAAAAGATTTAAACATTAATGAAAAAAAAATATTATTTTTGTTTTTTTCATGTGGCTCTCGTGTCTAGTGACAGCGGTGCCATAATGATCGTCTCAATTGTTTTATGCCCATTTCTTGAACGTTGTGCTCTTTCTTGCTGTCTGTCTATTTAATATAGTATAATCACATTAGTAAAATACATAGGAATACAATGAACGATTTAAAAAAAATGTTATTTAAGATCCAAGAATATACTCACTTCAATAATAAATAGTAGCGTATTAATTAAATGAATGAGAAACCATGTATTACATTTTTGGAGGTGTTATAATTGTAAAATAAAATATCTTTATACAAATACAAAAATAATATATTATTTTACCAAATAATAGTCCCAGTAGTAGAATCTTCATGACGTTCCCAGAGACCATTGTGGTTATTCATCAGCTGTGCATCAAGACATTCACAAAACCTGTAAAATATGTTCCCAATTTAAATTGTTAATTAAATCAGCACCCATTATATATAATCAATATAATCATAGAGCTTCCGGTCACAGTTAGATCTCACTGTGACCACATGGGATCTCACTGTGGGATCCCACTGCTAGATAGCGGGGGTCAAAGCCAGATCTCACGTGGTCACAGAGAGATCCCGCGTGGTCACAGAGAGATCTTACGTGGTCACAGTGAGATCTCGCGTGGTCACAGTGAGATCTCGCGTGGTCACAGAGAGATCTCACGTGGTCACAGAGAGATCCCAGGTGGTCACAGTGAGATCTCGCGTGGTCACAGTGAGATCTCGCGTGGTCACAGTGAGATCTCACGTGGTCACAGTGAGATCCCGCGTGGTCAAAGTGAGATCTCGCATGGCAACAGTGAAATCTGATGTGGTCACAGTGAGATCTCAGGTGGTCACAGTGAGATCTCTCTTGGTAACAGTGAGATCTCATGTGGTCACAGTGAGACCTCGCATGGTAACTGTGAAATCTCATGTGGTCACACTGAGATCCCGCGTGGTCACAGTGAGATCTCACGGAGTCACAGTGAGATCTCACGTGGTCACAGTGAGATCTCACGTCGTCACAGTGAGATCTCATGTGGTGACAGTGAGATCTCGGGGGTCACAGTGAGATCTCACGGGGTCACAGTGAGATCTCACGGGGTCACAGTGAGATCTCACGTGGTCACAGTGAGATCCTGCGTGGTCATAGTGAGATCCCACGTGGTCACAGTGAGATCCTGCGTGGTCACAGTGAGATCTCGCGTGGTCACAGTGAGATCTCGCGTGGTCACAGAGAGATCTCACGTGGTCACAGAGAGATCCCAGGTGGTCAAAGTGAGATCTAACGTGGTCACAGTGAGATCTTGCGTGGTAACAGTGAAATCTCATGTAGTCACAGTGAGATCTCGCATGGTAGACTATTAACCTATGTTGGTGTGTTGGGCAGATATCTGACCAAATTAAATGAATCGGGATTTAGGCCACCTTTGTGCACAAATAGGCTAAATTGGGCCAGAAGAACCTCCTGAGGATGGTAAGATGATTGAGATGACACTGCCCTCCAGACACAGGATTCGAAACTCAAACTCTGGAGGCCTGAGGCTGAGCACGCTACCTCTCCGTCACGGAGGCTCCGCACACTACTGGGACAGAACAACATTAAACCAACATCCGGTCAGCTTTCCTTGTTTGATGTCCAACGAGACAATAGTTTTATATTTACCAGTTAATACACCATATGACTAGCTACTAGCTACATCAGTAGTTAATAAGAAAATAATACTGAATAATAATCGAAATCGAGTATGTATCACCTCACGAAATCAGTTAAGTCCTGTGCGGTCTCCCCAATAAGCGGGGGTCAAAGCCAGATCTCACGTGGTCACAGAGAGATCCCGCGTGGTCACAGAGAGATCTTACGTGGTCACAGTGAGATCTCGCGTGGTCACAGTGAGATCTCGCGTGGTCACAGAGAGATCTCACGTGGTCACAGAGAGATCCCAGGTGGTCACAGTGAGATATCGCGTGGTCACAGTGAGATCTCGCGTGGTCACAGTGAGATCCCACGTGGTCACAGTGAGATCCTGCGTGGTCACAGTGAGATCTCGCGTGGTCACAGTAAGATCTCAGGGTCACAGTGAGATCCCACGTGGGCACAGTGAGATCCTGCGTGGTCACAGTGAGATCTCGCGTGGTCACAGTAAGATCTCAGGGTCACAGTGAGATCCCGCGTGGTCACAGTGAGATCTCGCATGGTAACAGTGAAATCTCATGTGGTCACAGTGAGATCCCGCGTGGTCACAGTGAGATCTCACGGGGTCACAGTGAGATTTCACGTGGCCACAGTGAGATCTCACGTGGTCACAGTGAGATCTCATGTGGTCACAGTGAGATCTCACGTGGTCACAGTGAGATCTCATGTGGTCACAGTGAGATCCTGTGTGGTCATAGTGAGATTCCACGTGGTCACAGTGAGATCCTGTGTGGTCACAGTGAGATCTCGCGTGGTCACAGTGAGATCTCGCGGGGTCACAGTGAGATCCTGCGTGGTCACAGTGAGATCTCGCGTGGTTACAGTGAGATCTCACGTGGTCACAGTGAGATCCCACGTGGTCACAGTGAGATCTCACGTTGTCACAGTGAGATCTTGCGTGGTAACAGTGAAATCTCATGTAGTCACAGTGAGATCTCGCATGGTAGACTTTTAACCTATGTTGGTGTGTTGGGCAGATATCTGACCAAATTAAATGAATCGGGATTTAGGCCACCTTTGTGCACAAATAAGCTGAATTGGGCCAGAAGAACCTCCTGAGGATGGTAAGATGATTGAGATGACACTGCCCTCCAGACACAGGATTCGAAACTCAAACTCTGGAGGCCTGAGGCTGAGCACGCTACCTCTCCGTCACGGAGGCTCCGCACACTACTGGGACAGAACAACATTAAACCAACATCCGGTCAGCTTTCCTTGTTTGATGTCCAACGAGACAATAGTTTTATATTTACCAGTTAATACACCATATGACTAGCTACTAGCTACATCAGTAGTTAATAAGAAAATAATACTGAATAATGATCGAAATCGAGTATGTATTACCTCACGAAATCAGTTAAGTCCTGTGCGGTCTCCCCAATAAGCTCAAATAGCCTGTAGTAAACAGCCGGCTTGCCACGTATGAGTGGAAATAATTCACCTACATTAGCATATTCTAATGTACAAAGCAAGAAAAGCAGTTACTGCCTACCTGAAAAGTAAGGAGTTACTGCTTTCCAGCTTTGCTTTACAAACATTTCAGCTGGATGCTCTAATAAAAATGTCAATATTTAGTCCGTGGTCTGACATCGAGGTTAGCTTGATTTTGTTTTGTACCTGATTTTGTTGTCGCAATGTCGTGTACATGGTGTTAGTGTACATAGTGTAGGGCGATACCTGTTTTGGGCTAGCTAAATTACATTCCCTTAAGTAAATGAATATTTTAAATAATGGTAATAATTAATAAATAATTAATTAATGGAAATATATTTTTTAAATGATTATGTTTAGCAAAGAAATGTCGATTCAATCCGATTTGAGCAGATCAAAGCAGAGCAGAGCAGAGCAGAGAAGGGCAGAGCAGAGCAGAGTAGAGCAGAACATAGCCGAGTAGCGCAGAGCAGAGCAGAACAGAACAGAGCAGAGCGGAGCAGAGCAGAGCAGCGCAGAGCAGAACAGAACATAGCCGAGTAGCGCAGAGCAGAGCAGAACAGAGCGGAGAAGAGCGGAGCAGAGCAGAGCAGAGCAGAGCAGCACAGAGCAGAGCAGAGCAGAGCATAGCCGAGTAGCGCAGAGCAGAGCAGAACAGAGCAGAGCAGAGCAGCGCAGAGCAGAACAGAACATAGCCGAGTAGCGCAGAGCAGAGCAGAACAGAGCAGAGCAGAGCAGCGCAGAGCAGAACAGAACATAGCCGAGTAGCGCAGAGCAGAGCAGAACAGAGCAGAGCAGAGCAGCGCAGAGCAGAACAGAACATAGCCGAGTAGCGCAGAGCAGAGCAGAACAGAGCGGAGAAGAGCGGAGCAGAGCAGAGCAGAGCAGAGCAGCACAGAGCAGAGCAGAGCAGAGCATAGCCGAGTAGCGCAGAGCAGAGCAGAACAGAGCAGAGCAGAGCAGCGCAGAGCAGAACAGAACATAGCCGAGTAGCGCAGAGCAGAGCAGAACAGAGCAGAGCAGAGCAGAGCAGAGCAGAACAGAGCAGAGCAGAGCAGAGCAGAGCAGAACATAGCCGAGGCGGCGCACAACAGAACAATGCATACTTCAACAGAAGATAAAAGAGAAAAAGAGAAGAACATATATGTAGAACAGAACAGAATAGAACAGAACAGAACAGAACAGAACAGAACAGAACAGAACAGAACAGAACAGAACAGAACAGAACAGAACAGAACAGAACAGAACAGAACAGAACAGAACAGAACAGAACAGAACAAAGCAAAGCTGAACAAAGAAACAGAACATAACAGAGCCAGATAGAAAATAGCAGAGAAAACAGAGAAAGTTGAACATAGCAGAACAATACGTAACAAAACATAACAAAAAAGAACTGAACATAAGAGAATAGAGCATGGTACTGAAAAGTTCCTGAGAAAGTAAATATTAATATTTAAACATTGGAGACAGACACGTAGCCTAATTGAATGTTGTAGAACAGTCGCCTTACCTGTTTACTTCACCGTACACTTAACAAGCCGTGTGGCCAACAACATTCTGCAACTGATTGTATATTAATTTTGATGAGATTTTTGTTCAGTGTGTTACGTATCTATCTTTTCATCTTCTTTACCATGTTGTGTACTGTGTATGCACTAAAACTATCTGGAAGCTAATGAAAGCAACAGCCAAACGTATTCCAAACTGAGATGTTGAACCAATGTCGGGCCAGTGTAAAAAATATTGACCCGTCGTTGAACCTACTTTAGCGTGCTTGATATATCACCTGGGATAATATAACGATCAAAATCTGGGCCTCACTGCAATCCAACAAACACGAGACGTTGAACCAATGTTGTTCTGATGTTGGTCCAACGTATACTACGCTGGCTCAACATTGATTCCACGCACCAACGTCTAACGTTTGCTGGGAATTGGGCGTCGCCTGCCGCGCGCTGTTTTTCCCTCTGCTGATTTTAGGTGAGTGACAGGATTGACAAAGGTTATCTTTACCATAACTTAGCATAAAAATCACACACTTTGTTCAGGTTACTTTGCCCTAGACAGTCAGGTCAGCAGCGACAAAAATGAACGTACTCCACCCAAGCGTGTGCGAGTCGATTACCGCTGGGGGGGGGGGGTGTTCCGGAGTATTTTTGAAATAAAGTAAATAATTAGTTGTAAATAAATATTTATTGACTTAAAAAATGCTGAGTCTCTTCGCTCGGCATAATTACATGCCCTTAAATTTGTGAAGCGTCGCTCTGCATGGCTCCTCAACCTCCAGATCAATCGGGACTAGATAGTTTGAGATCCAGCTTTGTAGACAGAAGTGAAATCAATATTTTTCTTGAGGTAGAGTGTGAAAACATTAAAGCTCTGCAGATAGGAAGTGGAAGAAATAATTTATTCAATTCAAAA
Organism: Flabesymbios commensalis; assembly: GCA_964017125.1. Lineage (NCBI taxonomy): Eukaryota > Metazoa > Annelida > Polychaeta > Terebellida > Flabelligeridae > Flabesymbios > Flabesymbios commensalis. Next base: position 14,122,773 of record OZ024903.1, read on the forward strand.
ACTCCAGCCACCCCCCTCCCCCCACCGTCAGTAATCGAATTATGACCCCCTTAATATATTTACGTCAATTTCTGCACATGTTGCAATATTAATACCCCTAAAAGCATTTGAACAGATTGTGTACATCCACTATGACAAAAAAAAATTAAGTTGGTATCTCATAGGGGCTGGCCTGTCACTATGCACGACAACCCATCACTGCATGTACTGTTGTACAATAATGTCCTGTGGCACAGGTTGAGTTATAGTGTCGTGTGACGCAGCCTAATACATGATGTTTGTGACGCAAGTTAAAGTCTTTCAAAGTCTTTTAAATCAGAATGTTTATGACGCAGGTCTTGTTTGATTATGGTTAAGAGTTCAGTGCAATCTGTGCAATAGAATTATGGAGAAAGCAAAAGCAAATTTTTATGCTAACATCATATTAGAAAATTCTGAAGATCCAAAGAAGCTCTGGAAATCAACATCCTTCATAGATTTCCTGCTCCCTCTTTGCCTGAGAATTTATCACTCAAGGCAATTTGTGAAAAATTCTCAAACTTTTTTGTTGATAAAATTACTATTATTCGCTCAAAATTTCCAGACGATAATGAACTCCGTAACGTGCATCCCTCGTACGACATGAATTTTTTTATGAATACTTTGACTTTGGCAACAGAAGCAGAGATCAAGAAATTAATCATGAAATCAAAAAGTACCTCAAGTGATCTTGATCCATTTCCTACTAGCTTGCTGAAGGATTGTCTCGACGTCCTAATTGAACCAATCACTAGTATCATCAATAAATCTCTCCAAGAGGTGGTTTTTCGGACCAGTTCAAAAAAGCATATATTAGACCTTTGCTAAAAAAACAACTCTAAATAAAAATGAACTTTAAAATTACCGTCCAGTTTCAAACCTCATTTTTATATCAAAGATATTGGAGAAAGTTGTCGCATCTCGCCTACTTTCCCACATGGAATCAAATTCGATGTCCAATAATTTGCAATCAGCATACAAGAAATTCCATTCCACTGAATCAGCTCTTTTGAAGGTCGAAAACGAGGATTTACTCAATATGGAGAAGTGCAGAGTGACAGCACTCACCCTCCTTGACCTATCGGCTGCTTTTGACACAATTGACCACCTCACGCTAATACGCTAATTAGCCGCTTGTCATTATGGTATGGAATTTCTGGTACAGCTCTTGACTGGTTTACATCGTACTTGAGCAACCGATGTCAACAGGTGAAAATTCACGATTATATTACCGAAGCGGTTTATATATCTTTCGGTGTACCCAGGGCTCTGTCCTTGGACCTATACTTTTTACCCTATATACTGTTCCCCTCAGTCACGTCATCGCTGAGCATGACGTAGAACACCATCTCTATGCCGATGACACACAAATTTATATATCTCTATCCGGTTCTGAAGCTTCAGAATCCCTAACTGATTTGAAATCCTGTGTTACTGATGTTTTCACTTGGATGACAAATTCGAAGCTAAAGCTAAATCCAAGTAAAACCGAGTTTATCATCATCGGTTTTAAAAAACAAAGAGAAAAGTTCAAAGATCTATTCCCTATATTATTACTTGACCATGACACACTTCCTAAAGCATTCGTTAAATATCTGGGATTCATTTTTGATTGTGATTTTAACTTCAAACGACAAATCTCTCAGACGTGCGAAATATGCTTCTATCACATCCGTGACTTTCGGCGTATTAGGAAGTACCTTAGCCCTGAAGCTGCAAAATCTGTTGCATGTGCTCTAGTTACTAGTCATCTTGACTATTGCAATTCCTTTTTGTACAATCTTCCTGACCGGGACATTGAAAGATAGCAGAGGGTACAAAATTGTCTGGCACGTGTAGTCTGTAAAGCTTCTGGTTTTAGCAGATCTAAGCCTCTCTTAAATTTTCTTCATTGGCTACCAGTAAAATACCGCATACGCTTTAAACTCTGTACCATCACTTTCAAAGCCTTCCTTTTTCACCAACCTGCATATTTCTTTAATTATTTAGTACCACTTCAAAATTCAAGACTGCTTAGATCATCCAACACAAATATGTTAACTGTTCCACGTTCTCGAACAAAATGGGGCTCAAGGGCTTTTGCAGTTGCAGCTCCCTCCACCTGGAATTCACTGCCGGTTAATTTGAGAACTGCGAGTACAGTCACCTCATTTTCGATTCGGCTTTCCCTCCCTAATTCTTCGGAGATTCGGCGCCCATTTGACGACTTACGCTTTGACTCTCGACATTGAGCAGGTTAAATCATAATGTTTGCGACGCAGGTTGAATCATAATGTCTTGTGACGCAGGTTAAATCATAATGTTTGCGACGCAGGTTGAATCATAATGTCTTGTGACGCAGGTTAAATCATAATTATTTGACGCCCGTTAAATCATAATGATGCGTAGCGCAGGTTAAATCATAATGTCTGTGACACAGAATAAATCATAATGTCTGTGATGCAGTTTAAATCTTAATGTTTGTGACGCAGGTTAAATCATAATGTCTTGTTTGATTTATGGTTAAATCATAATGTTTGCGACGCAGGTTAAATCATAATAATGTCTTGTGACGCAGGTTAAATCATAATGTCGTGTCACGAGGTAAATCATAATGTCTTGTGACGCAGGTTAAATCATAATACCTTGTGGCGCAGGTTAAATCATAATGTCTGTGACGCAGGTTAAATCATAATATCTTGTGGCGCAGGTTAAATCATAATGTCTGTGACGCAGGTTAAATCATAATATCTTGTGGCGCAGGTTAAATCATAACTTCTTGTGACGCAGGTTAAATCATAATGTCTTGTGACGCAGGTTAAATCATCATGTCTTGTGACGCAGGTTAAATCATAATGTCGTGTCACAGGGTAAATCATAATGTCGTGTCACAGGGTAAATCACAATGTCTTGTGACGCAGGTTAAATCATGATGTCTTGTGACGCAGGTTAAATCATGATGTCTTGTGACGCAGGTTAAATCATAATATCTTGTGACGCAGGTTAAATCATAATGTCTGTGACGCAGGTTAAATCATAATGTCTTGTGACGCAGGTTAAATCATAATGTCTGTGACGCAGGTTAAATCATAATGTCTTGTGACGCAGGTTAAATCATCATGTCTTGTGACGCAGGTTAAATCATAATGTCGTGTCACAGGTAAATCATAATGTCGTGTCACAGGGTAAATCATAATGTCGTGTCACAGGGTAAATCACAATGTCTTGTGACGCAGGTTAAATCATGATGTCTTGTGACGCAGGTTAAATCATGATGTCTTGTGACGCAGGTTAAATCATAATATCTTGTGACGCAGGTTAAATCATAATATGCGGGGATCGTCTTTAGACGTCAGAATCTGACGTCTACCGAGGCAAATTCTAAAGTGTAAAGACCGTCCTCACAATGAAGGGGTTAAGCGTGGGAGAGATTATATATTATTACGGTAATGTCCCTACCACACAGAGCTACACAGAGCTATACAAATGATATGCGATATCCCAACTCGCATAATACCTTTGGTCAGCACTGCTATAAGCTTGGGACAACATTGGAAACGATGAGCCAATTATTTGCCAGCGTTGGATCAACAATTTTATGTGAATTTGGAAGGTATGTTATTACGCGGATCGCGCAGACAAACCCCACAATATAGTGAGTTCGCGAGAGGCACATCCATTGTTGGTCTAATGTTGGCTCGACGTCTGCGAAATGGGCCCATTAATAATCCAGCATTAGTTCAACGTTTTGTGTTCGCTGGTTGGTGAACTCGCGGGATATCCATGCATGGCGAAGATAAATAAATGAATGTATATTGCTTACCGTCGCTTTCTGGACAATCGTAATATAGTTTTCTAAAAAAAATTCTATAGCGCCTGAATTCTCGGTGATCCGGACTCAGAGGCGCGACAAACAGAATCGTAATCAGACGCATAGTCCCGAAACCGTTCGCGTTTGTCGTCTGGGTAAACTGGTCCGCCTACATAGATATCAGCCCGTATCCGGCTCGAACCCTAAATACATGTATTGATTAGCCCGTATCCTCCCAGTCCCGTATACAGACATTTTAAACAGTTTTCAAACCAGATAAAATGTCGCAGAAATCGATAAGTAATAGTATTAATTACATTTGTGATCTTTTAGTTTTTCATAAATGATAATATAATTATGATTTCTGTGCAAGCAGAATATGTTTTTGTGGACTTAGACTAAATTGTAATTTATTTTGTCATCAGTTCTTTTGTATGTATTCGAGCGTTTCGATATCGATGTGTGGATTATCTTACTTTTTTCTGCTATATATAATATATTTTTGGATGCATAGGCTATATAGGATCGTTGGTTGGTTTAGTGCATGCGGTCCTATTAGTGGATTTTCTCAATTTGTGGGTAGGCCTATATTGTTTTGGCCAATAGAAAACTTTTTTTTCTAAACATGGATGAAAATTTGCACTACCTTTTTTATTATTGTTTTTTTGACCTGTGTACACACTGACAATTCAGTATTTTTTTTTTTTTTGTAGTTATGTTTCTTGTAACAGGCGATGGGGAAGTGATACAACTTCTGGCGCCCAATGGGTCGTCAACCCAGGCCTTGTCGACATACCGATCTGTTTTCCACACTATTGTCCCACTTTGGGAACTCAATCGGTGTTTCTGATGTATAAACTGTGTACAAAAAAGATCAATAGGAAATATGCAAACTAAAAAACGTTGCTGTAAAAGTAGACGAGAGAGTATCCTTACTGTAACACACATCCGAATAGACTCTTCCTCCTATTAGCGGGGTGAGCGAGTGAAAGTTACATCGCTTTCTGCACATTATGGCAATATCGCGACAGAAGGAAGTACGAAACGGGGACTATGTCTTCCTTAATAAATTATTACTCTTTATGACATGTTTATAGTGCGCAATGTCGTAGCCAGCGCTGCACACTCCAGATCTTTGAACAATTGGAAGCACTGTATAATCAAAATAACACGATGACAACCATTGTCTTGAGGCGCAAGACTGGAATTTGCTCTAATATATTATTATAACAGTGATATTACTACATACACATCGGTTTTCCTCTTTTCGTTACTCGCAGCAGAAATGATTATAGCTATCAGTTCAAGAATTTGAGCCTTTAATCTTCATCAAGTTTAATGCGAATTTATCATGTTTATCACATCAGTTCTTGTAAAAATTATTCCACATTAACTTTATTCAGGGGGGTGGGGGTGGGGGCAATTAAGTTAATCTAGAATCAAATAACAGATATCAGCAGACCTACTGCCAATATTCAGGCTATTACATGGTGATATCAGCAGACCTACTGCCAATATTCAGACTATTACATGGTGATATCAGCAGACCTACTGCCAATATTCAGACTATTACATGGTGATATCAGCAGACCTACTGCCAATATTCAGGCTATTACATGGTGATATCGTCAGACCTACTGCCAATATTCAGGCTATTACATGGTGATATCAGCAGACCTACTGCCAATATTCAGGCTATTACATGGTGATATCTGCAGACCTACTGCCAATATTCAGGCTATTACATGGTGATATCAGCAGACCTACTGCCAATATTCAGGCTATTACATGGTGATATCAGCAGACCTACTGCCAATATTCAGGCTATTACATGGTGATATCAGCAGACCTACTGCCAATATTCAGGCTATTACATGGTGATATCTGCAGACCTACTGCCAATATTCAGGCTATTACATGGTGATATCAGCAGACCTACTGCCAATATTCAGGCTATTACATGGTGATATCTGCAGACCTACTGCCAATATTCAGGCTATTACATGGTGATATCAGCAGACCTACTGCCAATATTCAGGCTATTACATGGTGATATCTGCAGACCTACTGCCAATATTCAGGCTATTACATGGTGATATCAGCAGACCTACTGCCAATATTCAGGCTATTACATGGTGATATCAGCAGACCTACTGCCAATATTCAGGCTATTACATGGTGATATCAGCAGACCTACTGCCAATATTCAGGCTATTACATGGTGATATCTGCAGACCTACTGCCAATATTCAGGCTATTACATGGTGATATCAGCAGACCTACTGCCAATATTCAGGCTATTACATGGTGATATCTGCAGACCTACTGCCAATATTCAGGCTATTACATGGTGATATCAGCAGACCTACTGCCAATATTCAGGCTATTACATGGTGATATCTGCAGACCTACTGCCAATATTCAGGCTATTACATGGTGATATCTGCAGACCTACTGCCAATATTCAGGCTATTACATGGTGCTGGAGTAGATTCATTGACTGAAACCTGCAGTGTGAAGAGGGTTGGCTCAAGGCAGAATATAGACAGCAAGGGGTCCGGTGAGAAGTTGGTTGTCCTCTCGCAAACAGATTGTAACTGTCAAAAAAAGTGTCAATCGATGTCATCTGAGAATGGCGCTGATGCTACATGTATATAATGTCAGTTTCTGAAATAAGGGTGAGGGGGATCCCCTTTTCTAAAAACTTCCAGCGTAGTTTCAAAGTCTGTCTTCAGCTTTATGTCACAGCTGAAATGTCTATTACACCGTGCAATGACAAACAACAGTAATTGTATATGTTTCACGCCAGCAGTTACTTCTGGTTGGCACTGTATTTGCGCGATGAACCGGCTAGGAAAAAGCATGTTCCGCTTCAGCCAGTTGGTTACACCCACCGAGACTTGAGATAGACAGGTAGATAATGCCTGTCGTCAGTAGGCATACTCTATGATCGTGAGCGGCCACACAGTCCTATTATAGGATCTTACACGGTGCAATCATTTTTTCGATGACATACAACTGATAATTCAAAGTAAGTGTTCTACCATACAAATAGAGCTAAAGAACTACGACATTTAACATTAATTATGTAAAAGGGATCATAGTATAACTATATGGGATATGTTAACTTTATTCTAGAAACAAGTTTTTAATTTTTAAACATTAAGACAATAATGTATTCATAGAGATCTGTATATATACAGACCTGTATGTATATGCCAGGTGGGCATAGATATAGAGCCTATAACGGTGACAAAAAATACATTATCATCATACATTTTTTATACATTGTCATTCGAATCTGTTCATTATTATTTGAATATACTTACATAATTTTACGATCTGTACAATACATTTTTCATTCATCATCCTTTCGAACGAGATGGTCAACGGGTTTCGAACCAAAACACTTTTCAAGTACTTTCTGTGAGCTTTATTAAAACGCGGACATTTTATTTAAATGAAAATGGAACTCGTCATCTAATTCATCACATATATTTCATACTCGTAAATTGATAGGGACGTCACTGCGACTTCCAGACTCTGTTGGAAGGTTGTGGGTTCTACAACTAAATCTCGCCCTACTGCGTCACCGATAGTACGACAATGGGTAATTTTCAAAAGAGGTTTTGAACATTCTGTAACTGAAGCATTTACTGCTAGATTTTATTTCAAAATACCATTTTTGTAGGAATTGGTCGTTGTTGTTGTAATATAGATTTAAATTTCTGTATACTGAAAGGAAGGCTGCTCCCAGGCGCCTGCAAAAACACAACCTTCCAATATGTGTTTGATTGAGGTTAACCATGGTGAGAAAAATGTACCATCATTAAACATATTAAACAGCATTTGAAAACGTAAAATAGACAGTTTCGGATATTCAGCTACTCTGTGTATCAATATATGACCATTCTGTCGGCTTTGTGAGAGGACAGAGAGCGGCATTGCTCCTAGCTCACCATATACCATGTTAGTACATGTGGATTTGTTCACCTACAAAGGCTACAATACATATCTACAATACATGAGATGAAATTTTTTAAATATCTCGTTTTTTTCATGAGCAACCCAAACTTCACAGCCATATCATAATAACACAGATTTGACGAACACCTTAACACATTGTAGCTGTATGTCTAGTGGTAAATACAGCTGTCTGCTTTACGAAGCAATGAAAACAAAGCTCTTCTTTCTTTCTCAGATAGTTGTTTCTTAGCAACCATAAATGTACCATTGTAATTAAATATATAGGCCTACCAATATACTTATAGTGATCAATTACATCCAGCTGGGTATCTCTGAAATAAAATTTACGCCTGTTTCAGATTTTATCCCTTAATAAATAGTAGCTTTATTTCTTGAGCTATTAATTTTTAATTCCCATAATTGACAGTATATTTTTTATATTTTGGCGACTCCGCCAGCAAGACGGTGTCATGTGCGTAAAAAAAACAAAAAAACTATCATCTAGGGTGCTCGTTGCCAAGTTATTTACTTGTGTAAAGTCTATGTGCGCGTTTTTCAAAAAATCATTCAAAGCGTCCGCATGTACTGATGGAAATACAATTTCCGAATTATCTACTTCAGTTTTATTTAATTGTTTGAAATGATCATGTAATATATCCAACAATATATTGCTAACATGTTTATGAGATGTTTGGTATTTTATAATATTCGAATATTTTCGCGGATTAGTTGACCAACGGATTTTGAAACCACACTTTATTGAAGCCTTCGTCGATTATGTCAATGTTTATCCGGCTTATATATTTTTTATAAAATCATACAACGAAGTGATTTACCCTGATCGACATAACCTCACTTAATAAAAAAGGCCGGGTCTATTTGCCCCGTCACGGGGCACACAAGGCAAGAAAAGTGCGTTGGATTACCCGTGACGGGGCAAATAACAGTTAAATCCTCTTCCATGTCCCGTGAAGTTAGTATTGTGGGGAGCCTCCGTGACCGAGAGGTAGCGTGCTCGGCCTCAGACCGCCAGGGCTCGAATTTCGAATCCTGTGTCTGGAGGACAGTGTCATCTCAATCATCTCACCATCCTCAGGAGGTTCTCCTGGCCCAGTTTAGCCTATATGTGCACAAAGGTGGCCTAAAGCCCGATTCATTTCATTTCCATGTCCCGTGACGGGGCGTGGAGCCGCTAATTTTGTACCTTCGATACACCGTGGCGGACGACATAAAGAAAAATTAGAGTTATACAGCCCGCTGTGGTGTATGCAAGATAATTAAAGTGTCCTTGGCCACCCCGTGAATGATGTAACGAGGTTTCTTATTGGTTGTCAAAAGAAGCATTCCACTTGGTCCATTCGACTAACACAATAAATATGTTCGCATTTCTAATTTTCAAAAACAACTACATCGATGAGTGGAGTATGTTCCATCTGGCACTCCGGGGCCAGAAGACGTTGGGAGCATTCATTGTACCAGTATCACCTAATCCATGTCAGATAAAGTTTGCCCAGTGTGCAGCGAGCCCTTCATCCCTTCCAAGGATGAGATTTAGCGACTGTGCAGTGGGCCCCTCATCCCTCCTGAGAGATGAGGTTTACCCGGTGTGCAACCAGCCCCTCATCCATCCTAGGGATGAGGTTTAGCCAGTGTGCAGTGGGCCCCTCATCAAGAGATGACGTGTACCTATAGTGTGCAGTAGCCCCTTATCCCTCACTGAACCTGAAAGATGAAGTTTACCTAGTGTGCAACCAGCCCCTCATCCCTGAGAGATAAAGTTTACCAGTGTGCAACCAGCCCCTCATCCCTCCTGAGAGATGAGGTTTATCTAGTGTGCAGCCACCCCTCATCCATCCTGAGAGACGAAGTTTACCCAGTGTGCAACCAGCCCCTCATCCTCGTGAGATGAAGTTTACAAGTGTGCAACCAGCCCCCCCCCCCATCCCTCCTAAGGATGAGGTTTACCTACTGTGCAGTGGGCCCCTCATCCCTTCTGAGAGATAAGGGTTTAGCCAGTGCACAGCGAGCCTCTCATCCCTCCTAAGGATTACGTTCGGCCAGTGTGCAGTGGGCCCCTCATCCCTCTTGAGAAATGAGGTTTACCTAGTGTGCAGTGGCCCCCTCATCCCTCCTAAGAGATGGGGTTTACCAAGTGTGCATTGGGCCCCTCACCCCTCCTGAGGGATGAGGTTTATCGATTGTGCAGTGAGCCCCTCATCCCTGACTCTGCCTGATAGATGAGGTTTACCCAGTGTGCAGTGGGCCCCTCATCCCTGACTCTGCCTCAGAGATGAGGTGAACCAATAACACAGTGTGCAGTGGGCCTCTCATCCCTAACTTTGCCTGAAAGATGAGGTTTACCCAGTGTGCAACCAGCCCTTCATCTATCCTGAGAGATGAGGTTTATCTAGTGTGCAGTGGGCCCCTCATCCCTCCTGAGAGATGAGTTTTATCAATTGTGTAATGAGCCCCTCATCCCTGACTCTGCCTGATAGATGAGGTTTACCTAGTGTCCAGTGGGCCCCTCATCCCTTCTGAGAGATGAGGTTTACCCAGTGTGCAGTGAGCCCCTCATCCCTAACATTGCCTGAGAGATGAGGTTTACCCAGTGTGCAGTGGGTCCCTCATCCCTAACTGGCCCTGATAGATGAGGTTTACCCAGTGTGCAACCAGCCCCTCATCCATCCTAAGAATGAGGTTTAGCCAGTCTGCAGTGGGCCCATCATCCCTCCTAACAGATGAGGTGTACCTAGTGTGCAGTGGGCCCCTCATCCCTTCTGATAGATAGATAAGGGTTTAGTCAGTGTGCAGCGAGCCCTCATCCCTCCTGAAGATGAAGTTTAGCCGGAAGTGTGCAGTGGGCCCCTTATCCATAACTGGGCCTGAAAGATAAGGTTCACCCAGTGTGTAGCGAGCCTTTCACTCTCTCAGGGTGGAGTTTACACAGAGAGAGGAGGTTTACCAATGTGCAGTGGACCCTTCATCCCTCTTGAGAGAGAAGGTTTACCCAGTGTGCAGTGGGCCCCTCATCTCTCCTGAGATCGGAGGTTTATCCAGTGTGCAGTGGGCCCATCATCCCTACCTGGCCCTGCAAGATGAGGTTTACCCAGTGTGCAGCGAGCCCCTCATCCATCCTAAGGATGAGGTTTGGTCAGTGTGCAGTGGGCCCCTCATCCATGACTAGGCTGAAAGATGAGGTTCACCCAGTGTGTGGCGAGCCCTTCACTCTCCCAGGGTGAAGTTTACACATGTGCAGCTAAGCCCCTCATCCCCAAGAGATGAGATTATCAGATTTTACCTATGATGCCTATAATGCCTATACCTATGATGCCTATAATATCACATATCTTATGTATTAGCACTCTCCATTCCAGTATATTATGTATTAACTCTCTGGAGTCGAGAGCATGACATGTCTCATGTATTAACCCTCTGTGGACTAGACTACCATATTTTCTCAATGTTAACCTTCTGATGCCTAGAGTATCACATGTCTTATTTATTAAGCCTCTGTGGACTAAAGTATCACACGTATTAACCCTCTGTGGTCTAGAATATCACGTTTCTAATGTGTTAGCCCTCTGTGGACTACACTATCATATTTAACTTATTTTAACCTACTGATGCCTAGAGCATTATAAATGTTAGTTATTGACCTTCTATAGGCTAGAGTTTGACATGTATCAACCCTCTGAGGTCCAGGGAGTAGATAGTATCACGTCTCTCTAATATTAACCCTATGTGGACTAAACTTTTAAATTTCTTTTATATTAACCTTTCGATGTCTGGAGTATCACATTTCTTATTTATCAACCCTCTGTTGACTAGACTATCGCAAGTATTAACCCTCTGTGGTCTAGAGTATTACGTTTCTAATATATTCACCCTATGTGGACTACACTATCATGTTTATCTTATTTTAACCTACTGATGCCTAAATCATCACATATGTTATTTATTAACCCTCTATAGGCTGGATTATTACGCGTATCAACTTTCTGAGGTCCGGAGAGTTGATAGTATCACGTGTCTCAAATATCAACCCTCTGTAGACTATACTATCATATTTCTTGTATATTCACCATTTGATGTCTGGAGTATCACATGTCTTATTTATTAACCCTCTGTTGACTAGAATATCGCAAGTATTAACCCTCTGTGGTCTAGAGTATCACGTTTCTTATATCTTAACCCTCTGTAGACTACACTATCATGTTTATCTTATTTTAACCTACTCATGCCTAGAGCTTCATAGATGTTATTTATCAACCCTCTATAGGCTACAGTTTGATGTGTATTAACCCCCTGAGGTCCAGAGGGTCGATTGTATCACGTGTGTCTCGTGTATTACCGCTCTGTGGACTAGATTATCATATTTCTTCTATATAAACCTTCTCATACCTAGAGTATCATATGTTTTATTTATTAATCCTTTCCGAACTAGAGTAACACATGTATTAATCCTCTGGGGTCTCTGATATCATGTGTCTCAAATATTATTCTTCTGCGACTAGACTATTATATTTATCTAATGTTATTCTTCTGTTGCCTAGAGTATTACATGTCTTCTGTATTAAAGCCGACACAATCAGGCTGAAATCATCAAAAAATTATTAATTGTATTTTGGCTTCTTAATATAGGCCTACTTCCTTAATATGTGTCCATAGACTAGAATTGCGGAAGTCTTTTAAATTTTGGGTTGCTGTGGCAACGTAGCAAGTGTGCGAAAAGCCCCGTTTATCAGTCTTTCCTGTATTTCTTAATTTAGACATGCATGTCTGAAATTAAATTGCGTATTTATTTCTCGCTTAACTGATAAATGCGCAACACAAAATTTAAAAAACATACGCAATACTAGTCTATGGACATGTTCACATATTCTGGCCATATACACCTTTCCCAATAGCAACACGCCACACACTACAGTGACTAAAAGCTGAACTATTTAGTTGGGAGTCCTGTCACACTTCTATTACAACACGCCACACAGTAATTAAAACTGAAATATTTAGTTGGGAGTCCTGCTTAGGCGCGAAATTGTGCAAACGGTGTATTAAGAAGCCAAAATAAAATTAAGGATTTTTGATGATTTTAGCCTGATTGTGTCGCTTTAACTGTCTGGAGGCTGGAATATCAAGTGTTTTAACCATCTGGTGTCTATAGTATCACGTGTCTCAAACCTCTGTGAAGTAGAGAGGGGGGAGGGACTTATTGTACACTGGCTAAACCTAATCCTTAAAAGGGACTAAAAAAAGGTTAGACTGGTTGCACACTGGTAAACTTCATCTCTCAGGGATGAGGGGCCAACTGCACACCTTGTAAACATCATCTCTGAGGCAGTGTCAGGGATGAGGGGCCGACTGCACACTATGTGAACCTCATATATTAGGAGGGGTGAGGGGCCCATTTCACACTGGCTAAACCTCATCATTATCCATCGTAATTAGGATGGATGAGAAGCTGGTTGCACACTGGGTAAACCTCATATTTTAGGCTTAGCTTGGGACGAGGGGCCCACTCCACACTGGGTAAACCTCATCTCTCAGGGATGAAAAGACGGGGCTTGTTACACACTGAATATGTTCATTTCGAATTAAATACTTCTACACTAAGGGCCGTATGCCCGAAGCTAGTTTAGCTACACGACGTTTAGGCTTAACACAGTGTTAAGTAGAACAGTGTTTTAAAAATAATTAGCCCGTATGCCAAAACAAGGTTAGCATCGTGTTAATAAACCATAAGGTTAAATCCTAAACCAGTGTTGTAACGCCATGAAGTATACAATTTATGTACACTTACAGTGATTCCCCTCAGCGCCGACAATGGGCACGTCCAACAAACACGATACATTCTACCAATGCTGCTTTATTGTTCCTGCCAGCGTCGAAGACCACGGCACAACATTAATTCATCAACGGCGCAAAGTGTCGTGTTTCCTGGGAGCAATGTATGAGGACTGTTCCTTGGGGATTCCGGGTATCCATGCTTGCTGTACCTCACGCCAATCACTAGGCCAACAACAGATAATGAACGGCATTACAATCGGTCTCATATAATAGTCCGAAACATTATAGAGAGATTGTTTGGCGTTTTAAAACAATTTTTAAGACGATTTGCATGTTTGCACTTTGGCCTCCGCACTAAATTAAGCACCAGATTGATTATACTAATTGTGGCTTGCTGTGTTTTGCACAACATAGCAAGAAGACACAGGGAAATTCATATTCGTTGTTGAGTTGGATGATGACCATTACATTGATGATGACATCATTGATTCTAATATGCTGTCATCTGTCAACCCACAATGCAATTTTGTGAGACCAACAGATTATTGGTCCAACAGATTATGTGAGTAGGCCCTACATAAGATACATTCATAATGATAATATTAAAATCAATACTGCGCAATAAAATTTGAGAGAATAAATGATGAATTAATATTTACTTTTGATGACGCACAGTAACATCTGAGATAATAAATGATGTATTAACCCTTTCAGCACGGGGACCGTCTGTAGACGTCTGAATCTAACCAGAAATGCATAATGCATTTCTGATCTAAAGTATATAAGCGTCAGACGTCTAAAGGCGGTCCCTGCTCGGAAAGAATTAAAAATGAAGCAAATAAAGCAGAAAAAGCTAATCAAAATATTTTTGATTATTTCAAATTGAAAAAATGATTAATATCTTTGTTACATCGTTCTGCTTCATTTGGGTAAGCTACCTATGTTATGGATGTAGGGCAATTATAATTTGTTTAGGTTCTTTTAGCGCGTGAACCGTCTATAGACGTCTGAATTTGACGTCTACAGACGTTAGAATCAGGCGTCTTAACGTCAACAGACGGTCCCCGTGCTGAAAGGGTTAATACATTTTTGTATTATCTCAGATGTTATTGTGCGTCATAAAAAGTATATATTAAGTCATCATTTATTATCTCATATTTTATACGAAATTAATTTTAGCGTTGTAAAGGTTAATATTGCATTGTAATATGTATGTACAATAAAATCTGAGATAAGAACATATTTCATTAATTCGATTGGTATATTAGTATTTAATTATAGCGATAGGCATGCATAGATGTGTGTATAATTTTGTTTGGTACATCACTGATTTGAAAATAAAGAAGTTGATACCTGCAATGTCTTAAAAAGTATTTTGATTTGCATTTCCATCAAATATAACAAAAATATGTTATAATGTTGATATTTTATTAAGTTTAAAATTCCGTTGAAAACTCAATATATTTGGGCATATCCCAAATATAAATATTAATGTAACATGAGGTCATTCTGCTCTCCGTATGCCCGAAGCTAGGTTAGTGTGAGCTTAGCTATAACAGTGTTGTAACCTTCAGTTTAACGCTAACCGGTATGCCAGAAGCTGGTTTTGGCTTAAAGGGACTCCTTGGGATGAGACATTTTCAATGTTGCCAATTTTGAAAATTGTATTTATATGAAGCTATATAGCCTACTGATCTTAACTAAAAATACAAAAAAGTCAAAAAACAAATTTTAAAGCACCGAAATAGAGTGAAATACATGTAGTTATATTTCCAGGTCGTATATTGCCATGTAAACAAATCAAGTCAGCAATATACCGCACTTTACAGCACATATTCCCACGTCTTGGACGGTAAGATCAGAGCAATCGCCGCTAATTGGTGTCTTATAGTCAGGATATAGGGGGATACACCTGCAGCACTGATTGTCTGCCCAACGCTGGGCCGACAGCATGATCATATGGTCCAATGCTGTAGGAACATTTAACCGTCCTTTAGCAAGTGTTTAGGTATACAAAAAGTTTGTTTGGGTTTTAAGGGGATTCATAGAAATGTTGATAATTTTTTTTTAATCTAAAAACTCTGAAAAAAATAAAATCATGATCCGGGGGATACACTGCTTCATTACAAAACTAAAAACGAAAATTGATGTCATCCCAAGGAGCTGCTTTAACACGATGATAAACCTGTGTGTTATGTTGCCATTTTAGCATTAGGTTAAGGAAGTTGATGGCAATAGAAATTTGATATCGAATCATAAAAATAACTGAATTATCATAATTATCCATGGAATACTAATAGACGACACTCATAATTGTGTGGAGTCATTGGAAAAAAATCAACATTATCAAATATTTTTTTTATATTTGATGGAAAAACAAATCAATTTTTTTTTAAGCTATTGCAGGTATCAACTTCTTTATTTTCAAATCAGTGATTTACCAAACAAAATTATACACACATCTATGCATGCCTATCGCAATTAGTATACCAATCGAATTAATTAAATATTTGCTTATCTGAGATTTTACTGTGGATACATATAACAATGAAATATTAACCTTTACAACGCTAAAATAAATTTCGTATAAAATATGAGGTAATAAATGATGAATTAATATATACTTTTTATGACGCACAATAACATCTGAGATAATACAAAATGCATTAATCCTTTCAGCACGGGGATCTATAGACGTCAAATTCAGATGTCTGAAGGCAGTCCCCGCGTTTAATGAATTTAGAAAAAATTATAATGGCAGTAGACCCATAACATAGGTACTCAAGTGAAGCAGAACGAGCTAACCGAGATATCAATGATTTGTTTCAATTTGAAATCATCAAAAATGTCTTCATTAGCTCTTTTTACTTCATTTGAGTTGTCCCTACCTATGTCTGACGTCTATGTACGTTAGATTCGGACGTCTGCAGACGGTCTCCGTGCTGAAAGGGTTAATGCATTTTGTATTATCTCAGATGTCGTTGTGCGTCATAAAAAGTATATATTAAATCATCATCATTTTCTCAGATTTTATTGCGCAGTATTGATTTTAGTATTATTGATATTATGAATGTATCTTATTTACTCAAATAAACTGTTGGACTAGAAGAAACATTTGCATGTTAAGAAGTAAAGGTTAAATTGTCTTTGCTGATTAAATGTTCCCCTATCTCGCATCATTATCTCAGTTAAATATTAATACATCAATGAAATTAATTAAATGTTTATTGTACATACATGTTGCAATGACATATTAACCCTAACAAAGCTGAAATATTTTTGTATGGAGACCAAAGGTTTTTTTCAATTTGAAATCATCATAAATGTCTTTATGAACTCTTTCTATTTCATTTGAGTACTTATTTTATGGTTCTATGGCAATTATATTTGACATATATATCTACAGACGGCCCCCGCGCTGAAAGGGTCAATACATCATTTATTAGCTCAGATGTTACCGTCATCAAAAGTAAATAATAATGCATCATTAATTTCTCACATTTTATTGTGCGGCATTTAATTTCTATTATTATTATTAATGAAAAATATAACAATGCGTCTAATTAATTCAGCTCTGATTTAAATTTGATATGTTCTATTTGCTGATTTTATCAAGCGAAGTGATTTTCATTCATCTTAAGGCATGTAAGGTGGAAATTGCGATTTATCACGGTGAACGAGAAGAAACATTTGAATGTTAAAAAGTAAAGGTTAAATTGTCTTTGCTGATCTTCACAAACGAGACAACCCGACAAACACGACACCTTGTGCCGATGATGAATTAATGCTGGGCCGTCGTCTTCGACGCTGGCAGGAACAATAAAGCAGTATTGGTGGAACGTATCGTGTTTGTCGGACGTGCCCATTGTCGGCGCTGACGGGGAATCACTGCAAGTGTACACAAATTGTATGCTTCGCGGCGTTACACCACTGGTTTAGGATTTAACCTTATGGTTTATTAAGACGATGCTAACCTGGCTTTGGACATACGGGTTAATTTTTTTAAAACAATGTTTTACTTAACACCGTGTTAAGCCTAAACTTAGTGTTAGCTAAACTAGCTTCGAGGATACGGCCCATAGTGTCTCGTATGTACAGTCATCATTGAAACAGTCACCACCAACTTAACCCTGGGCGGGGGCCCTAGGGTAGTGGTTAGCACCGCTGCCTTTCACGCCAGAGTCCGGGGTTCGGTTCCCGGTCTCGGCGGTTTAAAAGAAACAAAAATGTTTCTTCCCCATCCACGTGTGAAAGTTAGTATTGTGGGGAGCCTCCGTGACCGAGAGGTAGCGTGCTCGGCCTCAGACCGCCAGAGCGCGAATTTCGAATCCTGTGTCTGGAGGACAGTGTCATCTCAATCATCTCACCATCCTCAGGAGGTTCTCCTGGCCCAGTTTAGCCTATATGTGCACAAAAGGTGGCCTAAAGCCCGATTCATTTCATTTCATTTCCAACCCAACCCAAACCTATAAACACCCTAGTTTATAGGTTTTGTGCAGTTTTGTAAATGATGGGTTACCTACGTTTGCCAAGTGCCAATAAAATATAAAACGCTATATTATAATAATACACATCTGAATTGCCTCACAGCATGGAGATAGATACTATCTCCATGCTCACAGTTATTGTCCAATTAGGGCATTTAGCAATTATTCATTTACTGTTATTCATTTACCTTTTAAGCGCTAACCATGACCATGAATTGTTTTTAGATTACGGTTATAATAAGATTATATTTGTGGTAAGTGATATTAAGGTTGTAGTCCCAACAAACAGAATAGGTTCGGCTCATGTTTTTTAATGCTGGCTAACAATCTGCGACGCTGGCCCAGCATCAAACCAACATTAGATCAGCGCCCCATGGTTGTGCCACGACTTGCCTGAAGGAAAGGTCAGGCTGCCTCTTCGACGATTGAACCCTCTATGTGTCGATGACAACTATATTATTTTTAACATTTTATTAATATTTCAACAGTAGGCATACATTTTCAAGGTGAATTTTGGCTTCAATCCACAGAAAGATTTAAACATGACTGTTTGACAAATCTGTAAAAAAACAGAAATACAAATGTTCTCTCATGTGAAGCTGTGTATCGCGTCAGGAAGACACAGCTTCAAGTGAGAGAAACTTTCTCACTTAATGGGTTAAATAAGGTGACGTTTCAGGTAATTATAATGTACGCAACACTGACTTTCTGCTGCACTATGGCTCTGTTGATCATCTCCCATCACATATTTGTAAATGTCTGACGTCAAAGAAGACGACAATACCATAATAGGCCTAATATAGATCACACTGACACACAGACATGCCGGTATGTGTTTGAATATACAGCACAAACAACACCTCCGAGATGATTTTTTCACAGTTATTGGGAAGTGGCTCTAGGCCTTATGTAGGATATACACATTTTTTAAAAGCTATTTATCCCTGAGTTTTCCTGCTATTCTGTAAATATCAAATTGTTTCTGAACTCATACAACGGACAAGCCCCAAAAGCAAAACAAAATTACCCTCATTTACAGTCTAATGGGAGAGAAAGCTGCGTCCTAACATATATTTAGGAAACGATAAAGGTTTTGTTGCCTCATACTGCGACAGCATAACCCATATTGAAGCACGTGTTGTCATGACAACGTGTATGTTACAGGCTAAATCAACTTTAAATCACCTCTAATGCATGAGATATTATAAAACGATCACAATATTAATCCTGTTTAATATGAGAAAAAACTTTTGTAGGTGACAAAGACCACTGTATTTGGCCATGTTTTATAGTTACGTGTATATTACAACAAGCATGGACCCTGAATTATGTGTGTGTGCAATATGTATGTAATCTCACCATGGCTTTCTTAGATATGCTCCGGAAACGTGATTGTTAGTGTCTAAGCTATTTTAGATCAGATATGTAGGTAAAAAAGTAGGTCAAATGTCATGACCTCCAAAAGGCACATATACATTCCATAGTGATGAGTGTGCAATATGAAATAAATCCCCATTGGTTTCCTCTGAAAACCTAAAATATACTCGTTTTTATTTCACATAGCCAATTGCCATAGATATGCTCTTCCCAATATAAGAAATATTTTTTATTGAAAACGACTCTATTGTATAAAAAAGTGCTATTTCTTATAGTGTAAGAACGAAATCAATTCACGTTTCAGTTGCATTACCATATTTACCAGAAAGAGTTATTCAAGACATAAACATAAACTTAAACATACAGACCACACACCAATGTGTGTTTAATCTACATCAGTCAATACCTGAGCGAACTTAAGCATAGAACGTAAACATACAGGCCATAATGTGGGCTCAGGCTGCCTCAACCAACCCATTGATCCATCCATTCATTAATCCATGAATGGATAGATCAATGTTGATTGATTGATTGATTGATTGATTGATTGATTGATTGATTGATTGATTGATTGATTGATTGATTGATTGATTGATTGATTGATTGATTGATTGATTGATTGATTGATTGATTGATTGATTGATTGATTGATTGATTGATTGATTGATTGATTGATTGATTGATTGATTGATTGATTGATTGATTGATTGATTGATTGATTGATTGATTGATTGATTGATTTATTGATTTATTGATTTATTGGTTGTTTGTTGGATGGATGGATGGATGGATGGATGAATGAATGAATGAATGAATGAATGGATGGATGGATGGATGGATGAATGAAAGATGAATGAATGGATGGATAAATGGATAAATGAATGCATGAATGGATGGATGGATGCTGAGTAGTACGATCTCTTGAAAAAAAACATGCCTAATTCTGATTTTAGCAATGTTTTCCTGATCAGATACAATAGCTGGTGAATAAATAGATAGATACATGCACAGATAATTATGGGTTCTGGCTTCGTAATGGTCATAAGACATAAACAAGTGAAGGCAGTTTTCAGATGAGGTGCGTTTGAACACCGGGCCGACGTCTCGTGCCTGCCTGGCGTGAATCTGAGCGCCCATATACATACAAAGCAAACAGAGATATAAGACCTCCCGGTTCAATGCTGGTCCACCGTCTACGACAATGGACCAGCATCGAACCAGCAAGGTATACCGGGGACTAGATGGCTTTGGCTAAAGAAGAAAACACGAGACGCCGGTCAATCCCTGTTCCGCCGTTGAACTAATACTGGCCCGACGGCCAAACAAGCCTCGACCAACGTCTCGGAAACACGATGCATCGATTATATATTTAAAATATGACATATTATAATTTTACGTTGATACATTATGCTGTTGCTATTGTGGTATTCTTAGTTTATTCAACCCTCTGAGGTGTCCATATCACCAGAAAGATGAAAGAATGAATGAATGAATGAATGAATGAATGAATGAATGAATGAATGAATGATAGAATGAATAAATGAATGAATATATAAAGCAATGAATGAAGAAATGAATGAGTAGGAATATGAATGAGTGAATGAATGACTCAATGAATGAATAAATAAATGAACTAATTAGTAAATAATGAAATGATCGAGGTTCGAGATCACCGTAAGTCATTTTAATTTCGAACGGTGTGCGGTGAATTCAGACGGCGCGGTGTTTTCGGTCGGTGATTACGGACGGTGTGCGTTGAATTCGGACGCCCAACATAGTATTCTTATATGCGCACACTTATATTATGCGTTTTGTGGCTTCAATGTAGCACTCTGCCCATTTCAAATCACTAGTTCGGCTGCGAAGCTGGACCTCAAAGGTGTGTGATATCTTGTCAGTGACACAATTCTGTGAAACTCAATGACCTCGACCTCTTGTGTTTTCACCGAGCTGGCTAATACAATGAAGTATGGGGGAGCGTTCTTATATAACCATGTTTTCACAGAGTGACGTCACTGCGTTTCACAGAATAAAGTATGGGGGAGGGGGCATTATATAACCTTATTTTCACCGAGTGACGTCACTGCGTTTCACAGATTTCTGCGAAACGCAGTGACGTCATCGGAAACCCTTTTAAACGGTTACTCGGTGAAAACAATGTTATATAATACCCCCTCCCCCATTCTTTATTGTATCAGATAGCTCGGTGAAAACATTGCAGGTCAAAGCAATTGAGTTTCACAGAAGTTCACCATGCATATGCCCTTTAAAGGGACATGCCCAGGCTAAAATTATAAAATAATCGGTGATTTTATTTTGGTTTAATAATATGACCATGTGATGTAAGCATGTCCATAGACTAGCACTGCAAAAGTATTTTAATTTTTGTGCTGCGCATTCACCAGTTAGGCTAGATATAGAGACGAATTCCTGATTTCTAAGTATTGACAACCATATCAAAAATAAAAATTACGAGAATTTGGTCTCTATATCTAGCCTAACTGTTAAGTGGTCATATTAATAAGCTAAAATAAAATAACCGATTTTCTAATGATTTTAGACCTGGGCATGTCCCTTTAACCGCCAATTATACAATAATATTTTCTAGGTTATTAGGTTGACAAAAGAGCAATGCCTACAACGTACACAGATATCTGGGCACAGAGCGGGACGGATACCCAGCACACCCAGCCGAGACGTTGAACCAATGTTAGCTCCATGTTGGAGCAGCGTCTTAACATGGAATGTCGGGAACCAATGTTTGTGTAATGCTATGCCAGCGTCGCAGATAGAGGACCAGTAATACCCCAGCATTGGGTCAACGTCTCGCGTTAGCTGGATGTGACCTGATGTCAGTCAGTTGTACGGCGTAAGATGACGATGAAGAATTAAAGTTATAGTAAACTGTCGAAATTCGCGGGACAAGGGTCCCCCAGAATGCAATAGTGCCCGTGGGTGGGCCCAGGCAAGTGGTCGCCACATCGCCACATGTGGCGATAGAAGCAAAATATCTGTAATGTAAATATCAAAAAATGACCATTCAGAGCACCTAAAAGTGGCCATTTGTGGCGACAGGACTCCTTTCACCTGTCCATCCCTGCAGGCCCTATTCCATAATAATGCTAAATATGCGTTTCATACCCAAAGCCTCATTAAGAGCAAGTTCTCAAATCACAGCAACTTAATATATACTTAAGCGACATCTATGAGTTAATAATTCAAAGCCATTAGCCCTGGCCCCCACTTGGTCGCTGGGTTGCAAACAAACTGACTGTATTACTGCGGGGATGTCGTAACTGGTTTACCACAAGCTTATATTTTGACACCCAGTGAACACAAAACATTTGTATGACTTTATACAATGTTGGACCAACGTCGAAGACGTTGGGCCGACGTTGTATAAATGGTATACAATGTGTTGTGTTAGCTGGGCAGGTGGACTTTCTCTCAAACATAGTACATTTGTCCAATGTTGGTCCAATGTTGGACCAGCGTCGCAGACGTTGGTCCAATAATAAAACAGCACTGGGTCAATGTATCGTTTAAGTAGTATTTTGTAATCAGTTTAGTTGATGATATTAATGCCGTCACCCTGTACAGTAGGTTACTGTATACCTACAGCCCTGTACTCTATATATGCTACTGTAGGCCTACACGTGACGGTCCCACGCATGCCCGTTTTGTAGCTGTATGAATCTTTAATAAAAACTAAACAACATCAATCTTGTAAAATCATAGCAAAGCATAGTTGAGTGATTTCACGTTTTGAGTCCACTGTCATATTGTACACTATCAGGCGTATTCATAAAAGAGGTTTTACCAAACCCGAGCTTAGCTTAAAACACGAGTGTAACTAAACATACATTTAAATAATTTATAAGCCATATTCACAAAAACAGTTTTGCTCCAGTTTAAAGATTCATACAACTGCGAAATGAGCATGCGTGGGACGGTCAGACGAAGGCCTACATTAGCTTATAGAGTACACTTTGACTATATTAATATCAGCAACTGTACTAATTAAAAGATACTACTCCAACGAGAATTTGACCCAAAGTTGTTTTAATGTAAGACCAACGTCTGCGACGTTGACCGACATTAAACCAACATTTGGTGAGTGTGTCGTGTTGGCTGGGAAAGCTCTCACTGTTAATATGCGGTGAGTCAACTGTTTCTAGACCCCCATGGCAACACAACTGTTTGTGTCTCAACACTAAGCCCACATAAGAGAATTGGTGAATTATTTCCTCATAGATGTCGCTCAAGTATATAGAGTTTATATGATTTGGGAACTTGCTCATAATGCGGCGATGTGTATGAAACGCATTATAGTATTATTATCTTGGCTGATAACTGTGGATGTGGGGTGATATGTCATTGTGGAATGTCCAGGGGCCACTGTTGCATTCTGGGGACACCCTATTTTGACAGTTGACTATACCTTTAAGAAAACTTCAGAATGCCGTTTAAACCAGCTGGTTTTACAGTTTGATCGACGTTCATGCACACAAATGATGGTTACCCACATCCAAAATGCATACAATTTGTGTACACAGCATACACAATTTAATACTCTGGTTAAAAACGCGTTCCCGATAACACGATACGTCAATACAATGTTGGTTTAACGTTGGGCCCGTGTTGCAGACAGCAGTACATCATTAATCCAACAGTGGGCTAAGGTCTATTGTTTACTGGGTCGAAGAAATAGATCATTTGCTCTTTTATAGAGCCTGTAATCAATATCATATAGAAGATAATTAATCTGTTATCGTTTTAATGCATTATTACTGACATATGTTTGTGTCATATTATAATTATACATGTTGCTCAGAATTCAAATACCCGTTGTATAAAATCTTAAGCACAACTTTCCGATATTAATCATTGTTAATCCGATAGGGCGGGGGCCCTGGTGCAGTGGTTAAAGCTACCTGCTTTGAAAGTTGGAGATCGCGGGTTCAAACCCCACTCTGGCCTTCAAGTTGGAAAAAAGCAAAATGTTTCTTCCCCGCTCACTCGTAAAAATTAATATCTGTCTCTGTCTGTCTCTGTCTATGGCTCTGACTCTGGTTCTGTCTCTGCCTGTCTCTGTCTCTGGCTCTGTCTCTGGCACTGCCTCTGGCTCTGTCTCTGGCTCTGTCTCTGCATCTGGCTCTGTCTCTGTATCTGGCTCTGTCTGTCTCTGGCTCTGTCTCTGTCTGTCTCTGTCTATGCCTCTGTCTCAGGCTATGTCTCTGTCTGACTCTGTCTATCTCTGTCTCTGGCTCTGTCTGTCTCTGGCTCTGTCTCTGTCGGTCTCTGTCTCAGTCTGTCTCTGGTTCTGTCTCTGGCTCTGTCTCTGTCTCTGGTTCTGTATCTTGCTCTGACTCTGTCTGTCTTTGGCTCTAGCTCTGGCTCTGTCTCTGACTCTGGCTCTTGTTCTGTCTCTGGCTCGCTCTCGCGCTCCTTCAGAAACAATGGCCCCGTCCAAACTCACTAGCACGTTAGTGGTAGTTCCTTCTAGTTTAGGCCATTATACTGCTATGGAGGGGACGCTCGGAGCTTATATTTTACCCTGATACTTTCCTAATTTATTCTTAACCCTTTCAGCGCGGGGACCGTCATTAGACGTAAACGACTCCCGCACTGAAAGGAATTAGCAAACTGTTATGACCGTAGACCCATAACATAGATATTCAAATGAAGCCGAAAGAGCTAACTAAGCTATTTGTGATGATTTCAAAATGGAACAACTCTTTGGTCTCCATG
The DNA here is from genome assembly GCA_964017125.1 of Flabesymbios commensalis. Lineage (NCBI taxonomy): Eukaryota > Metazoa > Annelida > Polychaeta > Terebellida > Flabelligeridae > Flabesymbios > Flabesymbios commensalis. The sequence goes on from OZ024903.1 coordinate 14,147,949, forward strand.
GTTGATACGCAAATATTTCAGCATTGTGTGTTAAATCATCTAGACATTAATGCATTATTACTTATTTGGCCAACGTTCTAAGGTATGTGGTCCATCAATATTTTTAATCAGTTAGGTGAAACGTCTGACTTGTTTTTAACTAGGCAATGTTGATGGGTTGAATCAGATTTAAGTTCTAAAGTATATTTTTTTAATACTCCATGACGGAGACTTATTCCTGAGGTCACATAGTGAGCGCACGATATTACTGCAATACATGTTTCGAATTACTGTTATCATTATTACATTTAGCTATAAACAAAAAAAATACATATTTGTGAATTAATTTATACTATTCGCTTTCTGTTTTGTGAGTAGGCCCATGGTTTATCCTCTCCCAGTCTGTGCCGACTATGCGTATCTGAGGGTAGTAACAATCTGTTTAATTTGTCCTTGTATTAAGACTGATTAAGGCAAAGTGAACACTATTATCATCGGTTGTTTAGAATAAGTTATTATCGCCTTTATCCAAGGTACCATTTATGACTTACCAAAAAGTTTTGAAATAGCATTATGTTTATGCTTATAATAATATTTGAGGAACTATAAAATGTATGATGAATTTTTTTTTTTGTAAGTCAAAGATACATTGTGAACGCGTAATCCCAAGTACCACTAGTCCGTATTACTCATACTTTTGTATGTAAGCACTTACCTGCCTGAGTACGAAATGAAAAGGTTTTGGTCATAGCGCAATGATCTTTATTGATTGTCAATTAAAATGCTTGGCAGAGATGCATTCGTTTTCGCCTCATAGGAAAAACACATCTTATTTTCATTTCAACAAGGGCTCAGGGGCACATAGTTTCTGTATTTTACTTCTGTGTACATATAATAGTATTCTATCGGGTGGTGAAAAGTGTAGGGGGGTAGGCATACTATCCTGTTTATTAATAAAATGTAGGTATTATAATTTAGTGTTTTGTTTACAATTGTACCTGAACTATATAATGGTAGTTGTTATAGCTACTAGAGAATTTATTAATGTACAGACAAGAAGTAAGTAATCCTTTTGTGGATAACTTTTGTGTTACTCTGCGACCATGTGAACACATTCAATTATAAAGGTAATGATGAGATAATAATAATTACGAATAATTGCATTTATTAATTTTTAAACACGAAGAAATTCATATCACACATAAAATAATGTCGATCTTGTTTATGTTTCTTATAAAGATAAATCGACAATAGCCAGTGACTTTGAGTGTTCATATAGAGTGTCCATATATATTCTTCTAAAACCACTGGCGTCTCGCTAAAAATAAAATAATGAATGGATCAATGCAACATAATATTATTTTTAAAATGTTCTATTCGTGGTGATCAAATTCGAAATTTGCATTTAATATTTTGATAAAAAAAATTACAATATGATAACTACAAGAATTTAAATATTTGTTGGGTAACACATAAATTAGGTAGATAGGCATACTTACAATTTTATCTCTCATATACTACTGTATCATGTGTATACGGGGCAGTCGTGTCTCCAGGAGAATGATCTAAAAATTGTATCGCTGTACCTTTATCCTGTACAAAGAAAACAAAAACAAATATCACTATAGCATAATTTAATCATTACGAGAACGCAATTCTGCTACGTAAGTGTACTGTGTAGCAACAACGATTTATGTTCTAGCGCTCATAACGCATATTTTGCACAAGATATACTCTAGATTACCTCGCTCAGACATGTTGAAATAACCCTGCTGCTTTTCTGTGGTTTAAATAAGAAAGGTTGGAATAGTTATTTAACCCAGTGGATTTGGTGTGGATTAAATACGAAAATATTCCTATAACCAGGTGTTTTTCTATAGGTTAAAGAAGGTTTAAATAGTTTACTAGCCCAGGTGATTTTTTGCGGGTTAAATGAGAAGGTTGGGACAGTTATCTAGCCCGGTGTAATTGTTGTGGATTATATATGAAGATTGAAAAATCGCTCTGTCCCCCAGCTGTTTTTCTGTGTGTTAAATAAGAAGGTTGTAAAATTATATAACACAGGTGCATTGTAGTGAGCTAAATAAGAAGGTTGAAATATGTCTGGGTGCTTTATTACGTGTAGGCATAAAGAAGGGTGGAATTGTTGTTTAGCCCGGGTTGTTTACTGTGGGCTAAATAAATATGTCGGTTGAAAAGTTATAAAACCTACTTGCTTTTATTTGGGTTAAATATATTTTCTGTGGGCTGGAAGCTACGAAGGTAGAAATAGGAGGTATACAGTCTGGGTTCTAAAATGCGGTTAAATTAGAAGGTTGGGATTGTTATTTAGCCCGGGTTGTTTGATGTGGAAATAGTTATTTAGCCTGGATGCTTTGTTGTGGGTTAAATTAAGTAAATAGGTTGACATAGTTATTTATCCCCGGTGATTTGATGTGGGTTGAAGACGAAGATTGAAATAGCTCTGTAACCCACTTGTTTTATGTGGGTTATATAAGAAGGTTTGTATTGTTATTTAGCCGGGATGTTTTCTGTGTGTAAAATATGTCGGTTGAAAAGTTATAAAACCTACTTGCTTTTATTTGGGGCGAATAGAATGTTCAAATAGTTAAATAGCCCAGTAGGTGATTTCTGTGGGCTATATAAGAAGGTTGGGATAGTTATCTAGCCCGGTGGATTTGGTGTGTATAAAATATGAAGATTGAGATTGTTCTATATTAGCCAGCTGCTTTTCTGCGGGTTAAATGGGAAGGCTGTAAACGTTTATAACCCTGATGCTTTTTTGTAGGCTAAATACGAAGGTTGAAATAGGTATATAGTCTGGGTTATTAATTGCGGGTTAAATAAGAAGGTTGGAATTGTTATTTAGCCCGGGTTGTTCGATGTGGAAATAGTTATTTAGCCTGGATGCTGTGTTGTGGGGTAAATAAGTACATAGGTTGACATAGTTATGTAACCCCGGTGATTTGATGTGGGTTGAAGACGAAGATTGAAATAGCTCTATAACCCACTTGTTTTATGTGGGTTATATAAGAAGGTTTGTATTGTTATTTAGCCGGGATGTTTTCTGTGTGTTAAATATGTCGGTTGAAAAGTTATAAAATCTACTTGCTTTTATTTGGAGTGAAAAAAAGTTTCAAATAGTTAAATAGCCCAGTATGTGATTTTATGTGGGCTAAATAAGAAGGTTAGGATATTTATCTAGCATGGTGGACTTGGTGTGGATGAAATATAAAGGTTGAGAAAGTTCTATATTACCCAGCTGCTTTTCTGTGGGTTAAATAAGAAGGCTGTAAACGTTTATAACCCAGATACTTTGTTGTGGGCTAAATACGAAGGTTGAAATAGGTATACAGTCTGGGTTCTAAAATGCGGTTAAATTAGAAGGTTGGAATTGTTATTTAGCCCGTGTTGTTTGATGTGGAAATAGTTATTTAGCCTGGATGCTTTGTTGTGGGTTAAATAAGTAGGCCACATAGATTGATATAGTTATTTATTCCGGGTGATTATATGTGCGTTGAAGACGAGGATTGAAATAGCTCTATGACCCACTTGTTTTTATGTGGGTTATATTATAAGAAGCCTTTTATTGTTATTTAGCCCAGGTTTTTCCCCAGGGGGGGGGGGGGGGAGGGGGGGGGGGTTGGGCGGCCCTCAAGTTTTTTGTTGGTATATTTAGTTCAATTTAGGTGGCTTTTTAAAATAATGTGGCGAAAAAAGCGGGGCCGTCCCCCCTCCCCCGCCCTGGATCTGCGGCCGGCATTTCCCGTCATTAAGTTGACTATAGGCCTATATTTACATAATGTTGGTTTAATGTTGGCCCAGTGTCGTGAACGGTGAACCAACAATAAAGTAACCCTGGGTGAATGTCTCAGATACTAAGCAAAGTAAAATGCACATCGGGCGCCGTAATCAAATGCGGCCACGGACGATAATACGCGTAGTTGTCAATTCACATATATAATTTCGTAGTATTCCAGCTTTCATATTTTTTGTAACTGTTGCAAGCGATAATAGTTGGCATGTGTCAGGGATAGGCCTATATTTACATTGTACAAGTTTATTTTGACGCGGCATAACTTACCTGCTCATTTTCATAAGGTCCTGGTGTAGGCTATTCAGTTCCGTGAATGAGCGCCAAAAAACAAACATTGACAGCAGGGCATTGAAAAAACGATTTTGATTGGTTGTCATTGTCGGGTTAAATAAGGGTTTTAGTCTTCTTGACGGGGTAAATAGACACTTCCAATAAAAAAACAGTTTTTAGTTATTGACCAATAATCTTTGCATTCCGTTGATTACACACAATACACGAAACCATGCGGAATGATTTATGGTGTGATGTGCCTCATGGTCGTTTCTGGTAAAAATGGGTTATTAGAATAATATTTGGCGTGAATTGTCTCGTCAACGAGCGCAGTGTCTGTCACATAGAGCGCAGTGTCTGCGATGTACATTTAAAGGTATATCAACCCTTAAACCGCTAAATTCTTTAATTTTCACCCACTTGAAGTTGTGTGTCGCTACCGCGACCCACAATTTCAACTGAGTGAAAATTACTCAAAATTGGTTTAATTTGATACAAGACGTTTGCAAATCTTGGTGTTTAACCTTTACAAATGAATCAGAAATCGCTAAGTAAGACATTTAGGATGATTTCAAATGAAAAAAATCACTTTGGGCGCCATGGCTTATACCTAAACATTCTGCGCATTAAGGCTTAAGCACACATATCTTTCTCCATATCTGTGACTTAACGCGCTCATCAATCAGAATAAAGTCTACTATAGTCGTGCTTAGCGGGTGCATTGTGGAGCCGTATATATATATACGTCTACAAATACATTTGTCTTGTTGGACCGTATATATATATATACGTTCGAGGCCAAAAGAAATGTCACAGAAATTGATCTAATAATTTGTGATGGACGATGAGTTTATTAACTAACTCAATTTGACTTACGCCTAGTTTTCATAAATATTTGTTTTTCGTAATGTACAGCTTGGGAATATGTTAACAATAATATAATAGCAATACAGCTACCTCGCCACGTTTATGCTCGACACGGAATTTATGCTCCACACGAAATGAAATAAAATGAATGGGGTTTTAGGCCACCTTTGTGCACATTTAGGCTAAACTGGGACAGGATAGCCTCCTGAGGATGGTGAGATGAATGAGATGACACTGCCCTTCAGACACAAGATTCGAAATTCGAGCCCTGTCGGTCTCAGGCCGAGCACGCTACCTCTCGGTTACGGCGGCTCCCCACAAAATGTGAGTGAGCAAGGAATAAACATTTTGTTTCTTTGAAACTTGGCGGCCAGAATGGGGTTCGAACCCGCGATCACCGACTTTCCAAGCAGGCAGCTTTAACCACTGCACCAGGGCCCCCGCCCGATGCTCCACACGACATATTTTGAATAGAATGTATCGAATGAAGAATGTTACGCGCCTAATCGGTCACCACAAGGAATATCTGAGAATGTTACGGGCCTAATCCATCACTATTAGGACTATCTGAATGCTACGGGCCCTTTCCATCACTGTAAGGACTATCTGAATGTTACGGGCCTAATCCATCACTATTAGGACTATCTGAATGTTACGGGCCTAATCCATCACTATTAGGAATATCTGAATGTTACGGGCCTAATCCATCACTATTAGGAATATCTGAATGTTACGGGTCTAATCCATCACTGTAAGGACTATCTGAATGTTACGGGTCTAATCCATCACTATTAGGAATATCTGAATGTTACGGGTCTAATCCATCACTGTAAGGACTATCTGAATGATACAGGCCTATTCCATCACTATTATGAATATTATAATGTTACAGCTTGATACATCACTAAAAGAAACATCTGAATGTTACTGGCATAATCATTCACTATTTATCTGAATGTTACGGGTCTAATCCATCACTATTAGGAATATCTGAATGTTACGGGCCTGATCCATCACTCTAAGGAATATATTAGAATGTTACGGGCCTAATCATTCACTATAAGGACTATCTGAATGTTACGGGCATAATTTATCACCATTAGGAATATCGGAATGTTACGGACCTAATTCTTCAATAATTTGAATATCTGAGAATGCTACAGGCCTAATCGATCATTATTAGGATTATCAGAATGTAACGGGCCTAATCGATTACTATTAGGATTATCAGACTGTAACAGGCCTAATCCATCACTATTATGAATATTAAAATGTTACAGCTTGATACATCACTAAAAGAAACATCTGAATGTTACTGGCATAATCATTCACTATTTATCTGAATGTTATGGGCCTATTCCATCACTATTAGGAATATCTGAATGTTACGGGCCTATTCCATCACTATTAGGAATATCTGAATGTTACGGGCCTAATCCATCACTATTAGGAATATCTGAATGTTACGGGCCTAATCCATCACTATTAGGAATATCTGAATGTTACGGGCCTAATCCATCACTATTAGGAATATCTGAATGTTACGGGCCTATTCCATCACTATTAGGACTATCTGAATGTTACGGGTCTAATCCATCACTATTAGGAATATCTGAATGTTACGGGCCTATTCCATCACTATTAGGACTATCTGAATGTTACGGGCCTATTCCATCACTATTAGGAATATCTGAATGTTACGGGCCTATTCCATCACTATTAGGAATATCTGAATGATACGGGTCTAATCCATCACTATTAGGAATATCTGAATGTTACGGGTCCTTTCCATCACTGTAAGGATGGATGATTGTTACGAACCTATTCCGTCACTATTAGGAATATCTGAATGTTACGGGCCTAATCCATCACTCTAAAGAATATATTAGAATGTTACGGGCCTAATCCATCACTAGTAGGATTATCTAAATGTTACGGGCCTAATCCATCACTAGTAGGACTATCTGAATGGTCTAGTCCTTCAATTTTAAGATTATCTGAATGTTACGGGCCTAATCCATCACTAGTAGGACTATCTGAATGGTCTAGTCCTTCAATTTTAAGATTATCTGAATGTTACGGGCCTAATCCATCACTAGTAGGAATATCTGAATGTTACGGGTCGAATCCATCACTAGTAGGAATATCTGAATGTTACGGGCCTAATCCATCACTAGTAGGAATATCTGAATGGTCTAGTCCTTCAATTTTAAGATTATCTGAATGTTACGGGCCTAATCCATCACTATTAGGAATATCTGATTGCTACGGGTCGAATCCATCACTATTAGGACTATCTGATTGCTACGGGTCTAATCCATCACTTTTAGGACTATATGAATGTTTCGGGCCTAATCCTTCACTATGAGGATTTCAAACCACACTTACATCACCCCCCCCCCCCCCCCAGCAGGGCATGCTCTTGAATCCGGATCACTAACATGTGCGTTTGTTTGATAGATTCGTCTATTTTTTTAGGAGCAGCTATTTGCGCTGCTGATATTGTGTTCTTGTTTTAGACGTATTCGAAGTTAGTTAGTGATTTAAGATGCAAATCATGGAACTATATCCAGAATTACATAAGTCGTGGTGAATGAGTTTCGCTGATTTCCCACTCAATTCGCAACTTATTTTCATGAACTTTACACTCATACGGCGACTACCCTGACAATTTGTGTTGGCATTTCAGAAATTAGACCACCTAACAAGGAATACAAATCTGAGACTAAGTTAATTAAATGGGTGTTTAGAGGGATGACACTACATGTTAAAGAGACTAACTTTAAAACTGCTAAATATTATGCGCGATACGTTATTTTTCTAATCTATTTTAAAGATCGTCTTAAACTGTCTTAAGAGACTTCAAAACGGTTATTTATTAAAAAAAATGAAATGTAAAGATACTGACCCAAAGACCCGTGAAACGATCAACATGTTAGTTGTGTTTTGTGAAACGATTGGCTTTTAGCTAAAGAGAAAACTTGAAATGCATTTTCCACGTTAAATCTTACAGTGCGGGGATAGACTTAAGTCGTCAGAATCTGCCGTGTGTAGACGTCAGATTTTGACAACTGAAGTCTATCCCTGCACTGTAAGAGTAAACATATTTCTAATGGTCGTAGACCCATAACATTAGTATTCAAATGAAGCGGGAAGATCTAACTAAGACATTTAAAAAGCCTTCTGGTCTCCATGGCTTGTATAATAGTATTTCAGCACTCTAAGGGCTGAACATTATTATCGAGCAATATTTATTCCATTCACACAATCCGCGATAAGTGGCTCCGGTTTAATGTTGGGCCGGCGTCGCCAACGTTTTGATTGGAAAAGGTACATGTTATCGCGCGATATCTCATTAAAACTCTTCTTTTTCAGTCCTAAATTATCGCGTTGGATACGAAATAACTTAACCTTACAGCGCTGCCATATGTTTGTATAAACAAATAACTTAACCTTACAGCGCTGCCATATGTTTGTATAAACAAATAACTTAACCTTACAGCGCTGCCATATGTTTGTATAAACAAATAACTTAACCTTACAGCGCTGCCATATGTTTGTATAAACAAATAACATAACCTTACAGCGCTGCCATATGTTTGTATAAACAAGAGAGATGAAGGGCATTTTTTCTATTTGAAATCATCATAAATGTCCTAGTTAGCCTAGTTCTTTCAGAATTATTTGAATAACTATACGACCATCATAAATATTTTAATTTTTTCACTGTGGGGATCGTTTTTATCCGTCAGATTCTGACGTATAAAGGCGATCCCCGCGCTGTAAGGGTATAAGGCGATTGTGAAATGCAACCTATTTGTTAATGTGGCATAGTTTTGTCCGGATATATAGTAATAGGCCAATAACAGGTTTAATGAGCAAACAGGTTTTCTACGCAGTGTGAACATAAAACATCTGAGCTGAGCATAGATCAGTCGCTCAATCTAAATAATGCTTTATATCTAACGTAACATGACCTAATCTGATCATGTTAATGTGGAAGATAATACTGTATGTAGATTATATATAGCATAAGTATCCGCTGGCATAGTTATCGTACTGAAGATTTACAGATATATTCGCAAACAGGACGCCGCCTTCCACTTAGGCCAGATACGATCTTACTCAGGACTCTGGCTCAGAGGTATGCCATCATCGCCGGTGGCTGCCCAACATCTCGCCATGGTTTATGATGCCGCTGTCGCCTTCGAGCACGCATACATACATGATGTCACGGTATATCATGATTGAGCGTCACTTATGCTGCTCAAAATACAGTAATTGCTTACTTGGAAAGTAGGCAATTAGGGCATTTTGGTTTTGCACGGCCGTGTAATAAGACATTGTATTGCTCACATAATAAACACTGACTCACTTATCTTATATGCACCAGCTTTTATGCATTAATAAACGCCTGCTTATATTCTGTCACATCCATACCCAACAAACACTAGTGATCGAGTCAATGCTGTCCTAACCCCTTTTGCTGCTGCATTGTTTGACGCAATTTCCAGCTTCAAGTGATAAAACATATACTACTTCATAGTACATACTACTACTTCTACATACTACATACTACATACTACATACTACTACTTCTACATACTACATACTACATACTACATACTACTACTACTACATACGCAATACTACATACTACTACTACTACATACTACATACTACATACTACTAATACTACATACTCAATACTACATACTACTACTACTACATACTACATACTACATACTACTACTACTACATACTACATTCTACTACTTCTACATACTACATACTACGTACTACTACTACATACTACATACTACATACTACATACTACTACATACTACATTCTACTACTTCTACATACTACATACTACGTACTACTACTACTACTACACACTACATACTACATACTACATACTACATACTACATACTACATACTACATACTACTACTTCTACATAATACATACTACATACTAGCTAACTACTACATACTACATACTACGTACTACATACTACATACTACATACTACATACTACATACTACATACTACATACTACATACTACGACATACTACATACTACATACTACATACTACTACTTCTACATAATACATACTACATACTACTACTACTACTACATACTACATACTACGTACTACTACATACTACATACTACATACTACATACTACATACTACTACTACATACTACATACTACATACTACTACATACTACATACTACTACTACTACATACTACATACTACATACTACATACTACTACTACTACATACTACATACTACATACTACATACTACATACTACATACTACATACTACATACTACTACTTCTACATAATACATACTACATACTACATACTACATACTACATACTACATACTACATACTACTACTACTACATACTACATACTACATACTGCATACTACATACTACATACCACATACTACATACTACATACTACGTACTACTACATACTACATACTACATACTACATACTACATACTACATACTACATACTACATACTACATACTACTACTACTACATACTACATACTACATACTACATACTACTACTACTACATACTACATTCTACATACTACATACTACATACTACTACTACATACTACATACTACATACTACGACATACTACATACTACTACTACTACATACTACATACTACATACTACATACTACATACTACTACTACTACTACATACTACATACTACATACTACTACTACTACATACTACATACTACATACTACATACTACATACTACATACTACATACTACTACTTCTACATACTACATACTACATACTACTACTACTACTACATACTACATACTACTACTACTACATACTACATACTACATACTACATACTACATACTACATACTACTACTACTACATACTACATACTACATACTACTACTACTACATACTACATACTACTACTTCTACATACTACATACTACATACTACATACTACATACTACATACTACATACTACATACTACTACTTCTACATACTACATACTACATACTACTACTACTACTACATACTACATGCTACTACTACTACATACTACATACTACATACTACATACTACATACTACTACTACTACATACTACATACTACATACTACTACTACTACATACTACATACTACTACTTCTACATACTACATACTACTACTACTACTACATACTACATACTACATACTACATACTACTACTACTACATACTACATACTACATACTACTACTACTACATACTACATACTACATACTACATACTACATACTACATACTACATACTACATACTACTACTTCTACATACTACATACTACATACTACTACTACTACTACATACTACATACTACATACTACATACTACATACTACATACTACTACATACTACATACTACATACTACATACTACTACTACTACATACTACATACTACTACTTCTACATACTACATACTACTACTACTACTACATACTACATACTACATACTACATACTACTACTACTACATACTACATACTACATACTACTACTACTACATACTACATACTACATACTACATACTACATACTACATACTACATACTACATACTACTACTTCTACATACTACATACTACATACTACTACTACTACTACATACTACATACTACATACTACATACTACATACTACATACTACATACTACTACTACTACATACTACATACTACATACTACTACTACTACATACTACATACTACATACTACATACTACATACTACATACTACTACTTCTACATACTACATACTACATACTACTACTACTACTACATACTACATACTACTACTACTACATACTACATACTACATACTACATACTACATACTACTACTACTACATACTACATACTACATACTACTACATACTACATACTACATACTACATACTACATACTACATACTACATACTACATACTACTACTACTACATACTACATACTACATACTACATACTACATACTACATACTACATACTACTACTTCTACATAATACATACTACATACTACTACTACTACTACATACTACATACTACGTACTACTACATACTACATACTACATACTACTACATACTACTACTACATACTACATACTACATACTACATACTACATACTACTACATACTACATACTACTACTACTACATACTACATACTACATACTACATACTACTACTACTACATACTACATACTACATACTACATACTACATACTACTACATACTACATACTACATACTACATACTACATACTACATACTACGTACTACTACTACTACTACATACTACTACTACTACATACTACATACTACATACTACATACTACTACATACTACATACTACATACTACATACTACATACTACATACTACTACTACATACTACATACTACTACTACTACATACTACATACTACTACTACTACATACTACATACTACATACTACATACTACTACTACTACATACTACATACTACATACTACATACTACATACTACTACATACTACATACTACTACTTCTACATACTACATACTACATACTACATACTACTACATACTACATACTACATACTACATACTACATACTACATACTACTACTACTACATACTACATACTACATACTACATACTACATACTACATACTACATACTACGTACTACTACTACTACTACATACTACATACTACATACTACTACATACTACATACTACATACTACATACTACATACTACATGCTACATACTACATACTACATACTACATACTACATACTACATACTACATACTACATACTACATACTACATACTACTACTACTACATACTACATACTACATACTACATACTACATACTACATACTACTACATACTACATACTACATACTACTACATACTACATACTACATACTACGTACTACTACTACTACTACATACTACATACTACATACTACTACATACTACATACTACATACTACATACTACTACTACTACATACTACATACTACTACTACTACATACTCAATACTACATACTACTACTACTACATACTACATACTACTACTACTACATACTACATACTACATACTACATACTACTACATACTACATACTACTACTTCTACATACTACATGCTACATACTACATACTACTACATACTACATACTACATACTACATACTACATACTACTACTACTACATACTACATACTACATACTACGTACTGCTACTACTACATACTACATACTACATACTACATACTACATACTACATACTACATACTACTACATACTACATACTACATACTACATACTACATACTACGTACTACTACTACTACTACATACTACATACTACATACTACTACATACTACATACTACTACATACTACATACTACATACTACATACTACATACTACATACTACATACTACATACTACTACTACTACATACTACATACTACATACTACTACATACTACATACTACATACTACATACTACATACTACGTACTACTACTACTACTACATACTACATACTACATACTACTACATACTACATACTACTACTACTACATACTACATACTACATACTACATACTACTACATACTACATACTACTACTTCTACATACTACATACTACATACTACATACTACTACATACTACATACTACATACTACATACTACTACATACTACATACTACATACTACATACTACATACTACTACTACTACATACTACATACTACTACTTCTTTCAAATATATTCCAGATTGAATTTTTCGATCATCTGATGACCTTCCATGAACTGGATACTACTTTTAGTGGCATTTAATTGAGTCTGTGACCAGCTTGGAGGCGAATATATACGTTATACTTTCTCTCAGAAAGGTTGGTCTATGGCGTGCGACTCAACATTGAACAAACATTTCCCAATGTCCCACATGTCACACATTGCCGACATCATATTTGCGGTTACAGGTCGTTGGTCCTACGGGCCATTGGTCCTACGGGTCATTGGTCCTGCAGGCCATTGGTCCTACGGGTCATTGGTCCTACGGGTCATTGGTCCTACGGGTCATTGGTCCTACGGGCCATTAGTCCCACGGCAGGGAATAATTTGTCTGGTTAGTTGAAGCAATGTTGGGTTGATGTTGAACCGACGTCGTAAACAATTGACAAGTGTTATATTCTTTCACCTATCCCCACCCTTGAAAAACAACTAGTACAGGAGGAATGGACCCATTTTTGGAGTTGGGTTGACACTTAAATTCCTAGAGATAAAAAATATATCACGGGAAAGGTTTAAGTCTCTAGTTTATGGCGGCGTATATCGTTTTTGCTGTACGTGGTGGATATTTTTTTCAAACGTACGTTTGTGACGTCATGGCGCTATGGCAATGACGTCATTTTTTGAACCAAATTGGCTAGACAAACTACAAA